>VWZW01005771.1:1839586-1950746 GCA_013397115.1 Edolisoma coerulescens
AATAGAAACATGATCACCGAGGCAGTGTAAGGGCACATCAGTATCAGGACAAACTAGATAGAGGGCAAAAAGGAGCAGCAGAGCTCAGGAGGTTATTAAAAACAAGTTACATTCAGAGAAGAAAATCCAAAGAACCATAAGCACTGATCTGTTAAAAGCAAACCAGGGCAGAGGTGGTTATAAAACCAAATGGAGGCACAATTGTAACAAGGCATAAAAATGCACAATAAGTGCTTTTTCAAGTAACAGGGAGTCCCCTGAGAAGTTTGTAGAGCTAAACACCCAGGAGACAAAGAAAGCACAGGTTCTGAGACCCCCAGCTTTCTCCAAGGTGAGATGAGCTGCACTTCAACCTCTCCTGAAAGGCTGGGTTTGTTTCAGTGCAGGGAAATGAGATGAAATGCTTTCTAATTGCAAAAGGAATAAAAAGATCTCTTGTTCAGCCAGCCAAAAGCCTCCAAAAATATGGCTTCTAGAAATGGTACCTGTACGAGATGCTGAAGAGATGCTGTGGGTGGGGCTGTTTGGTTCCTTGGGTGAAGTGAGCTGCTGCCTGTTGGCTGGAGCCAGCAGTGGGCGCAAGTGAAGGACCCACTTATGCCAACAGTCCAATAAAACAGGATCAGAAATCATAAAATCATAGAGTAATTTGGTTTGGTAGGTTTTAAAGGTCATCCAGTCCAACTCCCCCCTGCCATGGGCATCTTCAACTGGACCAGGTTGCTCAAAGTGCATCCAAATGTTTCCAGAAATGGGGCATCCACAATGGCAACCCTCCTTGGAAAATACTTATTTCATATATCTAATCATAAACTCACTCTCCTTCAGCGATCTGCAGCAAAGAGTTGGGTGCCTCGGGAAAGAGAGCCCACTTTTCCTGCACCGCATCCCTGGAGGGTTTCCTAGAAACTCGGCTGTGTCTTTCCAGGAGAATTGCTTGAACTTCCCTTGGAATGCGTAGTAAATAAAAGCAGCAAAAGCAACTTCCCCGAGCTGGACAAGCCCTTCGCGGAAATGACCGCGATCCATCCCGGGCCACGGCGGGGAGCGGCCCCGAGGCGGGGTTTGGGGGCGGCCGGAGCCAGCCCCGCACCGCGTCCCGCACCGCGCCCCGCATCGCTGCGCACCCCGCGCTCCGCACCCAGCATCGCTGCGCACCCCGCGCTCCGCACCCAGCATCGCTGCGCACCCCGCGCTCCGCACCCGCGATGCCGGCGCTGCCGGCGCTGCTGGCTCTGGTGGCCGCCTTTCTGCTGGCGCTGCTCGGGGCCGGACGAGCGGCCGCCCCCGGCTCCTGGGCGCCGCTGAAGCGCTGGGCCCTGGGCTGCCTCCTGCTCTGCCTCGGCGCCTGCCGGCAGCGGGCGGCCGGAGGCACCGCCGAGCCGCGGCGGCCGCGCCCGCTCCGCGCCGACCCCCACGTGAGTGGCCTGGGACCCCCGATCCCGAGATCGCCTACCCCGGGACCCGCTTCTGCGACACCCTGTTCCCATTCCCTGGCCTCTCTGTCTCACTCATCCCTGCCACTTCTATCCTCAGCATCCCCACGTTCCCTCAGAACACCTTTTCGCCTTTGGACTCAATTTTCCCTGGACCTGCCTCCACCACCTCCACCCCACCGCATCCTCTGCATCCCCCTGGCAATCCCTCAGGTACTCCCGTTCCTTGCGTCCTGGTGCCTGTCACCTCTCACTGCCCAACCCCATTTTTTGGATCTCTTCTGTCTTTTGGCTGAGGTTTCGCTGCTGCTTGCAAAGCTCTCTGGCTGTTCTCGGGGTGCCTGCTATGAAATACAAAAAGTGAAAGTAAAATTCCATCCCTGAGAAGAAGCCTATGGAAAACAAAGGATCGCTGACCTTCTCCCCTCCTTTCCCTGCCTCCGGCTGGAGCTGAAATCCATTTCCCTTTCCCCAGGCACTCGATTCCTTGTACTTCACCGGCTTTGCAGAGACCAACAAAACCTTTGTGATTGCTCGCCTCGCCAGGCGTCCCGCTGGCCTCTGTGAGATGTGGCTCTTCCTGAGGCTGGATGGGATAGGGGAGTTTGAAGTAAGTGCTGGATGTGGGGTGATGTTCAGGAGCAGTGTTTAACTCCTCTCTTGAACCTGTGATAGGATGCCAAGCCAAAATTAATGTTCTCTGCATCTTCGCACCAGTAAGACACCAGTGCTGTGTCCAAAGGCAGTGGTAGAACTGGCCAGAGTACTGGGCATGTCCCTTTTATTTTCAGCAGGATCTGACACTCATCCCCCTTTCCCATAATGTGCACAAACCATCATATTTTCTAAAAAGTGGCTTATTAAATCCCCCAGGAAGAATTTGAGCATCCAGTTCTTCCAATAAGTTGCAGCACATGGTTAATGAGTTCCATTTCCTGCTTATGGTTGGTTTTCTCCCCTTTTTTAATTTTAGTGCTATAAAAACCATTTGGAATTGCCTCTTTAAAAGAGAAGGGAAAGCTTTTAGGGAGTTTTGTGCACATCTGCTTCATTCTTGCTGAAAAGAAAGCTTAATCAGATATTATTAATCAGACTTTTGCCTGTGGATTTTCTTTTCTTGTTAAGAGCTGGCTACATAGTAAAGAAGGAAAGAAGAACTGACATAAATCCCTTTGCACTCAACTCTCTTTAAGTTCACAAATCTGTTTCACTAAGTAGCCGTGACCAGAAAAAGCAGGAGAAATCCTATTTGCAGAATATAGGAAAAAAAAAAAAAGAGAGGATTGATGTGCATTATTTTGGGGTTTTAGTAATATTTAGTATAACAAGAGTACCTTGTGGAATCCTCACAACTGAATTAAGCAAACATTGTCCTGGAATGTTTCCTCCTTTTAGCACCCACAGCATCCAAACATGATGGTGAGAGATGAATCTGAAGAGATCTGGAGTGGAGGAGGACTCACCATGGAATACTTGGAGCCCCAAATGTGCTGGAAAATAAATTTTGATGGATTACTCAGGTACTGCAGCACTCCCTAATTCCGTTTATCTACACTTGAAACCAAGGCTTTTTCAGCACTATCTGGAAATATATTTAACCAACTTGAACCAAAAGCTGTTTGGTAACTAACACACTTTGATTGTTAAGGAATGAAAATATCTCTGGTAGTGTATTAGTATTATAGATTCCTCTGCAGTGTCTCCTATTCCATCTGATTCCAAACACGTAAGAAACATTTGGTTGTTTGTTTAGGAGTGATATAAAATTATAGTGCTCTGCCTTGCAGGAAAGGACCCTACAGACAGCAGTGGAGTGAAGAGGAAGGAGAACTCATACCAGTTAAATTCTCCTTGCAGTAAGTGTTTCATCTTTGCTTTGGGATGTACAGTGAGCTCATGGCTCATTTAAAATGGTGAAAATCAGAATTTTCAAAAAAATTACAAAGATTGCCACTGTCAAAGCAGCATGGTACTTGGCCTAGTATGAGCTGAATGTTAATAATGTCTTGTTTTTCCCCTCTCTTTTCCTAGTTGGGAGAACTCCACAGAAGTTTTTAACTTTAATGTTGACAGTAACCCCAGCACATTTGCTCGTGCTTTAGCCCAGGAGCCGTGGACCATGGAGCTCTTCCAGAGGGTCAAAAAGTGAGAGGCAAGATCAATGTCTTCTGGAGTTAATAATAATTTTTTCTACAGATCTCTTCAAGGTCTGTTGTGTGCTGTAGTTGATTTTAGAAGGTGAGTTTAAATTTGAAGTGTTTTAATAGAGGACATGGCTCCTGTTTTCAATGCCACACCAGACCTGGGGCATCCTGCACACAGATGGGATCTTCCTGATATGGGGGTGAAACCTTCAGCATCAGGAATATTTCTTATTCTGTCTTTTTTCACTGGTTTAGGCAGTTTCCAAAGTCAGTGATCCAGGTAGATCTAAGAAAAGGAACATAATCCTGTGAAAAAGGAGCTGAAGTGGGTGTTTTAATTGCTGTACAAGCTCTGGAGAGCTGAAAATATGAGAATCAAGAATATGTTGTCTAAATAGAAGCAGAAATTATGTATATCAGTAATGTGTGGGTTTTGGTGATACCTGCTGAGTTCTAAGCAGCAGCTCTTTGGCAGCCCAGCATTTCTTCAAACAAGGGGTGATTTTATCATCTGTCAGGGTGAGAATTTGCTGTTGTTTCATTCTCAAGTGTCTCATTATGTAGGAATAACTGGGAGATGTAGAGGTGATTGCTGATGTGTAAAATTGGGAATAGCCATGGTCCAGATGCTCTGAAAGTTCCTTCATTTTCGAGATAAATCCATCAGATTGGCATCGAGGCTTCTTGAGGAGACCTGGAGATCTTGTCTGTGCTGATCCACTCTTTTCTTTCTTCCAGACAAAGGGAACAGCATTTCCGACACGAGCAGTGGGGCCAGTCTGTTGGAGAGATTGAAATAGGAAATCATGGGAAAACGGAGCTTTCCCTCAAAGGTGTTCGGAGCCACTCCTATGGTAACAGCACTGGAAAGAATTCCCTCCCTTGGGAATATCCTCACTGTAGCTGGTACTGGCAGGGCACTGAGACTAAGGATTATCTGTTAAAAGAACCAGTTCCATGCCTGGGCATGAAGTTAAGACATTCCAGAGGAAACACCATCCCTTTTTTGGGGACATACGTTGTTCACCACATTGTCAGTTACTGGATATTTCTTTATCCAAAGTCAATGTCAACTCAGGTCCTGTTAGTTCACACTTCCCAGGAATGGTGAACTTCAGGTTGGGAGATTTTGTTCTTTTCTTTTTGCAGGTATCCGGAACTGGGCTGAGATTTACCGTTATGTCATGATTTTGGCACACTTTGAAGTAGGTATTAACATGGCAATGTGCTACTTAACCAGGAAAGATTTCTCAGCTTTTCAGGCGTATTTAAGTATGCAGAAATAAGGAGTTGGGAGCATCCGTGGTGTACAATCAGAAGTGCTCACTGGTGGCACCATCAGCCCAGATCAGTGNTGGCAACCCTCCTTGGAAAATACTTATTTCATATATCTAATCATAAACTCACTCTCCTTCAGCGATCTGCAGCAAAGAGTTGGGTGCCTCGGGAAAGAGAGCCCACTTTTCCTGCACCGCATCCCTGGAGGGTTTCCTAGAAACTCGGCTGTGTCTTTCCAGGAGAATTGCTTGAACTTCCCTTGGAATGCGTAGTAAATAAAAGCAGCAAAAGCAACTTCCCCGAGCTGGACAAGCCCTTCGCGGAAATGACCGCGATCCATCCCGGGCCACGGCGGGGAGCGGCCCCGAGGCGGGGTTTGGGGGCGGCCGGAGCCAGCCCCGCACCGCGTCCCGCACCGCGCCCCGCATCGCTGCGCACCCCGCGCTCCGCACCCAGCATCGCTGCGCACCCCGCGCTCCGCACCCGCGATGCCGGCGCTGCCGGCGCTGCTGGCTCTGGTGGCCGCCTTTCTGCTGGCGCTGCTCGGGGCCGGACGAGCGGCCGCCCCCGGCTCCTGGGCGCCGCTGAAGCGCTGGGCCCTGGGCTGCCTCCTGCTCTGCCTCGGCGCCTGCCGGCAGCGGGCGGCCGGAGNGAGCTATGTGTATAAAAACTCACATTTTGCTACACTGATCAGAGCAAAACTTGTGTTGATAACTTGAAACGGTTTGGTTTGGCTTTTTAAAGAAAAATTGGACAGGCAGCTTTACAGGAGAGTTTCTCAGCTGCTGCAAGTACCCAGCACTCCGTGGAGTCGCTGCAGTGCTGATTCCCATTAATGGGAAGCCTGGGGTGTTTGAGGCATCCTAAGCCTTCGTGACAGCACTCAGCAAATATTTCTGCCTGTGCTGAGCAATAATTCTCTGCTTTGCTGTGTGCAGGAGAGGCAGAGCTGTGGCTGCTGGGAGCACACAGCCCAGGGACATGCTGAGGGCTGGCCCTGCCAGCTGCCAGCCAAGCCCAGCAGATGCTCCTGAAAAGGCATTTCCTTTGCCAAGCCAGGCGTAAATCAAAACTCTCTATTCTAGGCAGCATTACAGGGCTTTAGCCTGAATTCAGAATAAAAGTTCTTTTCCCAGATATGTGGGGCTAGCACAGAAGCACAGCTTGGAAAGTCCCACTCCTGTGCAAATCCTGATTCATCATGTGCCTGTGTATCTTTTACTTTGGCACCACAGTGTATAACCAGGTAGTGACCTCTCCCTGTTCCTCAGTTATTCAGGACTCACAGTGACTGTGGCTGTTCTGCCCCTAATTAAAAGCCAGCTGACTTTCTTAAGAAGTTTATTGCAGATTGAAGTTTGGAGCCCCCTTACCCTGAGTGTCTGGACATTTATAGCATCACAGAGGAGGCTTAAATTTGCCTCAGAGCAGCCCAAGTGGAGCATGAAGGGTTCCAGACTACAGGATGGAAGAGAAATTAGTAAAACCAGGAGATTCCAGTTCCTGCTTAACATTTTCCCTATCTGCTGCTCCCAGACATAGACTAATACAGGTTAGAAGAGAAATCTGGTCAAAATACATCAATTTTGTACTCTTTTGCAGGCTTTGTTTCCCTCCTACATCCTCTTGCTGTGGACTTTCTGTTGTTCCCATTGTCTTTAATTTGTCCTGAACGTGTTTGGTTCATATTCCTGGATTTGTCTGCAGCAGGATTTTCATGGAAGATGTAGCGAGAGGCTTTTAAAGTATGAAGCCATAGCACATTGCATAAGCTGAGTTATATCCAGTGTCTTCTTGGTCCAGCCAGCGAAGGAGTCTCAGAAATGAGTCTGCACAACTCTGGCTGCATTTTCTTTCTCTCTCTTGCAGGATGGGACTGCAGCACATTTAACAGTTATTAACATGCCAGCTACCACAGCTCAGTAAGTGACCAAAGAACTTTATGTTGCTAAAAACACTCACCTTAAAGGTGGCAAAAGCTGCCCTGCAGGACACCTGTGTGCACATTCTTGCTTTGAACCTGCACAGCCCAATTTCCACCCACGCCCTCAGCTCCCTGCTCCCAGTTTTCCATTTGCAGTTAGTCACAAGGACGGCTTTTACCTTCCCTTGCTTCCTTTCCAAGCAGTGACTGAGGGCTGATGCAGCTGCCTGTCTGCCTGTCTGGGTGATTTAGAGGCACAAATTGGGCACTTCCAGCTGTTAGAGAAGGTGTGTCTGACTGTAGTCTGCACTCCGCAGGGAGCCTTGCCTTGCTGACTGCTGGGCTCTGCATCCAGAGGATTAAAGACCAATGTCCATGGCCCCAAGGTTGCTCCAAGCCCCGTCCAGCCTGGCCTTGGACACTTCCAGGGATCCAGGGGCACCCACAGCTTCTCTGGGAAACCTGTGCCAGGGCTTCTACACCCTCACAGGGAAGAATTTCTTCCCAATATCCCATCTAACCCTGCCCTCTGGCAGTGGGAAGCCCTTCCCCCTTGTCCTGGCACTCCACTCCCTCTCCACAGTCCCTCTGCAGCTCTCTTGGAGCCCCTTTAGGCACTGGAAGTCCACAGAGCCTTCTCTTCTCCAGGCTGAACAATTCCAATTCTCTTGTGTTTTTGAGTTTTGGTTGGGCTTTAAACCTGCTCCATTCCTCTCCCCTTCAGCCTGACTGTAGGTTATGTGTTTTTTCCTGACGGGAGGAAGGCTGGCATTGAGTGGTCCAACGCCTCCCTGGCTGAGATGGCTGAGGATGGGGTTATCCAGGATGAGTATGGAGTCAGTTTTACTGCTGGTAAGCTCAACACAGTCCAGCTGCATCTGCCTTCGTTGCAGGGATGCAGTTCCTTCAGTGGAGGAAAGACTGGTCAGTGAGATTCCGTGTGATCCTGGGGGATGCATCATCTCACACCCTGAGAAATCGACTTAGAACCATAAAATCATGGTTTGGGTCGGAGAGGACTTTAAGATCCTCTGGTTGCAACCCCCCTGCCACGGGCACTTCCCTGCTTAAATTAAATTATAGGTGTGGTGTGTCCTGGGTGAAATGTGTCTGCTGCAGGAGCAGGGATGGGGGTTCCAGAGGGAGAGTTCCAGGCTCTGTTTGTGGGGACTGCTGCTCGCGCTAATCCACGGGAAAGCCACAGTCCCGGAATACGGCATGCGGGAAAACCCGGACTGGACTTTTCCCGGAACACGGAATGGGAAAAAAACCCGGACTGGATTGTTCACGAAATACGGAATGGGGGAAAACCCGGACTGGATTTTTCTCGGAATACGGAATGGGGGAAAACCCGGACTGGATTTTTCCCGAAATACGGAATGGAGGAAAACACGGACTGGATTTTTCCCGAAATACGGAATGGAGGAAAACACGGACTGGATTTCTCCCGAAATACGGAATGGAGGAAAACACGGACTGGATTTCTCCCGGAACACGGAATGGGGGAAGACCCGGACTGGATTTTTCCCGGAATACGGAATGGGGGAAAACCCGGACTGGATTTTTCCTGGACTATGGAATGGATTAAAACCTAGACTGGATTTTTCCTGGAATACAGAATGGGGGAAAACCTGGACTTTTTGGGGGGGTTTCAAAATATTTGTTATGAGGTGGATTCAGCTGGAAATATGGTTGATCAGTTTACTTGTTTTACAAAGCAGACAGAACTATTACTCTTCAGAAAAGCATAAAAACCCCCATACACAAAAATAATAGATATTGGGATTTTTTGAGATAAAATATTACTGAAGGTTGGTGACATTGTTTCCTTTTTTGCTCTTCTCCAAGGTGGCAAGAGCTTTGATGTTTCTGCAGCTCTGGATGAGCAGACCTGTCCCGTGGTGTACAATGGCCTGAGAGGGAATGGAGTTTTCCATGAGTGCATTGCAGATTTCCAACTGAACGGGTTAACACCAGGCTGGGGACTGGTTGAATTTTATTACAGGTAAAATAATGACAGGCAGGAAGAGGTAAAGAACCCCCATCCTCCTATATTGACTTATATGGTTACGACTCCGTAGATATTTGAAGCATAAATGCACAGATTTTTTTACCTGATGTAAAGAAATGTTGTTCATTTAGTGCTTAATGTGTTTATGAAGTTGACAAACAATCTATATATATTTGAAAAGGAAGGATTGCACAAACACTTCATGGGTGCAACCAGTTTGTTTTTTATATAGGTTTATGTGGGTTTTATTAGGTCTCCATATAGGTTTATGAGTTGCAGGATGGTCCATTCTGGACACTTTCTTATTTAGAAAATCTGTCCCATTATAGAAATAAAGAGTCGTCTGCCCCAAACAGAGGCTGTTTACATGGTGAAATTTGCTCACTCAAAGATTTGTACGGACAGGATTTATTTGAACAGATAAATGTTCAGAAAATCCCCTCAGGGATGGCTCCGTTAGGGGCAAAATTATATTCATAAAGAATGTGCTTCCCTTCTCAGTGAAGTGCTGTTCCTCCTGCCACATGACTGTCACACTCTTTCACTGGAGCTTTTCCATATGGAGTCTTTGCTCTCATGAAAGAAAAAGGCAAATCTTGTTGTTTACATTTAGTTTGCTTTTTAAAATAAACGCTAATCCTTGGCTGTCAGAGGAAATGCCGTAAATGACTTTCAGGAGATGGAGAGCTCAGCTCCTTCTGAAAACTAGACATATTTAAAGAACATAAAACAGGCCAAAAGTGCAAAATACCTGCTGGTTGAACTTGAACCTGCCGCTGCTGCCAGGTAGCTGCTCCCTCCCCTCTCTGGCTGTCCAAACCTGCCTGCTGGAGGAAATGACCCAGCAGGGAAAGCCTCGGATAAAACCCAAACAGGACACGCTCCGCAAATCTGGACAGTCCCGGCCAGCTCTGGAGCCGCCCCAGGGAGGCTTCATTTGGCAGTGCTGACACAATTCCTGTTGGCTGCATCTCATATCTGCTTCCAAATCAACCCCATGGTAGAAATGAAAGGGTGGGGGTGTTGTTCTTCCTCCTTGCCATGAGACGCCAACTCAGCATCACTGCTCTTCCCACAGGGATGAGGCTGCCCAGCCGGTTCCAAATCTGCAGCTTGGTTCCAGAACAGAAGGACCTGACCCTGCCACTGATGGCTCTCACCCATGATCACTTACAAGCTCGTCCCAGCGATGTTAGCAAGCAGCAGCTTTCCAAAAAAATAGGATTCCCTGCAAAAAAACGCACTGGTTTGAGTGTGGAACTCGTCACAGGATGCTGGGGAGGTCGAGGGTATTAAAGGATTTGGAGAGAAATGAGATCTATTTTTGTTAGTGCAGCTTTCAGTGGTTGCTAACCAGGGTGGTCTGGAGGCAATTTGAAGGAAGTCTGATTGCAGGAGGAGTGCACTGGGAGGGATCACTCCACGCTCTGTGCTTTGGTGTTTTTCCTAAATCGCCAGCTGCTCCCCACCATGACGACCAGGACCTCAGGCTCTGTGGATCTCTGACCCAATTTAGCAGCTCCTCTGTTCTCTCAGATTTGTTTTTGAAATAAAAACTGTGTATTTCTGAACTCTCTGGTTGTTATAGTCATTAAAACACGGGAAAAACCTGTTACAGGAAACTGCACTGATTTTATTGTTTTCTCTATGACTGTGTAAAGCATGAAGTGGAAGGAGCAGGAGAAATCACATCTAGATGAGGTGTCCTCTAGGAATAGCATTAATGGCCAATGAAATAAGTGGTACAATCACGATTTTCCCTTGTCTGAAGGAAAGCCAGAGTCTGGTAATCCAGTTTAGGAAAAGGATCTGAATTCCTCATCATTCCCTCATAGGTGCTTTAACCACAGCATCCACGATAGTCACTGGCCCAAGGTAGATCACAGTGTATTCCCTACCTAGATGCCCCTTGCTATTAAATACTGAATATTAAACATACTTAAAATATGTAAAAAAAAAAAAAAAAGCAAAGTGGAAGGTCTGGAGAGGAGAAATCAAGGAAAGATGCCTTATAGTTAATAGTGCTGCCATTCCATTTCAGAAAATAGGGAAATCTGGGTGCACATCTCTGTGTTTCTATAATCCCTGCTTGGGCTGACACTGGAGGAGACTTTAACAGAATTTAAAGGAGAGTTTTTCCTTTCTGAGGCAGTTGTTACACTCAGCTCTATATGCAGAATGAGTGCATGAATATAAAAAGGTTCCACCTGTATATATGACAGCATGTCCCAGTTTGGGATGTGTCACAGAACAAGGCTGGGATGCTGCAAGCAGCAGCCTGATGTGCTGTAACAGGCTGATCTTATCCCCTGCAGCTGTGAGAGATCCCCATTCCCAAATTTCTTACCTCATCCCTGTTCTGCACTTGTGCCCTTGAGCTGCACCCCAACAGGTGCAGGTGCTGTGCCCCTCCTTCCACCCCAAACCACCTCTGGATGTGCCAAGCTGAATTCTGAGCGCATTTCTTCTGGGACAGGCACTGATTCACAGCTTTGGATTTTCGCTGGACCTCTGTAAACACCTCTCCAGTTACAGTGGTATTGAGAGCCACATTCTTGTGAGCCTTGCACAAACCCAAAGATGTCTTAAATCTGTCTGTCCTCTCGTGGTCTCGAGGTGCTGAAACAGGGAGCTTCTAAATTACTCCAGACAATGGTACTTTGACAGGAGGGAAGGCCTTATGCCTCTTTTTACACCTAAGAAATCAGTCAAATAGGTAATTTTAGAAAGGTTAGAAAAATAACGACGTTATACATCACAGTTTGTTCCTATTAAGTGTGTGGCTTGTTTTGCTATGATCTCAGGAACATCTGTTCCTTTTTTCTGTGGAGTTCTTGTCATCTCTTTCCCTTTCACTTATTTCTTGAAGGCTAAAACATTAACATTTAGAAGGTGGAAGACAGGCACATAATAAAGCAAGGTTTTGGAGGTGTCAGAGCATGTAGGTGATGAGAAAAATTGTTAATTATGACTCTGGAATGATAGTTCAAGAAATCACTGTAAAGAAAACTCCCTGTCCAAGCCAAAAATTTAAAAAACCCATCCCATCAGGGAAGGGATTGGTCTGGCTGTTTCCTAATTCCAGGAACTGGGCTAGAAGTGGGGAAAAGGCAGGTGTCTCCCCAAATTATTGGAAGTTCATGTTCCTGCAGCGGAGGAGACAGAGATGAAGCCTTCACCACTCTCCTTTTGTCCTCTTTACTTGTTCCTTTTGGTACCAGTGGGTGGAGAATGGGAGCATTCCTGAGTTCAGTTGGGAAAAGTTCAAGCAGGGTACAGCAAATGATTAATAAAGTTTGGAGCTGGCAGGTTTATTTGCCAGGTGATGAACTACTGGTTGGGTATTTCAGCTCCAAGGCCTGAAAAAATTGACTGTCGGGGGTTTTCTCCCTGGATTTCAAATTACTTTATAGCAAGCTTGTGTCCAGGACACATGGAATAACTTATTTAATTTAAAATAAATCTCCCAAGCCCCACGCTTTGACTGTATGAAGTGGTCCTTCACTTGCGGCTCCTTCCTCGGTGGAAAAATCCATCTTGGGAAGTGCTTCTGCAGCCCAAAAGCATTAATTTTGAGCCAAAAAAGCAATAAATGGAGGTGAGCCCTGGCCAGAAGTGAAATGTAGCATATGATCTGCATGTGAAGGGGGGCAGCTGGAGCCTCGTTGGGATGAGCTGCTTTCCCAGCATCTGGGAGGAGGGAGCACCTGGAATTCCTGCTGCTGTCAGTGGGCCAGCGCCTGACATGGCAAAACGCTCCCACCAAAGCCTTGCATGTCCCCCTGGAGCTCCCCTGCATGTTGAATTTCAGGATTCAGGCCTGGTAAAGGGGTCATCTAAAGGCTGTCAGCCCCAAACTGAGCATTTCTCATCAATCTGCCCTTGGCTACTGATGTCTAGAATGGTAAATATTTTACCACGCTTATTTATTCTCCTTGCTTCGTGCAATTTTTCATGCGTTCGTAGCAGAGCTAGAAGGGCCATTTTCAGTGACATTGTATTTCACTGGCAGAAAGAAAGGAAGAAAAAAGTCTTTTTTAACTGTTTGGATTTATGTTGTAGCTTTACAGTTGGTGAAGCAAAGTATAGCCCAGGGAGCTCTGTAATTTATCAACAGAAATGCACTGTGTGGCCAAATTATCTCTAATTATTTCAAAAGTGGACTTTTCCCTCCATAAGAACATGCTCAGCAGCCCAATGACTCAAGGACATTCCAGCCACGGTGACTGATAACCACTCACTCCCTTCTCCCATTTACAGGAACCCCGACTCCCTCACATCTGCCATAAAAAGTCACATCGCTCTTCCTCCACCCGAAATTGCTCTTCCCTAAAATGTGACTTTTTTATTGTTGCTCTCAACAGCCTCCGAGCTCAGGTGTCTGAAGCAAAGTCTCCAAAGGGATCTGTCCTGGGGGATTTTTTGGGTCCTCCTTTTCGAGGTATTTTCCTCTCCTCGTTAAAGCTGTAATTAGTTACCGCGTTGATTTTTGCTTTTATTCAGCATAAAAAACTTTTATTAAACCCTAGTGCAAGTGAAGTTCATTCTAATCTGGCCATAAAATTTTACGAGGGGTGTAAATCAAAGGGAGGAGTGGCAGCAAATGCTCTGGAACAGTTGAGCCCTGTTCAGGCTCCCTCAGTGGAGTTAAATCCCTCCAGGAGCAATTAGCCTAACGAGCTGCTTGGTCCCCTTATAAATAACGTCACTGATGGAGACATCTGGAGGTGTCTGCTCTGCGCACGAGAGACTTTCCAAATATGCTGAGTGGTGAATGACCTTTTTATTCCTCACCCACAGGATGGGGGTGGCTATGCAGGTCTGACATGTCCCAGCACGTCACGTTTTTATCCCGTTTTCCAGAAAAGATAAAGAAGGGAAAGTAGGAGCGACACTCCCAGCCAGAGTGTCCTCTTACATTTCCTGGTAGCTGACCAGGGGACAGCGTGGCTGAAGTGCTGACCCCAAATGCTTTGGTCAAAGTAGCCCAGAAATGGCCCTGGGCACAATGAACCTGGGGAGGGTTCATGGCTGAAGTCCTTGTCCCAGCTTTTGGGACATCAGAGACTGGCAGGGGACTTCTGGCTGCTGGAGGTGTTAGAAATGGATCTGCAGAAGGAGATCCAGATGGTGGATCACAATTTTTCCCTTCTGCAAAACGCCCCAAATGATGCACACTTGATACCTTTTGAATAACCTTTTTTAACTTTCAAACCTCCCTTTTGGATGAAGCATGGGGAATTCCACTGTTTGTTGCTTTTGCTGTCACTCCTAAATGTCCTTTGAGAGAGGGCTGGGTAATTGGTTGGTAAAGAATGAAAAAATTCATTACGAAATCGAGTTTAAGAATATTTAATGGTGTTTTGCAGAGGTGAGGAGTGGGAAAAGCTGTGAGGTTACACAATGGGCTGTGCTGCTGGTTGTCTTTAGCAAAGCATCCAGATCCCAGTGTTTCCTTTCCCACTCTTGTTCCTGCTGTTATTCTAAGGCTTGTAGGCTTCTACCACATGTTTATAAGCTGATAAAACCATAATGCCAGGAATGTTTTCCTTCCTCTATTACATTAACAAAATAAGTGACTTTGCAGATACAGCCTTGTTTATCCTGCTTTCTACACCAAAACAATAGTTGGGAATAAATGTCATAATTCATGGAGAGGTGAGAAAATGAGACTTTCTCGGCCTAAATGCTGATGTAAGAGCTGTGCATCCCTGTGGAGATGAGAACTGTTCTGCTCTGCTGTCATGCTAGTGCCACACCACTGCTTTGCTGGGCTGGCAACCCTCGGTGGTGACAGCAGGGTCAGCCCAGATATCTGGGAATAAATCCCAGCAGACTTTACTGAGCCCTCGTGCAGCCACTGCTGAGCAATTCATAATCGGACACGTCAGGCAGCTTCTGACGGCATGGGTTTGACTCCCAGCAGGGCAGGGCAGCCACACAAAATGCTTTTCATAATGCAGGAGGAGGGTTTTAGCTGATCTCTTCGGAGATTTTCCCAAAGCCATAAACATGCTGCTCCTGATGTGCGGTGTGTGAGGCTTTCAGAACAAACACCCAACCCAGAGGAGTTCTGGGGATGGGGAAGAGCCTTGAGCCATCACAGCCAATTACACTGAACTCCCAAAATACATAAAGCATTTCATCAAGGGAGATCAAAGTGCCTTTCATGGGAAGGAAGAGCTATGATCTGTCTTTTACCCACGGGAAAACTCTGGGGGAGAGGCTGTCTGGCCAATTCTATAGCAGCATTCTTCAACTGTTAACCCCAGAGTTTGCTTTCTGCTCCTCGCAGCTTCCGTGCACCCTCTCAGCCTCTCCTGGGCTCTGCCCAGACCTACAAGAGCCTTTCAGCTTTTTGGGGTGGGACACAGAGCAGGCAAGGTGAAAAAAGTGGGGGAAAAAAACCCAAAATATGATCAAACCTGTGAATGACACCTGGCAGCGCTCGCTGTAGGTACCTGGGGTGTGATGCTCTGTGTAAATGCTGTGCAATCACCCCCCGCAAAATGGTTAAAACTGCAAAAAATGATGTTGGATGTGTTGGACTATGAAGAATCCTCAGTTTTAATGCACATTATGAATATGCCAGGATAATAATCCCAAGGTTTTTCCTGCAAATCCCTGCTAGGCTTTGGGTTTCATAGTCACAACTGGATCAGCTCAGCTAGCATTGAATGGATATTTAGTGGAGCACCTTGTTCCTGGGTAATTTGGTATTCTGGAGATGATGGAAAAGCACTGAAATGAGTGATGATTAAATCAGTTATCCCTCACCTTAATGAACTGTGGATAAACTGTTCCTTAATCATTATTTCCATTTTTTCCATTTGTCTTGGAGAGAAAGGGACATCTTGGCAAAGCACGCAAGAGAATCATGGAATGGTTTGGGTTGGAAGGGACCTTAAAGATCATCTCATTCCAACCCCCTGCCATGGGTGGGACACCTTCCACTGGAAGTCCAGCTCTCCATACAAAAACACATGGAGTGATGCTCACAGGAAGACTCGGGATCTGCATTCCCACATGATCTCCAAAACACGGTGGTTTCCCACGGATAACCACTCCTGACACAACCAGAACACCAAATGTTTCTGCTCTGGGAAGGGATTGTGGAGTTTGGCTTCAGCCGGATCCTGACTTCATCCCCTCAAAGGCTCATGTGACTTTAGGGATGCTCTGGAGCACATTTGAGGCTCTGCTGATACTTGAGGCTCTTCTGCAGCTGGTACAAACTGGATAATGAAATCCCATTTCCAACCATCCCTTTCTCCCTCAGGCTTTCCCAGCATCACTGGTGAGCTGTGACTCTGCACCCTGTCTTACACGGGCTTGACCGATTCTGTCTCAAGGAACACATATCAAATCATTAGCTGGAGATTTTTTTCTGCATATATTTTAGTTAAATCCTTCCTCACTCACACCACACCTGACTTCAATGCTATTTGCTAACATTATTTAGCAATATTCCACAGAAAACTTACAATTTATGGCACTTTACCAGTTCCCACTGGCCGAGGAGTGAGGGCCCTGGGTGATTTTGTGCAGGCTGACGGGCAAAGGGAGCAGAAAAGCCCCCAGATGTGTTCTGTGCCTGCCAGGTGTGCCGGAGCTGTGTTGGCACAGCGCTGCCAGTGCCGCCGAAAGCTGCTCCGCATCCCAGCGGAGCGCACCGCCCCATCCGCCCCTCTGCTCCCTTCGGGATGCTGCTTTCCCTCCTCAGGAACACGCGATGCTTTCGCTCTCTCTCCCCTTCCAGCCTCCCGAGACCGGCGCTCCCAATTTGTCTTCTCCAATGACTCCGGAGGGTGTTTCCGCCAGGACCTTGTCTCTTCAATTTGTTTCCCCTGTCTGATTCACAGAGCCCGAGTTTGTTTGATCTCCCAGGGCCGGCGTTTCCAGCAGCTCCCTGGGGCTCCATGAAAGGGGGAGCAAGGAAGAAGGGTTCACATGTGCTACGCAGAAATCTCCATATTTTAAAGGCTATCCTGTATCCCCTCTGGAACGTTTTTAATGGCCCACAAATCAGAAAAGAGAAAAAAGAAAAGTTGGAAAGCGCACTTAAGGCATTCATTGTTCAAAGCCCAGATCCCTGGGACCGCCGGAGGCTCCACGGGGCCGGGATCCGAGGAATTCTGTGCTGGGATGCGCTCCGGGAGCCCACTCACCCAGGGCTGGGTGGGGGTGCTGCTCTCAGGCACTCCCTGTTTGTCTCTCGGGGAAATGTTTCCATTTTTTTGAGAAGGGAAACAAGCAGGGAGATTTCCAAGGAAGTATCTGCCAAGGTATTAGGTAGGGAGATTTATGCCCTGCTTGTGACAGGGGATGGGTGAAATGTGTGTTAAAAGAAGTAAAGACCGATTTTATTTCTCTTTTAAAGCAGAATTCTGTCCTCCTTGTGACATCCTTTGATGAGACTCAATAGTCCCTGAGGCTGGCCAAGCCAAAAGTGATGGCTGGGATTTTCCAAAGTGGTAAACCCAGCATTAACCCAGTGTATTCCAGTTTTTGTCTTCCCTTCAGGTTCTCCATTTGTTCCCTCCACGATTCCCAGTCACTAACACAGGGAAATGGAGAGTTCCAAAAATAAACTCTGCTTTTTCCTTTAAATGAGCTGTTTAATCTGTGTGTTCTGCTTTAGGGTTTGGTGACAGGGCAGTGAGAGGAATCCCCAGGTGCTGGGAAGGCTCCAGCTCGTCAGCAAGGAGATGCATTTTGAGGGAATGATATGCAGAGACTGGATTTAATCCTACCTGGACTCAGAAGTGCAGTTACTGAGACTGAAGAACCAATATCCCACAAGAATGTTGGGACTGGGCAAAAATTCGCAGCTTATTGCTTAGACAAACAGAAAGAAACATAAACTTGTGAAATTCTGAGAATGAAGTCTCCAAAGCTTTCTCCAAATGTGCCCATCATCAGCTATAAAGACGTCCAGACTCTCTTTGTTTTATAAAGATTTCTTGAAATAGCATTTACTTATAAAAGTTTGTGCTGTAAACATCTGGCAATTATTCTGTTTCCTGGTCAGTAACTGACTTAGACAGAAATATTGTTAATTATGCAACCAAAATGGCATTTTGTTCGATTTCTGAATGTTCTGAGTAAAAATGTGATTTCTGTAACTATTCTGTTGCAGGAGGGTGCAGCCAGGCAGGGGTTGGACTCTTGGTTGGTCTCTTGGTTGTCACTTGGTGACAAGTGATGGGACAAGAGGAAATGGCCTCAGGTTGCACCAGGGGAGTTTTAGGCTGGATATTGGGAAAATTCCTTCAGCAAAAGTTGTCCAGCCCTGGCACAGCTGCCCAGCTGGAGTCCCCATGCCTGCAGGGATTTAAAAGCCATGTAGATGTGACACTTGGGGACACAGCTTAGTGGTGACCTTGTCAGTGCTGGGAAACAGTTGGACTTGATGGTTTTAAAGGGCTTTTCCAACCTAAAAATTACAGATTTATAATTCTGTGATTTGTAAGGAGGTCAAAATCAACACCAAGGTTTCAAAACCCTTACAAATGTTGACAACCTAGAGAGATCAGCAGCTTGTGGGGAATTCCCACTGCTCCAGCAGAGGGGTTGCTGGAGGAACCTCTCATTTCCTCAGAGCAGCTTTGGCAAACGAACCCCACAGGTTTGAGCTCCTCAGCTAAAACTGGGGAATAAAGGCTTGGCACTTCTCCCATCCTGCCCCCAGCTGGCAGGGCCACCAGTGCCACCACTGACTCTTTGTTCACCATGAACAATTCCTTTTCCCTCTGGGATAAACAAGCACTAGAATCCCAAAATCCCAGAATCATTAAGGCCTGGCTTGCTCTCGTAACCGTGGACTAATGTGGATTTTTTTTATGTCCTGGAGACATTTGCCCACATCCATCCTCCTCCTCCTCCTCCTCTGGCTGAGGAAGCCCAAAATGTACCAGATCCAGAGGGGACAAGCCAAGGAGTTGGTGATGGGACATGAAATTCCAAACATTTGTCTCCTTTCAAAGCAGGAGCACCGGAATCCATGGAAATATCCTGTGATTATCAGGGCTCTAGAGACCTCTCATGGACAAACACATTTGCTTCCTTCGTGTGACATGCTTGTTTTAAAGTGTATTTATTTGCCAATAATTAATAATAATAATTAATTATTTGCCAATAATTAATAAAAATAAATGATAATAATAATAATAGTAATAAAATTAATTTCATTATTGTAATATATTCCATGGTGACACAAAGGTGGATTCTGCTCCTATAGTGCTGATCCAGCAAATTAAATCTTAAATATTTACCCACTTTCCCCTCTTTGCCTTGTTCTCCATTAATATTTTGTTAGGATTTTTGTATTCACAAAAAATCCTGTTTTTGTAAATAAAAATACAAAAAAAAATGAATACAAAAGTGGTGTTTGGCAGTGAAAAATCATTTCAATTCACTTTGGGTTTGGGTTGTTTTTTACAATTTTTACTCATCAGACAATATAGATGCTACAAAAGGAAGAATTAAACCAGCAGCATTAAATTTCATTCCTATGTGTTTATTGTTGACTGTAAATTATTTGGAACGTGGTATTTTTTTTCCTCATCTGAAAAACTTATCAAGATTCATCGATTTTATTGACTCTTTCCCCCCCTCTTTTTTTATTGCCCATTTTTTGTCGCAAAGCAGAAAATTTTCATCAGCCAGAGAGAAATCTGGGCTTTGCTGAGCATTTCTGGGCTGGCAGGGGGAGTTCATTGGTTGAAACCAACCAGCCCTAAACAAGAAACAAATCAGTGACTGAATTTAAATTTATTGATAAAAAAACTCTGAATTTTTTCCCTGAGAAATGTGTTAACCAGCTTGGGCCCAGGCCCTGGGAGGTGACTCCTATGAGATGAGATTTATCCCAAAATCCCCTCTCTGTAGCCATCTGCCAGCGTGGGGATAAATTGCTTTTTCCACAGAGATTATTCGATTTTTTCCACCATCCGCCTCATTTTCCAGCTCCATCCTTTCCTCACTTGGGTGAGTTATTGGTGGCCCTTGATGTTCTCACTTAACAAAAAGCATAAGGAGAATTTTCTGTTTACTTCAGCGCCCTGGCTTTGCATGAAAGTGCCGTAAAATTAAAGGCAGACAAAGAATTTTATATTAAGGAGACGTAATTAAAGCTCTCAGTGCTTATCTCCAGCCCCCGTGAGCAGCCCACTGTGTGCAAGGCAAAGGCAAGGCAATTTTTCTTTTTAATATTGCAATAACTCCAAGCTCTTTTAAGAGAAAACTCACTGACCATTTGGGACAAAAAGCTACATTTCAAAAAAATAACTTAAAATCTTGGCAGGCAGCGCTTGATTTCACAGGAAAATTTCAACGTACCCGAGTGCTGAAAACCAAACGTATTTCAGCCGAATGCTCTTTGATTTTTGCAGGGGAAAAATATTCCTTTTTAATTCTTCTCTGCCTTTTTTTCTGCAGGGCGAAGGTCTGGCAATATTTTAAAATTGAATTAGCTTTGGTTGTAGGTGCAAAGAGGTGGTGGGGGAATTGGGGAGAGAAGGATGAAGGTGTTTGGGTTCAGGGTGAGCTCTTTGTTTCCCAAGCTGTGCTAGGAATGCTTTATATCCTCTATAACACTTTACATACTGTGCAGGTTTTAAGTGGATTTTAAAGTAGATTTTAAAGTGGATTTTAAAGGAATTTTTTGTCGTCAGCTGGTTGCTCTGTTAAACTCAAATACCTGCATAATCTTGACACCACTTTTTATTTGATTCTTGTCCTTGTGCTGTCTGCAAACCAGCATCTTCTCACAGTAAAAGTCTTTTTCAGACATCAGGGAAAGCCTGGAGAAATGTGGCAGCGGTGGATTTTAATTTGGGGTGGTTTTTCCTGTTTTTTTTTTTTCCCTTTTATTCAATGCTGGATATCAGCTGTATCCAGGCCAAACACAGATCTGAAACCCCAAATTCTCTCCCCATTTTGCTCTCTCTCACTGCCTT
This sequence comes from Edolisoma coerulescens, assembly GCA_013397115.1. Classification (NCBI taxonomy): domain Eukaryota; kingdom Metazoa; phylum Chordata; class Aves; order Passeriformes; family Campephagidae; genus Edolisoma; species Edolisoma coerulescens. The sequence continues at coordinate 1,860,340 of VWZW01005771.1, forward strand.
AACCTTTCTCATTCCAGTTTGACAAAGCACCAGGAACTTTGAGGCTGGATATTATTTTTTTGTGGTACATCTTATCGGCCAATTAGTTCTTTAATTTAAATGTACAAGTGCCTATCTCTCTGTTCACAGTTATTCTGCCTGATATCAAACAATTCCTTGCTCACAGGCTCCAGGAATCAATGTTATCACCACTCGTGGAGTATCTTATTTGCTTTGTGATAGGAATGCTGAGCGCATTCTGAAATTCTGTTTTCTGGGTTTGGGACTTCCATGTGCCACGCAAAGCAGAGTGAGCTCAGCAGGCAATTTTCCTGTTGTTAAGCCCTGGACCCTAATCTGAAGGAAACAAACCCAGCTCCTCTTATTTTCAAACAGATAAGATTTGCGAGGTTATTAATCACGGGCCCAAATGGCCGCGCTGGGAATTGAAAATGATCAACGGTTTGATATAAAACTTGTCAACATTTATTCCAGAGACGGACCATCCGTCCAGTGGGAGCCTTGGAGAGTCATTTTGTGTCTGGTGGATGATAAAGGGCTGTTTAAGTGCATAAACAGCCATGACATCATGCTGAACTTACATGTTCTTTCATCTGCCCCTGAATGAGACCAGTTCTTTTCGGCTGTTGCCCTGAGCTTTGATTTTGGAGCATTTTCTCCCCCCATGGATCATTTAATTTATTTATCCTTTTTTAAAATTATTATTTAATAGAACAAGTCGCTGTTGTTGGGTTTATTTTTCTCAAAGAGCTTTAAGGCTGGATTCAGAGGATTAACTCCTGGGCAGGTGTAAATCAACATTGAGCTGACCTCCCTCAGACAAGGGTTTAGCTCATGGTGCTTAATCTTGGTGAATTTGTGCTCTGGAAAACATGAAATTATGTCCTTCCCCATACAAACAGATCCTGGGAGTGCTGGACACATTGAGAGAAGATAATTTTCAGATTTCTTTATTTCCATTCTCAGCATTGCTCCTCAGCCTTTAAACCCATTTAATGGGTGACTGGTACACAGGGCTGCCCAACCCACTGACAATTAATGACAGAGATAACTGAAAAAAGGAGATTATTTTCTTTTTGCTGTAGCTGCCATGAGCACTACGAGTGCCCAACAGCCTTTAGCTGGAAGAGCTTTCAGTGTGTGGTGGAACATCACCCTTAATTTGGCAAAATAGGTTTAAACCTTCATAAATACCCCATCAAAATCTCCCAGCGACCATTTGGTGCTGAAATAAACTGCCAACATGGCTTGGAAAGGGTGGGATAAATATTTTTCTGTCTAAAAATACATAAAATAAATATATATAGAGCTGCTCCTGATGGGAAGGGACCCCTTGCACGGATGCCACGGTGCAGTTCCAGCCTCCTTGGGATGCCCCATGCCCTGCCAAGGCTGTGCTGGAGGAGCTGGTGATAAGATCACAGAGTGTAATAAACCTCTCCAGTCCCTTCCAAGGGATAAAAGATGGGAAGCAAAGTGTTTTAAGTGCAGCCAGATTGCTGTCCCAGGCTGGGGAGAAGAAAGAAAGAAAGAGCAGTGAAAATGGTGTTTGGAGAAGCACTCTCTGAACCGTGGAGGATTTTGTTTGGCAGTGAGAAAAGGGGCTGTGGAGACTAAAAAAATGTAGATTTTTGTATCTGGTGGTGCTGCAGCCCTGAGCTGGCACCTCTGGGGCTGCAGATGCCAAAAGGTAAAGATGTGGCAGAAGTGAAGGGAAGAAACTGAGATAAGAGTCCTGCAGAAGGACAGAGATTTCTCTCGTTCCTCTCTGATTCCTCACTCCATGAGAAGAAAGCTCAGGAAGACTTTGAGAGAATTGATGGATTTTCCCTCATTTCTACGAAGAGGTTGTTGTTAGAGCAGAGAGCAGCAGTGCTCTTACACCAAAGGTGTCAGGTGGGTTTTTTTATTGCAAATTCATAAAGGAAAAATAAAAACAGATATATTTTTTTTAGAATCCTCTATCAAAAAAAAGTAGTCTCTGAGCACCAGCCATTGCTTAGGTGTGTATTTATTAAACACTGGTTAAGTTGCTTCCTGGAGCTCCTGTTCCTATCCCTAACAGATTTTGTGTCACTTCTAAGTAGAAACTTCTTCAGAAATCATCCTTCAAATCCTTCAGAGCAAAGGGTTGTCTCCATTTTCCATTTTTTTCTGGATTAAACAATTTTCCATTGCTGTCTGATCCTGATGAGCATCCAGTCCCTCTTCCCTGCATGCCTCTGCAATGGCAGAACGTTCTCATAAAGTCCACTATAATCTGGCAGAAAATGTCCCCAGTCTTTACACATTTTATATGTCAGAAAAACCAATGAAAGGAGAAGGTTGCATTGAAACTGGGGTTTCCCCGGGGCATTTCTCTGTTTTCCAAGAGATGAGTGCTCAAATCCTCCAAAACCACAGTCACAGGAGTCCTTGGGATGTGACCTTGGAGTATTTAGCTGGAATTGTGCCCGCTCTGAGCTGGTCCTTAGCTGAACCCCAAAGCACCTGCCCCACACCCCAGAGGGGTTTGGGAACCTGCCCTGAGCTCTGCAATGGGACAGGTGTAAAACAGGAGTGCAGAGCAGCTCTTCCCTGCCCTGTGAGTGTCCAGAACAATCCCCCCTCAGCCATCAACTGAGCTTTTCCTGCCCCTGAATTCTTTCCTTGCTGCTATTTGGAAGAAGACTTTTCCATGAGCTGGCTGCTTCGGAATTCCCTGGTGGCCACGAGGAGTGAAATGTCTGTAGTGTGGATAATGTTTCTTTGGAACAGCAGTGATTTGTCTGAATAAAGCATCTTCAAATGGGCTTTATCAAAATCCACACACTGTGTTTCCAGGGAGAAGCTTTTATGTGGGAAGAGATATTTGTTGGGGTTTTCTCTGTTGGTGTTTTAATCTTACCATGGGTATTTTTCCCTGGAATGTGCATGTAAGTTTGAATTTTGCAATTCTTTTAATGCAAAAAGTGATTTGATTACTGACTAAAGCTGAGGTAAAACTCTCGACTCTTTGTTAGGAAAAGGCTGGCTGTTTATGCAATTCCAAATTCTTCCTTTTAAAATAAAATTTACAGCCTCCTGCAATGGCTCCCACAGACCTCCCAGGCTTTGATTTCTCTCGGAGTTTTTGAAATGCCTCTCGACCCCCAGACTGGGAACAGCCTGGAATAATTACACCTGATGGGAGCTGTTAATGCCTCTGACACTGCCTGCCACTCGTCTCCACGCTGGGGAGAAATTTATGTGCCGACTGCGCGGTGTTTTACTGCCGAGCTGAATCCTTCCCGCTCCTCCTAGGGATTACCCTCCACGCCATGGATCTGCTGGTCCATTTATCACTGCAATTCCTCAGGTCAGATTGATTTCCAAGAGGAGAGCAAGGCGTGGGCTGCACGTGGTGGTGAGGTTTGCAGAGGAGGTTAAGGCACAGCTGGGTGGGCACATCATTGTCTCGGGTGTTTTCTGGGTTCAGGATTGAGGAAAAGCTGGTGGAGAGAGCTGGAAATCCAGGCAATGTGTGGAAAAGCTGCCTCCAGGTCTGCTGAGAGGTGGATTTGGGGATATATCTAAGACCAGCTTGGTAAACCTCCACCTCTCAGTCTCTGTCTTGGCTGGGGATTTCCAACCCCCTGGGTTAAACAGTGTCTGTCCCACTGCAAAGCCGTAGCAGATGAGAATATTCAGTGTTTCTGGGGAGCAAACTCAGCTGTGGTGGAGCCTGGTCCATCTCCCAGATGGAGCTCCCAGGCAGCACACCTGGAGCTTTGCCTCTCCTCACCCAGTTTTGTGGAATCCATTTCTCTCCCTCACAAATCTCCTCCTCCTCCATTTCACACAATCCCTGTGCCAGCACACGATGGGCTCCGGGTGTGTCTCCCCTGTGGGATCCTCTGCCCCCAGATCCCCATGGTAACAACATGAATGTGCTGCTGGAGACAACTCAGAAACTGGCTTTTCACAGCTTTTCACAAGTGTGAAAAAAGTGATTTATTTCTCTTCTTGGTGTTCTCGCAGTGGCTCTGCTTGCAAAAGGCAAATATTCAAGTGCACTGGAGTAATTCCAGCCTGGTCATCTAAACAGGGGCAGAAAAGTGATGTGTTCACTTCCAGTTCCAAAATGTGACATCCAAGGGAGGGTTGTTCACGCAGGTAAATGCTCTCCAACATAGACAGGTCACCACACTCGGAGAAGTCAGAGCTTACTGGTGTTCTGCATCGCATCCTGAATCCAGAAGAGCTGAAAAAGCTGCTTTTTAGTCCATGCCAACCAGCACTGAGGTGTGGAAGCCTCTGCCCTGCCATGTGCCAGAGCTGCAGAGTGCAGGCACTGCTATCCCTGCAGGAAAGGCTGGTTTGTGCCGGGCAGAGTGGGGCTGGGATTTATTTTTCCAAGCGGCTGCGGAAGAGGCTGGTTCTGCACCTCGTGGTGATGAGCACAGCAATTTCCCCTTCAGGTCCTGACAGGTTAAACTCTTCTGGGTGATGCTGAGAGGGTTTAAACAACCAAACACTTACAACTATCTGCAGCCACCCCACTGATCTGTCAATACTGATGCTCAAAGCAGAAGTGCTGAGTGAGGATTGAGTGACAAGCGGCAAAAAAAAAAAGAAACATGGAACAGGAGGAGCAACCCCCCACACCTTGTGTGCTCATCCCAAGGGATTTGTTGGGTATGTGGCCCACCCAGCAGCACCTGCAGCCCACGTTTGTTGCCCTGGTGTGTTGGAGGATGTTTGAGGCTCTCCAGGAGCCTGCCTGGCCTTGGGACAGCTGAGAGTGGCACATGGGAAACGGGAGCAGGGGTGGAAGATAAATACAGCACAACAAGTGTTTGCCACCTTCCACAAGAGCTTCACCAACTGCCCTGCTCCTTGGTGACATCGTGTTTCGACCATGAGCTTAAAGAAACCTGATGCCTTGTGGATGCCTTGTCAATGGGCATGTTCTGCTCTCTAGGTTTTTTCCTCTTTTTTCCTCTGATAGGGAATTTTCCATTCTCCCTGGGATTTAATTATGTCAGTGTCTACTGCTCACAGTAACACAAAACACATTTTTGTAGTCTATTCCCAGAACTTTAGACTAAATTTGGGGTTAAAAACAATTTATAACGAGTGTTTCATAGCTCTTGCTTTTAAATTAATCAGAAGTGAGGACAGGGAAGATCAGTGGAAAGCTGTTTTCACCTGTTTAGGGAACTTTGAAGAGTTGTGCTAAACCAGTCAAGTCCTTTCATAATGTTTTCAGCTACACTCCATCAAATATCATGGCTAAACAGGGGAATGGGCAGACCTTTGAACTGTTTTTGTGTCTCCTCATCACTCACTTCCACACAGGACTCCCTCCCAATAGCGATCCCGAACACAAAGGCAGGAGACTCAGTTCACACCTGAGCAGTGCTGCCTGCCAGACCTCGGCTGATCCCAAAAACCCTGTGGACGGTCCCACATCTAGGCAGAACCTCGGGTTTTATTTTCATTGATGCCTTAGCTGGGTGTAAACCCTGAGGGGCTCCCTTGGCTCAGGCCTCTGCGGAGGCTGCCACACAGATGGAACCTCCCTGTGCCTTGAAAGAGCCCCTGTGAGCCAAAAACCGTGGGGCTTGAGTGAAAAAATGAGAACAATCCTCAGAGTAATTTATCTCCCCCTGCAGTACAAGTGCTGCTGAGATTTGGTGACTTTGAAGTCTGATTCGAGAGAGGAGGGGGAGGCCGATATCTGGGGTAAAACATTGACCAAAGAGTGGCTTCTCCTGGGCTGGGAATGAAAAAGCAATGGGTGAGCTGGTGAGAAGCAGCTCTGTCTGGGCAGGAGACACACAGGGGGGGTCACACAGATCCAAGAAGTCTCCAGAACCCCCATTTTGTGCAGGAAGGTCGAGTAAAAACCCACAGCATCCCGGTGCCCACCTGCCACCTCTGCCAACTCGGCATCGCACTACCCGTGAGCCCTCTTGGAGGGAGGAGACCCAAAATGCTACAAAATCAGCGAGCCTTTATTGGAGTTTACATTCCCATGATGAGGTTGGGAGATGTGAGGTCCCTTTTGGGCGCGTGGGAGCTGGAGGGGAGGCTCGGCAGTGCTGATGGAAAACCTGGTGATGGCTGCATGTGGGTCTGGTTGTTGGCTGAGGGTGGGGCCTGAATCTTTGTGTTTAATACAAGAGAATCACCTCCTGTGGGACACGGGCCAGCAGCACAGAGCTGGGAGCAGCAGCCAGCAGCCCTGTGCCACATTTCCCCTCGCAGATGAAAAGCCCTTTCTGTAACCTGAGCAACACCCCCTGCCACAAGCTTTGTTTTACAGAGCGCTGGAGATGCTGCCCATTAAACAGCAATTAGTCCTTGCTGGATCCAAAGCCCGCCCTCTGATCCCAGATGGCCACTTATTAAGATATTTATGGTTAATATGAATTTCCCCTGCCATAAATCAGCAGCCTTGATACCTGCAGGGAAGTCAGGGCAATCAGAGACCCCGCTCAGCCGGGCCGGGCGGCGAGCGCTGCCTTGTAAAATAAAGGTTGTAACAACTTCTCCTCGTCGTAAAAACAACGGGAGAGGGGAAAATCCCAGTGCTGGGATCTGATAACGGGCTGTAATCAAGCGCTGGCGTCTCCTCCTGGAGGAGGCTGGCAAGTGGAAAGTTACACGGATTCATTGGTCACTCAGGGACTTCTGGACGAGGAGCCAGAGCCTGCTGTGGCTCGAGGGGTGGGAGGGTGGAGGAGCAGGGGTCTGGAGCCTGGCTCCAGCCTGGCTCTGAGGTGTCCTGAGATGTGTAGAATCACAGAGTCACGGAGTGCTTTGGGTTGGAAGGGACCTTAAAAATCATCCCATTCCACCCTGCCGTGGGCAGGGACACCTCCCACTATCCCAGGCTGCTCCAAGCCCCATCCAACCTGGCCTTGGACACTTCCAGGGCACTTTCCAACCTGGCCTTGGACACTTCCAGGGCACTTCCAGGGGTCCAGGGGCAGCCACAGCTTCTCTGGGCACCCTGTGCCAGGGCCTGCCCACCCTCCCAGGGAACAATTCCTTCCCAATATCCCATCCATCCCTGCCCTCTGGCAGTGGGAAGCCATTCCCTGTCTCCTGTCCCTCCATCCCTTGTCCCCAGTCCCTCTCCAGCTCTCCTGGAGCCCCTTTAGGCCCTGGAAGGGGCTCTGAGGTCGCTCCAGAGCCTTCTTCAGGCTGAACACCCCAGCTCTCCCAGCCTGCCACTGCACACAGCTTTGCTCCTGTGTTTGGTTTTTGGGTGCAGAGCAGTTGTGAGCAATGTGAAAATATTCCAAGCATTTCTACCTTTGGGGCCAATCTCATTTTTCCCCGGTGATTTTGGTGTGATCCGAAAATAACAGGGATATCAACCCTGACAGATTCCAAGCACAGACCTCCAATCCAGGGAAATCACTCTCCCTTTCCCTGTTTTTAAGCTAGCAGGGAAGTGTTTCCTCTGTGAAGTAACTTTCTCTAAAATGCCTGAATTGACAGGAGATGTCACATCCTCCCCTCCACATGCGTGCAGCTCCCAAGAAGGATTTTTTCCCACCTCTATGTAATACACGTGACTGCCTCAAGCTGCATCTCTTTGTCTCTGGCCTTTCCTTTCAGGTGTTTCCTCTTGTCTTAAATTCCAGAACAAGGGATTTCACTGCATCTCCCACAGCAACAACATGACTTTTGAGCACTGCTGTAGAAAACTCACCCTCTTTGTATTCCCCAGGACACCTTCCCATGCTCCACAGAGGAAAATCCAGATCTGCACGATCTCCTTGCCTTTTCATTAAGGACTTTCCGTTAGGGTTTAATCCCCCCCTAACATTGGGATAATTTCTTCCAGGATGAGTTTGCAGCTGCTTTAGTACAATTGGAGTAGCATGTCCTGGTTAGAGAGTTAATGCAGTGATGAGGGGATAGAAAAATCAGCTTTCAAGGTAAAATCAGTACATTTTGATCAGTAAAATCAGCTTTTCTGAGTAGCCAGGAGCTGCTAAAATACATCAGTAGATGGCACTATTTTATACTGTATGAGGCCCCAGGACAGGTAGGGGGGAGCAGTAAAGCTCAGGAGATGTTGTGAACACAGATTTCCTTCCTCCATGCAAAAATGCTCCACCAGGATCAGTGCAGAAGAGGTGAGGGCTCTTCCTCTCTTCCCTTTCCTTGTGCTGAGCCTTTGGCAAAGGTGAAGGTTTGAGGATGATCTCTGTCACTGATGGTTTTAAGGACGACCTCTGTCATTTATGGTTCTGGGGATGCCAAGGCAGAGATGCCTCCATGTGTTTATCAAACATCTGGAGCTAACCCTGCTCAGAAAATAATCACTCCAAACCACTGCCTGTGGTCTCATTTCTCCCAGAAACTTGCTCAGCTGGGATGACACTTTTACTCCTCTACCTCAGTTGCTTATGGAGTGACTGAGAGCAGCTTCACTTTCAGCTGGGCAGGATTTAAAGGTTTCTCTAATGTAAAATGGCTCTGGGTGTTTTAGATCTTGGCAGAAATTACTCTGTTATTAATGCAGTGTTGTAACCTCACTTGGGCAAACTGGAGGGAGAAGGAAATTTGCAAATTGGGGCAAAATGTGACTTTTCTGGTATCTGTTGTAAAGCCCACTCTGCCTCCCCAGCCTAGTTCTGTCACCCCTGCCAGAATGCCAGGATAAGCCTGTAAAAATCCACCAGGATTTTTGCACCTCCAGACTCTGGGGGCACAGGAGCAGAGTTTGGCCACTGTCTGTCTGTCTGTCTGTCTGTCCCCAAGAGCTGCTGCCACCACCGTGGTGCTGGATGCAGCCAAACGATGCCACGAGTGTGTGACCAAAGGCACCCAAGGGACCAACTCTGCTGTTTGTTGCCATTTCTTTGGAGTTGGCCAGGATTTGTTCTGGAGGCTTTAAAGGTCAGAGAGTTCAAAGTTCGAAAATGCTCATCAGAGGGAATGTATATTTTGCCTTTAAGTAAAAGAAATAAAAAAAGAGGAATCTGTCCTTTACTGCTAAATCCCTCATATCAGGAATTCCTGTCATCCTCTGACAGTGATCTTTTTATTCCCTCTGGTAATTGATTTTTTTTCCCTCTCCCCAGAGCCTCCCTTGTTTTGGTTAATCTCATTTATTACTTTTCTTTTTACTTGGCATCTTGGAGAACTGTCACTGTTCCACCAGTGTGCTCCTGTGTCCCCTCATGCCTATATTGTCTGGTTTTCTGTGCTGAACCCAAACCAAAGACGTGCCTGAGGAGCAGTAAAACCTCCTGGTCTTTGCTCAGCAGAGAGACCAGACTGTGCCCATTTACACCCAAGCCATTTCCCCCTCTCTGCCCTCCCGCCTGCTCCCTTCCCGTCGCTGATGCAATGCTGGATTTGTAAAAAACTATTTGCAAAAAAAAAAACCCCTGACTACTCTGCTTTTATCTGGAGGAACATCTAAATCACTTAGGAGTCTGCTGGCTGAACTCAGTAAATAAATAGCAGCGAGCTCAGTAGTAGCAGTGAGTTATGGCTGTGTCCAGCAGCTGCACTCGCAGCCACCCCTCCACCAGCACAGGGGCCTTTTAATCCGGTCCTGAAGAATTCCAGCAGTGTTCCCAACATTGGGAAGCGGGGTCTGGTATAAACTGTCCAGGTAAAGATGTGCTCAGGCAGCCTTTGCTGCTGGTAAGAAGTGGCAGGGGTTGGTCAGAGGTCCCCCGCCTGTGGAGGAGATGCTCAGACCTCACTATGCAGAATCCCAGGATCTCTGAGGTTGGAAAAGACCTCCAAGATCATCAAGTCCACCCTGTGACTGGTCCCCACCTTGTCACCAGTCTAGAGCACTGAGTGCCACATTCCTTGGACACCTCCAGGGATGGGGACACCAAACCTCCCTGGGCAGCTCCTTCCAGTGCAGATTCGATGCAGAAAATCACCCACTCTCATGGAAATCTCTAAGGAGCTGTTAAATCCCAAAATAAACCAGAAAGTGAACCATTCATGAGAAAAGGAGAGTCAGGCCTGATGCTCTGAACTTCTCTCCATGCCCGTGTGTGTCAGGAGACAAAACAGGCCGGAGAGGGACTTGGCACAAGGGCATGGAGTGACAGGACAAGGAGGAAGGGCTTGAAACTGCCAGAGGGCAGGGTTAGATGGGATATTGGGAAGAAATTCTTCCTTGTGAAATGGTGAGACCCTGGCACAATTGCCCAGAGCAGCTGTGGCTGCTCCATTCCTGGCAGCATCCAAGGCCAGGTTGGACGGGGCTTGGAGCAACCTGGGACAGTGGAAGGTGTCCCTGCCCGTGGAATGGGGTGATCTTTAAGGTCCCTTCCAACCCAAACCATTCCGGGATTCTGTGCTTCCATAGAGATGCAAATGTTGGCTCAGATTTCATTAATTCTGTAGCATAAATTGAATAAATTGTATTTATTCACACTACATCCATACACACAGATCATATAAAAACAGGGATGATCTCTCTGCCAGCACATCCCCTATGTTAGAAATCATTCTGTACATGTCTGTACATGATAGAGGTTTGGTGTAACCTATATTTGTGTTATATATCATGTCAAAAACTCCTAATGACATCCAGGATTTAAGGAAATAACTCTTTATTCACTTCTCTATACTGATTACATACCCTTGGTTTTTATTCTCTGTATTCTAAATAAGTTCTCTGTGCCACTGAACAATAATGGCTTATTACATTTTAAATGTTCTAAATGCAAAAATCATACTAAGATATAAAGTATTCTGGGTTTTTTGGTTTTTTTATTTTTAAATCCAGGGTAGCAGCATGACTCGGTCCTGCTCTCAGCTTGTGACAAAGCTCACAGTTTTAGGTTAATTAGGGTTTTTTCTTACAACCTCATAAAAGTATTTACAATATTTCATTATATTTTAAACCAAAAGCACTAAGAGAAAATGCCTGAAATAAAAGTGTCCATAATTTTCCTGTTGCCTTGTCACTGTCTGAAAACCTTATCAGAGTTCCTTGTTACTTTAATGGTGTAGGATTAAGGGTAATGAAGAAACATTTAGGGTTCTGCAAATCACTTTGATTTCATTGTATAATGTACCAGCACTTCTCTGTGATTTACTGCTCAGTTGTTTGAAATAGCCTGTGGGATTTATCAGTCTTGGAGGAAGCTCTGTTTCCTTGAACAATTAGCTCAGACTGAAGTTGTGTAACTCCTTTTTTTAATTATTATTCCTTTTTTTTTCCCAGCATTTGTAGATGGGAAATAACAAACCCTCCACTGGGTGCTACCTTGATGTTTAGTGGGGTAAAGATGAGTATTTTTATTGTAAATTTTCTTGCAAACATTTTCATTTTCTAGCTATTTTCTCCCTTTTTTAACATTATAGGTCACTGATCATTATTAAATTGTTTTTACGTCTATATTTGGGATAATTTTCATTTTCTTATTTCTCTTCTCATTTTTCATTTGGTTTTCAGCTCAGATGTGTTTTCCTCAATGCTCACAGGGATTTCTCTGTTTTCTCACGGAGTGGGGTGTTTCTTAAGGTAAAAAATTGTTTTGACATAAACCACTTACACTCAAACAGAGCAAAACCATTTTTAATTATTATAATGCTCATAAAATAAAATAAAAAAATCCAAATAACTCTAAAATCACCCATACATAAAAGCTTTTAAAAATGGCATCATTTTCATGACAATTAATGCTGATCTTCCAGCTTTTCCTGTTAATTAAAGAACCCACGGAATTTACCAACTTCTGCAGGAAGAATACGGTGGGATAAACCCAAACCACATCTTTTTGGGTGGCTTCTTGGCTTAATTCCTCTCAGCTCAACCCCTGGCACACGGATTTCTTCCACTTGGGATCCAAACTCTGCACTGTTGCTGCATGACCTGGGATTTGGGAAGGTTCATGAGCAGTTCAGGGCATGTGGCAGCGTGCAGGGCTTCGAATAAATTGTTGGCATCGTGTCTGAAATGTTTCAGGGTTCCCCAGTGCCGGCAAGTCCTCTGAGCAATTTAATAATTGAGGATTAAAAAGTGTATCTGTGGTTTGGCTTTCAGTAGAATGGGATGAAGGTGAGGCTGGACCAGTTCATTAATTCCCTTTGATCAGTTTTTCCCGTGGTTTGCGCAAGCCAGGAAAAAAATCCATTGTCAGGGGAAAACCTTTCTGGAAGCACAGCCTTGCCCAAGGTTCAGCTTTTCCCAAGGGGGTGATCGGGAACTGGCCATGACAAAATTGTGGGATTGCAGAAAATTCGTACTATGGGATGTCCCCAGCCTTAAAGGTGTGATCAACACAACATCTCTGGAGCTGGGGACGATGGAAAAGGGCAACAAGAATCGTAAAGTCACGGAATCATTAAGGTTGGAAAAGACCTCCAGGATCATCCAGTCCAACCTCCCAGCAAATACCACCATTCCCACTAACCTGTGTCACCAAGTGCCACTGCTACTCATTTTTTGAACAATTTCAGGGATGGTGGCTCCAGCACTTCCGTGGGGAGCCTGTCCCAATGCTTAACCACTCTTTCAGTGATTCATTATTTTTCTTGTTATCCAACCTGAAACTCCATTGGCACAGCTTGAAGCCATTTTCCATTACCTTCAGAGATCCAGGAATGAGTTGGAAGCCTGGAAAGTGTTGAATATTGCTAATAAGGCAGGTGGGAATATTGTTAATAAAGCAGGTGAGTCCTAAGAGGGACAAGAACTTTGGTTTAGGCTAGACATGACCCTTCCTGCTCCATTTCCTTAAGGCCCAGCTCATGTTTCAATTCCTCCACTTCCCAGTTGTGCAAGGAAGGCATCCATCAGTGTTTTTAGTGCTATAAATTCCCTAAATTCCAGTGGGATTGAGACACAGCTGATGACACTGATGACGTCTGTCACCTGGCTGAGGTGCTACGAGGAACATCCATCCAAAGCTTTCAGAGCCACTGCCTACAAAAGGCATCGCAGGCACCTCATGGCAAGTGTTTCCCTCAAAAAAGAAGGAATATAGACCATGATCTCATATCCAGCCACTCTCAAAAACATATAAACTGTGTAAGAGCTTATGATCTGCACCAAGCTGAGCTTTGTAAGGCTTGGAGAGGTTTAATCCCATGTCTGCTGTTTGGAAGTCTCTTCCCTGGCTTCACTGAGCTTGGATTAGTGTCTCAGTCTCCAGCTACTTGCTTTATACTTTTCCAATGACTTCTTTTTAATATTCCTGGTCTTGTAAGCAGGGCAATAATGTAGGAACCACAATATATCGTGTGCTGTATTACACCAGCAGAATAATCCTATATTTCTATTGGGAGATTCCAATGGACTTAGGAACTTAAGGAATCACTGAACAACTTTGCAGCGTAATCAGTGCTACCAAAACCTCTCTCCCAGCATTTTTTTGGGGAGGGTGGGCAGGAGGAGGGGGAGATTTCAAGCTAATTCTTTCCATCTGGGCTTCATTTGCAGATTATGTGGGAAAAGGAGAGATTAATCCGCGGGAGGAATGAGCACACATTAATTTGCCATCTGGGGATGTAAACAGGAAGCCCAACGCGTTGAGCCTTAGTGGCTGCTTATTGCTCCAGTGAGGAAAGATGAGTTGACGCCGTGGGTCTTATGCTGAAAATATTTTAGTAGATTCTAATAAGATATTATAAACAAATGTCAGTCCAAAGCTTTTCTGAAAAGGGGAAGAGAACGTTGTCCTTGGATACAAGAGCAGCTGATAGGAGGGAGGAAAAAAATATCCTTTGAATGAATTTGGCAAGAAAATCTCAGTCGTTTGAGATTATTTTTCTTGAAGTTTGATTTTTCTTTTTTACTCAAATTTTCATTGAATTGAGCATGTAAATGATCCCCCTGCTCAGCTTTGGAGCATCTGCTGCTGCTCCTTTTAGAATTGAATAACTGACCTCAAGGACTGACAATGCCTTTAAAGCAGAAGTTTAAGAATAATCCTTTTGTACTGTGATGGTTGAGCGAAAGAGGGATGATTTTCTCCCCATGCCTTTTCTTTTTGTTTCCCACGTATTCATAAAGCCCAGCCCAGACCACCTCTGTGTGGTGTAACCCAGAGGTTACAGGATCCCATCTCTACTTCCCTGAAATGTATATCTCTATCTTTCCTGAGCGTGTTTCTCTGGAGAGGTGGAAGCTGAGCGTTTAAACAGGGATGACACTGATTCTCCTTTCCCAAGACCCAAAGCTCAACCCCCACCTTCCTGTCCTAGGCCAGGGATGGCTGCTCCAGGTTTCCCATCACCTGCACATGCAAGATTCCAGCAACTCCCTGTGGCAGGGCAGGGACAGAGGCTCAGCAGGATCCTGCTGCAGCATCACCACACAAAAATCATTCCCCTGAGGCTACAAAAGCCTGGATCAGGGGGTGTTTGCTCCCAGATTATCCAGAGGATGATTTTTGCCTGTCTGGGCAGCAGCTGTCACATTGGGGTTCATAAATACTCCCAGGGAGAAATGCTCCCACGTCTCAGCAGACAAGAGGTTGTCCCAAGCCAGGAGTGTTTATTTGCTGTCCCTGCTTCGAGCCAGTGGTCAGGACTGTGGACAATAAATGTCAAGCCCTGGCATTCATCATTATTACAAAGTTCATTTGAGAAATTAGGGCAGGTTGTTTTTATGTCTGGCTACAGAAATGGCACAGCCCCTCCTGATTGTGACTCCTCTATCCACTCTCTGGGATCTGCTGTGGATGTGGGTGTTCCCATCCAGCAAGTCCTACAGGGTGAGATGTTCCTCACACCCTTCATCCACCCCCATGGACCCCACATTCCTCCTTGCCCAGGAATCTCCTGCAGGGATGCTCTTGCTGGTGATAACAGCATAAATTTCATTTCTGAGGAACGTGTGAGGGCAACTCAAGACTGCAAGAACCCACAAACCTAGAAGACAACTTATTTAAACCCCAGAGCAGTCTCCTTCCTTGCCCATATTCCATATTATCCTCTCTATTAATACTTTTTCAAGCACATCTGTGTATATGTGCGTGTGTATGGACTCATCTACCATTAATTGTGGGATTTTATAAATTTCCATTCCTGTCTAATGACTTTTTACAGGCAGTGCAATTACCAGTTCTTTTTATTGCCATTCTAATGATTCAAACATGCTCACAAGAAAAGCACAGTCCAGCTAAAGAAATAGCTGCTGTAAAATTCTATATATATTTTCTCCACATAGCTTTAAATTAATCCATTTTTATTAGGGTGCTTGGCAAAAAAATTAATCGGAAATTGAGTCCAAACAGACCAGGATTTATTGCAGCTCTATAACTTCGAAGAGTGACTTGATTGATTTAAACCATTTTTACAGTAAAATAAAATAAAAATAAAGCAAGCAAATTATCCTGGCTTAAAAGCTGGAAAACCATTCTGCCTTCTTGTGCTCTGCAATTTGAACCAGCTGAGACAGTGAACTCCAGCTTGGCTTTAAGATGAAAGAGTAGATTTTGATGGGATACTGGGGAGAAATTCTTCCCTGTGAGGGTGGTGAGGCCCTGGCACAGGTGAGGCTGTGATGCCTCATCCCTGGAAGTGTCCAAGGCCAATTTGGATGGGGCTTGAAGCAACCTGGGATAGTGGAAGGTGTCCTTGCCCATGGGAAATGAGCTGTAAAGTCCCTTTCAACTCAAATCATCCTGGGATTCCATGATTCTCTAACTTTGACAGAGGAACTCAGGCCAAATGGGGTTTGGGAACTCGGCTCTCAGTAGCTGGTAGGACACCTGACCTCCCCACGGATCAGTGTGGCTCCCTGTGGACCTGTGGGGGATAAATCGTGGGACACAGCTGAACCCCTGTGGGCAGGCTCTCAATCCAGGAGGAGATTCATTGATTTCAGTTTTGAAGGTGGTTTTTAATCCAATACGCAGGAGGAGATCTAAGTTCAGCCACAAGCACTTCAAGCCTCAAGGACTCTAAACTATTCCATCCTCATCTCTTTAAATATGTCATCATTTCATGCCCCTTTATTTTTGATTTTGAAAAGCAAACCCAGTGAAAGCAAGGAGATCTGTGATGTCCTGTGAGATCCAGGGCCTGTCTGCACCCCACTTGGTGAAAGCCAATCCTGCTGGAAAGTCAGGGCGTGCTGAGGGCTCCCAGCACCACCCGTGGTCTCAGTGAGCCGGGTGAGTGTTCATGAATCCTCGTCTCCTTTGGAGGAATGTTTTCCAAGACTCATTTTACACACTTTAAATCAAAGCACAGAGAGTTGCCTTTGTAAGTTTTGATGAATGCTCTCGTACTATTTGTGTTCCTGTGGTGTTCAGAGGCTTTAGCAGAGATCGGGGTCCTGGTGCAGAAGGTGCCGTGCAAAACCCTCTGAAGAGCTGACAACGTAAACAGCCAAGGCAAAAATTTGAGGTATGGAAATACTGGGAGGTGATTTGCCAAAAATCCAGGGAAGCTGGAAGCAGCTCCCCTTCCCCATTGCTTTGGTTACTCAATGGTCCAGCTAAAGACAAGACCCAGCTGGCACGGGTGTGGCTGTGGCCAAAATAATTCCTCTTTTTTAGGTGTTGACTTTAATGCTGCTCTTGGAGAAAACAAGGTCTGGCAGTGTTCAGAGCAAGTGGAAATTCAGGAGCCACAGAGCACATGGAAAAGGGTCCCCAGGGAAGTGGTGGAGTCACCATCCCTGGAAGTGTTCATAAAATGAGTAGACACAGCACAGAGTGTTGTGGCTGAGTTGGCAGGGTGGTGGTTGCTCTAAGGTTGGATCTTGGAGGTCTTTTCTATCCTTAATGATTCTATGGTTCTACATCGACCTCTAGCAGAAGGAAAAATGATTTACAGCAGACCAGGAGCCACCCTGCTCATCACATCCCTCTGAATATCTCATTTTGGAAAATGAACTTCAAGATTACAACACTTTTCAACCGTTTTATGGATTATTCAAACTTTGGAGATCTAGGAAACATTTTCTATCCACTGTGAGCAATTCTTCACCCAAAAAGCAGTCGCCAAACCCTTTGTTTCCCAAAAGCAACTGCCTGTCCCTTCTCCTTGTCCATAGCAGGCTGCCCTGGGCTGCCCCACTCCTTTCTCTCACAGCCCTGCAAAGTCAAGTCACTCAGCCCTCACTGGCGACTTGGCCTCCACAAAGGAACCCCAAGTCATTTATAATAATGATCAGGGTCTGGCCCCCAGCGAGCCCCCAGTGCAAATGTACCTCTGGCCATCCTGGTTTATAAATGATGTGTTTTCCTCCTTCCCCCGGTGTTGTCCATTACCCTGACCAGTGTGGACAAGACAAATGGCACCACACCCAAGTGTGTCTGTCAGGCGACGAAAGCCGGAACGAAGGCTGCAAATGCCTTCTCAGGGAGTCACTGTTGACCTCACTACTTATACAGACAGCTCTGATTCAAGAGACGACTCCCCGTGTGCTCCTATGCATTCCCAATCCCTGTATTGGCTTGGTTATTTTCCTTTATCTCCCTGCTTTTTCTCTGTTAACTTCTTCCACTGGCAATGGCCATCACTCAGTGGGTCACCCCAAGTCATCCTGAATCGGAGCATTGGCAGCACTTCACTTATTATTCAGCCAACTCATGGGATCCTGGCAACCTTTTTCTCTCTATAAGGATAAGGTCCAAGATGCTCTTTGATGTTGTCAAACCATGACTTCCACTGGTCTCCCCGCTGATTCCTTTGCTCTCTCTCCCTGGGAGTAAAAAGCCACAGGGAAGCTCTGAGTGTTGTATCAGGCACCAGGCCAATCTGGTTTCGGGCTTTGTTACTGTGTGGAGCAGACAGCCTGTCCAGTCATGGATCTATATGAGGGATGCTTTCATCTTCTAAAAATTCTGTGCATTTCAGGTAGTTCCACCTACAGAGCCCATCCAGGCAACCTCTGCAAAGTCAGCCTTCCTGAAAAATGGAGAAATAACAAAAATCGAAGTCAAACACACAGATCAAAGTTTGCCCAGAATTTATGTTTTATGGATTCAGAAACAGAGAGGACAAGGTGAAATCTGCATTTCTGGTGGGATATTGATTTATTTCTGTTCCATTTGCCTCCTAAGGCTTGAAAAATGTGGACAGAAAGGAGTCATTCACCATGTCTGAGGCAACGTGGGTGAAATTCTGGCCACCACTAAAGGCAATGGCAAGACTCCCATTGACTATGGTGGGGCCAGCATTTCACCCCATGATTTCTCATCTTGCTTTATTTTATTGACCTTTCTCTTGAATACGAGCGAAATGCAAATATTTTTTTCCAGCACAAGTCTTTGTACTCTATGAACTCTGCTGGATCCAAAGCACTTCATATGTATATAAGAAAAACAGCTAAAGACAAAAGGGAGAGCAGTTAACTGTGCAAATAATGATCTCCACAATCTATAAAAAATGTCTGTGCTCAAAAAGAGATAGTGGTTTAAATGGTCAGGATAAATAAAACAGGCTCAAGGCTAAATTTTGGACCACAAGGAGCATTCCCAAGCCTGCATGGTACACACCACACATCTCGGGAATGTGGATCGACTCCGAGGCCACCTCAGCATGGCCCCGTGGTGGCCATGAAATCCCAGACGTTTTACTCTCATTTTCAAATCATGCTGATGTTCAAAGCCTAAGGAATCCAACAGTTCCGATGTGAGACAATGGGTGATATTCCCAATATTCTGGCAAAGTGTTCACAGGGGAAAAATAAGGCTGTTTCTTTCTCTGTGGGTTCAGTCTCCACATGGAATAAAAATAGCTGATTTCAGAGACAAAGAATTGCCCTCTTTGCTTTCATCCAAAGCCTTCTTTCATCCTTAAAATATTGTAGGATAACCCCCTCTGTGATGCCATAGTGAATCCAGGTAGTGTCACAATCTATGAAATTATTATTTTGTCTCCTTGTAGGAAAATGCTAATTGTCGAAGCTGGTTTTCACAATAATCTCACCTTTTCTGGTGCCCATCCCTTGCCCACCAAATCCAGAATTTCACCACAAGCCTTTCAACCAGCAGCATTCATTCTATCGAGGGCTGTGTTGGATGGGAGATTCAGGCAGCAGGATTGGAAGAGATTTCCCAGCAGCATCTCAGGCA
Source organism: Edolisoma coerulescens (assembly GCA_013397115.1). Taxonomy (NCBI): domain Eukaryota; kingdom Metazoa; phylum Chordata; class Aves; order Passeriformes; family Campephagidae; genus Edolisoma; species Edolisoma coerulescens. Next base: position 1,879,341 of record VWZW01005771.1, read on the forward strand.
CTTGCAGATGGTTCAGATGGTTTAGTCAGTCCCCAAAACAGTAGAAGGATGTGACTCTCAGTAAAACAGTACTGATTTTACTACAAGCAGAGGCAAAAGAAGTCATGTAGAGTGGCAAGGCAAGGAAGAACAGCTGTGGTGGGAAGAAAGCAGAGCTCTTGACTCCCAAAGTGGAGATGGGGTTGTAATCAACATTTGATATGACACAGAAATGAGGAATGATATGTCCCATTCATTTGGAAAGCTTGACTTCACTCCCAGAAGGAGAAGGTTTCTCTCATTCCAGTGTTCATCTTCAGCTGCTGCCTCAGTGTTTTTCAGCAGTGGAAGGTGCAGCGGAAGGTATCCCTGAAGGGAGTTGAAATAAGATGACCTTTAAGGTCCCTTCCAGCCCAAACCATTCCATGATTTTATGATCCTTAAATCCATGGACAAGCTCACTACTGCAGGATGTAAAATCCAAGGGCCCTCCTGTGTGGTGCTGCTGTGAGGCCTTTCCTTTATAACCAAATAAAAATGAGGGTAAGTTTTAAGTGCTCTGGGCTTACATTTTCTCCCCCTCCATTTATTTTTGTTTCAGAGTGTGCCTTTTTATTGAAAACAAAAACACAACAAAGACATTTCTATCATCTCTGGGGCCATGTTCTGATGCCTCATGGACCACCAGTGGTTCACAGACCACAGGGTGAGTAATGGTGCACGAGAGCACATTGAGTCCTCTGCTCTGACTGCCTCTGCCAAAGGAACTCTGTTCACACCAACGTGCTTGCCCGGGCTTTGTCAGACCCAATTCTGCCTGATTTGAGTTATGGAGCTTCCATCACATCTTTGGGGAAAATTATTTCACTGTCTACCAGGTCTCTGGGGCCAGAATGTGGATTCATGAAGCCCGTGATGTGTATTTAGTAAAAGAGCACTTTGAAATTAATAAGCTTGAGGAAACGAGGCCAAAATTCTGTCCTCAGCCTCCCCGGTGTGGTGCTTGTTAGAACGCAGAGGAGCCCGTTGAATGACAAGGGGAGGAGGATGGGGGGCTTCTATGGGGGCTGGTGCATCACCGAATTTTGGGACCTCTGGGAAATCCTTTAACGTTAATCACCCCAGCTGGGAAACTGAATAAACCATCAAACCTTTGCTAAAAAGCCAGTCCTGCACTTAAATCGGTGTTATTGCTTACATAAATAACAAACAAATCGTATGGTTTGGGCTCTATTTCCTGCCTGGAAGGAGTGTGAAGACTGATCACTCACAGAAAGCGAATTTTATACTATTTTTGCTTTATAGCAAGTGGTGGATTGGACTTGTGAACATGGATCGACAATATTGTTCTTTCTGCAAACGTTAGCGCTCACCGAAACGTTTCTGACAAACATCCCATGAAGATTTAGTGGCCTCAGCTTGTTTGACTTGGAATTAGACATGACTTCTAATTAGCCAATCTTCAGCAGTCTGTCAGAAAATGCAGTGAGCTGCCAATTTTCACACCTTAGCAAAAAAAAAAAAAAACCCAATAAAACTCTTAAGAAAAATGGCCTATCACTTGTGCTGCTAGGAAATTCCTGGTTTTCTGCTAGGAAATTTTGCTGCTAGGACATGTCCAAGGTTCTTCTCCATTCCCACACACACACATGCATGCATCCATCCATCCCTCCATATGTATGTGCCTACACACTCATACACGACCACCACTCAAATCTCAATATATATGAGCTTAGACAGACCAAACTAAGAACATTTTGTTAATTTCCTACAATTTTCCACAGAAAGGGAAAGTTCCATGTAGTTAAAAAAGCCTCAACCATTTAAAACAACTGATGTTAACCAGCATTTTAGCTGTTTAAGTCAAAACACTTGCATTGATGTTTTTCTAACAAAAATCTATATGGAAATGAAAAAAATAGGGCGTGGATAAATTATTCTGAAGTCTAAGCCAGCAAAGAGTTGTTTAGGTCAAGCTTAGAAATGGAATAAGCTCAGTGGAGCTGAGACTGCACCCGTCGTTATTTTAAAGGTCTTGAAAAAAATCCATTGCAAGTCCTAAAAGCACCCATAGCCTTTTCTTTCCAAATTTTATCAATTTGGATTCATCATTGACCATTTTCCATAGCCCCCAAGTCTTGGATGAGAATGGCTTCCAGGAATACACCAAACTACAGCTGCTTCCAGGACCAGAATAAGTCAAAATGTTGTTTTATGGAAAATTAGGAAAAAATTCTTCCCTGTGAAGGTGGTGGGGCCCTGGCACAGGGTGCCCAGAGAAGCTGTGGCTGCCCCATCCCTGGAAGTCTCCAAGGTTGGACGGGGCTTGGAGCAACCTGGGATAGTGGAAGGTGTCCCTGCCCATGGCAGGGGGTGGGAATGAGATGGTCTTTAAGATCTCTTCCAACCCAAACAATTCCATGATCCTATAAAATGGTACAAATGGAGATGAAACAGCAAAATATGTGCTCTTAATGGTGTTGGCAGGTCCAGCGATGTCTCCATCTAATTTTTTTCTTGTGGTTCACATTTTTAGGTATGGTTCTGTCTTCTTTTCTCTGTATGATCGTGGTCGAATGTGAGGGAAAATATTGTTCCCTGTCAGCCACAGTGCTTGTTCAGCTTTGAGCCCCTGCATTTGGCTATGAACTGCCTTGTGGGGGCTTCCTGACACTTAATCAGAGCATCTGGTACAAGAAAGGGCAGTGGGGCTCGGTCCTGAAGAACTTTTTCAGCTGGTATGGAACCCCTAACCCAGGCAAATTCCAGCTGCCTTCAAGAGACATTTTGGCCAATTAAAGTCTAGGTGAGAACTCCCAGATTTGGCCAATACTAATAAAATCAGGGAAACATGAGTCGCTTCCTCAGCTAATGGTTTCCTTAAAGGCACTACCAGATGCTGCCACATTTCTCTCATCTCTCTGGGCAGCCCAAAGACAGCTCCCATGGATGTCAGTGGCAGCCATGTCTGTTAGGGATTATTTGCATTCCTTAAGCAAGCACTCAGCCCATAAATTACTACAAGAAAGGCTCTTCTCTGAGCCCTCATCTTTAAATTCCTCTTTAGGAAGGTTTTCACTCCTATCACGACCCATTAACTAAGCCATATGTAGGATCCTCCTTCCAGAACCATTCCACTCCCAAAAACACAACTGCTGGGGAGAAATGAATATTTGGATCCACTCTTGTTTTCCTTTCTGGCTGTTTGTTTAACAGTGGAAAGATTATTGAAGATGTTATCTCACAGAGAGTTCACTGGGCCATGTTCCTGTGACAGTATTATTGCAAGGGCAGTCATCTGGCTCTTATCTTCAGCTAATAAAGGTGTGTTAAAAAGGAAAAATTGATCAAATGTGAGGTGACCCTAATTTCATTTGAGATTTTTAAAAGTAAATATCCTATTTCTCACATCTTTTTTTCGGTTTTAAATGGTTACGCACTGCTTTTCCTATCTCAAAACTAGAGGGGCTCCAGTTGGGACAGGAGCATTTGGGTGTCTGTTCTTCACAGCCTTGCACCTATGGAATTGCGTATAACCCAGAAAAGTCCACATATTCACTGGGAAAAAGATCTCCAGCACCCCACAGCAAGCATGAAGTACTTGCTAGGAGAAAGGAAATTATTTATAAATTTAGGGAAATGCCCAGATGGGACTAAACCATGATTTACAGTCCAGGCTCCTGCAGAAAAAAATGTCTTTCTACACCTCCAGTCTCCCCGGAGATTCCTGCCTGTTGAGAAGAGGGAAAACATAATTTCAGTTGCAGATCTGACCATTTGCAGTCACTCCATGGATTTGAAGGTGTTTTTGGTGCCCCTCAGAGCTCCATCACAGCCTGGTCCAGCCGTTCTGACTCTTCCACAAGGGATTAATCCCTGCAGCAAGGAAGCGTGGGATTATTCCTATCAACATCATATAAATAACACACAACAAGTATCACACAGACTTCAAGCAAGTCCTCAACATCCCCTTTGGTGCAGATGAAATTTAACTGTACTTTCTCCCCCACATTTCCAGTGTTTTCCCAGACTGAAGCCGCCTTTCACGATCTGTTGGTAATTTGTGTGCCTTGTTACCACTCAACGACCGTATTCTTTCTGCTGACCCCACTTGAACTCCCTTCCCCTGAGTCCATGGCACGTCCAGGAGGCGAGGGCTTGGTTTACAGCAACGAGCCCTCGGTGGGGCTACACCTTTGGACCACCCAGGAACGGCAGCGAGCCGTGGCACGACTCGGATCTGGAGCCCACCTGTGCTCCTTGACCTGCCTTGGCTTCCCCTTCCTTTCTGGTCTCTTTCAGAGCCACTGTGCCCCTCATAATTTAGCACTTAGAGACCTCATCTCTCTCTCTCTCCCTCCTTCCATCTCCTCACAAAATCAGTGGTGGAGTTGACTTTATTTGCCTTCACTGAGAGTGCAGCTGGTGTGAGTGCAGCAGGCTGTGCTGGAAGTCATGGGAGCTCCCATGCCAATTTGCATCCTCCAAGAGGCTGGCCCAGGATGTTTTCTATTTTAATTTTTATGTCTGCACCTAGCGTTCCAGTTGGATGTGTTTTAAAGTAAACAGAGTCGATAAATAAAAAATGGTGCATTTCCCAGCCATCCCGGAATATTTCTGTTCCTCCCTCATTGCCTGCCCCCTCCTAGTCTTTTACTGCTTTCACAGATACAACAATTAAATATTCAGCTGGCAGGCCGGTTTCCTCTTGCTCGGTTGATTCATCCCGAAATCCAGTTTTTGACCGGACTTCTCCTAAAAGAAGCAGTGCCAGAGTGGGGAACTTAGGTTCTTGGGTGGAAAACTCCTTATTCGGGACTTTTCACCTCAAATTAGCCATCAATCATCAGCAACCAAGGATGTTTTACTCTGACCTTGGGAGCCAAAACGCAGAGGCTTAATAAGGAGGATGGGAAGTGTAACCCCCAGCCGAGAGCAGCCGGCAAAGAGCCCGTGATTTCTTCTGGATCTGGATGGTGGAAACGAGAGGAGAGCATGCCCACGTTCCAGGTGAAGGTGAAGGGGGTGGGGATGGGTCTGTCTTCCCCATCAGCTCTCCTGGTGCTCACCTCTCCTGGCCTCCTGTGCCGCTGTGTGTTTGGGAGCTTTTCCAAATCTGTGACTTCAAGGGAATTTGCCTTAGTTTAAAGCACCATCCTTTGATCCCAGAAGCCAAGGTCTTTATTAGTTTAAGATGGTAATTAGCTGAAATTAGTAATGGAAAGATTTTTTAACTTAATGAGTCGTTTAGAATTTGAAAAGTGCTGTTGGATATATATATTTATAAATATAAATCCCTTTTTTTCTTATTTTGTGAAGCTGCTTTCTGTTCATCCCCTTCATTAAAGACCTCAGAGCTAAATGCTGGGGCTTGTGACTAGGGAAGCATATGGATTTTACAACCCAAAGACGAGGCATTCATCTGCACAGCCCGTTCCTGTTTGTTTATTGTCCCAGCCATGGGACTTCTTGGCTCGGCAGCCATCGGAGCACAGGTTCCAGACTTTTCAGGCTCTCACTGTGTGTCCCAGCTGTGTTCAGACCCTGGCAGGTCCAGTTCTTCTCCAACAGCCACCTTCCTTCCCTTAAAACAAGCCTGGGGATCGTCAGGCCTTGGTGCATTTCCAAAGTCTGTTAATTGAACCTGCAGGGTTTAGTCCTGCTCACACAGAAGGAGCCCAACTCCTCAAGCTCCGTGCAGCTGCTCTGCCTGTTGCAAATGCAGAGCACATGCCAGCCTTACATCCCTGCGTGGGAAATAAGGGACTATTCCCAGCCTGGAGGATCTAAAAAGGAAAAAAAAAAATTTTTTTTTTTTCAAAAGAAGGTCTCATTCACAGTCTGTTTCCTGGCTATGAAGAAATTATTCCTACACAAAAATCGTGTTTATGTTCAAACAGAGCTGTGGAAAGGGTGGGATGAGAAAGAAGCTTCCTCAAAGGCCGGCTGAATAAATGGAGACTTTCTCACACCCTGACATCTGCTGCCCAGAGTCCATCCATCCCTGCCCATGGCCAGGGAGTGCCTGGGGACAGGACCAACGGGGGAGGAGGACAGGAACTCATTGCCTAAAGTGACCCTTCTGATGCAATGTGTCATAGCTCAGACATGAGACATCCCAAAGCCAGCAGAGAACCTACAGAGGCTCCTGAGCTGCTTTGCCCACTTCTCCAGAGCGTTTTTGTAGCAAAAATTTGGTTCAATTTTTTTTTCAGGCAGATGTGACAATAGAAGAAGGAATTCAGGTGTTGCATTTTATCTGCTCCAAAGCAAAGGGCTCATTCTGAGGCAGTGCAGAAGAGCTGCAGGTTTCTGCTGGATGAGGACTGAGCAAAAGAGCCTCTTATTGGGGTCCTCACTGCTCTGAGGAGTTTTCATCATTGTTGGTGAAAGCAAACACCTCCTACCTCTGTGTCCCCTTTGTATTTTCCTCTCTTGAGCAGTGGACAAGTCTCTTTTCTCTTTGTCTCCTTCCGTCAGGGTTTTCTTAGCCTCCACATTTCCAGCCAGTCTTTGGTCAGAGGGTGATTAAAGGGCTCAAGTTATCAACCCACACGTGGCTGTTTAATGTTGTTTGGGATTTCAGGAGTCCCCAACATCTACCCCCGAGGATAAGGGTCTCCCACAGATCCTGTATGGACTCTGTCAGCCCATTGGAGATGCCTCAGATGTCTGAGGATGTCTCGAGGCAATATATTCAACCCCAAAGGTCTATGGCTGTCCTCCATCTCCCAGTTTGGATGTAACTACTCAATGTTCATGACCCCTTGGAAGCCTTGCCTCACCTTCCAGCCTGTTTGGCCCCAAAAACTGAAGGTTCCCAGTTCACTGAACTGAGTTCACAGAAAAGGAAGTGAGAGGCAGGTATGGTGTGATCGCACTGTTGGGGAAGGCAGGTGAGCTGTCTCCACCAGCCTTTTGTCAGGTAGAACCAGATCCCACAGATGGTTTGGGAAGGCAGAGAGCAGAAGGCAGCAAATGCACAGAAAGCCATTTGTCTGAAAACTGGGACATGCGTTGACTGAAAACATTTCACAGCATTCACCGAGCCCTAATAGGAACTCACACATTCCTTGAAATGAGCTATTCATTTCACAGCAGCTTGTAAAAAACAAGGGGGTTTTTTCCCCCCAGCCCTTAAACATAAGATTTTTAGCTCCAACCAGGACTTTACGAAGTTGACCTGGAGAAACTCCACTGAGGGCAGTGTGTGCCACCGCCGGCCGCGTGCGGGGCCGGGGCGCTTGCTCGGGGCTCGGCAGCCCTGGTGCAAACTGGTGTTCATGGGCCCCTGGTGCCTGGGAGGCCGTGCCAAAGCCGTGAGCTTTTATTAGCACTAACTTTCCATCGAGTCGGGAGGGACCTTTCCATTCGCTTCCCCGGCAGTGCAGCACTGGCTCCACCTCAACATTTGCACCTTATAAAGTGTTGTCATGACCCGACTGGAGCAGTTTATACAAGGCCCTTCAAGATCCCCGGTAATGAAGAGTAAATAACAGAGGAAAGCTTTCTCTCACTTTGCAGCTTTCTTTCAGTCTCAAAAGAAATAAAACAACTTACTTAACAGCATTCTTTAATCTTTTGCACCAGTGGCCTCCTTTATAGGGTGTTATACAGAGCCAGTGTAAATCCAACCTCTGTAATGGGGTCAGTGTTTCTCAACAGGTGTTGGGTGGATACAGTGTAAGATCTATTTTTTCAATAAATGTCAGGCCAGAAAGCTTGCTGTTCATACACAGGCACCCTGAACATGTGGTTCTCTCACGCGCTCGCCCTCCCCTCTCCAGTACCCCTTTCCTAATTTTTTTTTTTTTTTCCCAGCAGCCCACCAAGGTCTCCAATTTAATGAAGGAAAGTAGTGAATGCCCATTGCCCAGTCATAGAGCACAAGAGCCACTGATCTGCCATGCTCTGGGCATTTCAGACCCCCAAAATTAAAGAAATCCCTAATTTTCTGGAAAGAAATCCTTCCTCCTGCTCTCTCAGAAGGGCTGCAAAATACTGATGGTGCCAGGAAAGTACAGCAGATAGTGATCCAAAAAGACTCTTTGTGTTGTTTGGGACCAATCCTGGGCCTGATCCTGAAGTTCTTAATTCTTCTTTTCCAAAGGCAAAGTTCTCTCTGGAGCCAGCAGAAAGCTCACCTGAGGAAGGATGACATTTGTGAGCCCACTTCCATCAAGTTTGTTGACCAACAATTTGTTTTTTTCATCAAGGCCACAGTTTAATGTCTCCTGTGCAATGGTCCAGGAAACTGCATCATAACTGCATTAAAAATATCGTAATTAACTAAAAAATTGCTACCAAGAGAAGAAAGTTATCAAAATAATGTATTTTTTTGCTCATGCATGTGATCATTATTTTAAATGGGTCTTCTTAAATATTCCTGCTTTAATATAGATAGAAATCTTTGCATGAATCTTAAATCAAGCTGATGTTCCTTAATTGGTTACTGCCAGGTAATCAGTAATTAGGCAGCTCCCATAGGACTGCTGCTCCTTCCTGATGCCAAAACCTGCCAAACAATATGGGAAATAAATGCAAAATACCTTTGTGAGCATTCATTGGAATTTAAGAAGGGGAAATCACAATTTGCAATCATTTGGGGTTATTCAGGAAAGTGTTTAACTATACACTTGACTTTAAGCATGTTCTTAAGTCCATCTCCTGTTTGTCAACACATTTCAGCATCTAAATAAATCCTGAAGAACTTTGCTTTGTAAAGGGCTGTAAGAATTGGGGTATACTGAAAAAACATTGGCGGAAACATTCTAGCTGTGTCTCAGTGAATTTATTTCTTGTTGAATGCTCACTTCTGATTTACAAAGGAAAACAAGACACCAATGCCATGTGTGCCACCAGCTTTAACTGTATCTCAAAGCCAACTTAAGGAGAACTTTTTAAAAAATAAGAGGCTTGTCGCAATCCTAACAAATTCCACCAATACTAATGTTTAGCTCAAACCAATTAAGGTTGAAAATCAAGTGTAATGATAACATGACTGTCCCAGTTGGACAATGAGAAAAATCCCCTATTGATGGAAGTAAAATTAGTAAAGCAGCCATGAGAGAGAAGGAATGAGTTAATTAACAGCTGTGGGATCAAGTCCTTTACTGGTAATTTCCAAGAATGGTTAAATGACATCAAAATCAGGAAGGGTCTCCATCAAATTCTTCCGTGGCTGAGTAATGATCAAAGTGATTTATTTCTCATGAACAATACCAGATATTTTGAAGTCAAATGGGATTGTGAGGCAATCTAGTCTGCTATTGAAACAATTTCTTTTTCCTGATGAAATTATGTTTGATCGGAAAAGCCAGTCTGGATTGGAAGACTTCAGAGTTACAAGAGATGTGAGAAAATAGATTTGAAGTTACAGCAGAATGCAGTTACTTTTAAATTTTAAATTAAACATGGATCATTTGTAATAATCACAACAATCACCATCATCATATTAGTAGCAGACAGTTATTGGTTAGGGAAAAGAAGTTAAAAACAAGGACAAGAACAGAATGATCCTTTCCCTGGTGTGTCCTTCCAGCTCCTAGCAGCCCAGGAACTAAATAAACCAGATATTACATCCAGACTCCCATTTCTGGTGAATTTATTCACCATTAATTGCTCTAATCCCTTCCCAAACACATTCTTTAGGTCCCCGCGACGTTCCGTGGCGGAGGTGCTGAATAAATATGATCTCTGGATATTTGTGCAGATTTTGCAAGCCTAAAACAAATAGTATCAGAGGATGAAATCCTGATTGTGCAACCTCAGCCCTGGTGTCTCTCACTGGGAGTTTCAGCTGTTCCGTCCCATTTGCAGTTTGGCATTTCTGTGGGAGAGGAGCTGCGTGCTCCTCTCAGTTTTGTTCCAGGCTGCGGGAGAAACTGGTGGCTACGGGAAAGAAAAGTGGAGCTCGTTTCAGCACAAGATTTCAACAAGGGTATATTATTATCCCAAGGACATGTTTGTGAAAAAAAAAAAAAAATATATATATAAAAAGAAAAATATATTTGTTTTTCCTGAAAATTACTCATGCGTTTACAAAATTCCGCCAAAAAAGAAAAATTATGCAAAAAATTGCAAAATGAGTAAGAGAGCCCACGTCTTCCAGTTTTCATTGGAAATATTGCAGAAACTTTGCAAGCTCCTAATCAAAAATGAAGGCAACCAAAGCAGACACCTTTTGGAAAAACTCACTGAGCTAAATAAAGCCTTTCATTTTCGGTTAAATAATGGTTTGGAAAAATGCTTTCAGGCAACCCAAGAAATGAGTAACTTTCATTTCTTTACCTCCTTGTAGGGATCAAGACCTTAGACAGTATTATAGAAGTTTCTTTCAGTCAATATCATAGAGGATTCTTTGAAGGAAGGAAGGAAGGAAGTTGTTCCTGCTTTCAGTGGAAACAGCCTTTTCTTCACTTCTCTGAAGCCAGTAATTATATGTATTTTCTTGCTATACCCATAAATAAGAGAGATTTAGAAAATAATTTTATTTATTCTCTAAACCATATTCATGTTACTCTGGGTGTAAACAACCATATAAATGCAGGATCTTCTCAAGTTCGGTGCTGATATTGTTTTAATTTATTCATTTTATGACATTCCTGTTCATCCCCTCGTAGTACCTTGGTCTGTTTTTTAGGGATACCTTGTTATCTATCACCATGACAGCAATGTCAAGCTCAAATTAGTGCCATATCTTTAGTTCTCAGAGAATTGTTCAAGTTTCAGGATTTGAAAAAAGACCTGAAATAGTTTTAGATAATGTAATGCCGCAAGGAATTGTTTGAACATGTGTGAGACATGGAGGATGAACACTATCAGTAACAGCAAACTATTTTTACCTGGGATGTGATCACCAATAGATACCTTGACCATCTTGACCATAAAATCACAAAAATTAAATGCATTTTAAGCCTTTTTTTTTTTTTTTTTTGTCATTTCTAAAGAGGAAATTGAGATTGAAAGTCAGAAAAATGAGACTGAAAATCAGAATAAACCTTCAGCCACTGTGAGCTGACCCAAATAGAGATGGAATAAAGCCCCCGAAGTTTGTAGCTCTGAGGGTTTCTTGTTTGATCGATTTTATTTCAAAGAGTGATCTCTGATTATGAAAGGCTCTGATCAGGGCAAGCAGCTCCAGCTAAGCTTTTGCTGACCTGTTCTTGCAGGATGTTTGAAAATTCTTTGCACCACAAGTGGAAAACTGATGTGGGACTCAGGTTGCAAAAAGGGAGGAAAAGCCTGAAGGGTTTGGAACTCACTGGCTCGCTCCATAGGGTCTGTTAGGGATAAGAGTGGAAAAAGAGATGAATCTGCAAAGGAAGCTGCATTTTAGAGGTCAGCAAGCACAGGGGTAAAGTGAGAACTGCCAAAAGTCAAGCTGAGTTAGACCTTGCAAAGGATATTAAAATAAACAACAGAAGTTCCTCAACCAGAAGAATAAAAAGAGAACCATAAAAGATGACGTGGGTTTGCTGTGCGGTGAGGATGGTGTCAGGGTTGAGAGCAATTGAGTATAATTCCCCAAATTAAATGAGTACACTGGGTGTGTTTTCAGCAAGGGAGAGTGCACATAACATGGGGTAAAGGCTGGATGTGAGTGAGTGGGAATGGAAGCTCCCACATTGGAGGGGGAAAGAAAATTCAAAGTATTCACTGTGCTGAAATCAGGCACAGAAGGGAAATAACATCACCCAGAAGAGTGGAAAAACTGGCACAATAGAAAGAAATGTTTCCAGCTGGGGTTACCTGAGCAGCTGCAGTTGTTCCTGGTCATCTGAAAACTTCAGGGATTAAAGGAGAGAATAAGGGTGATAGTAGACATTGAGGTAAAGAAAGAACCAAAATGTGATGTGAGTTTACCTGAGGCAATTTTAACATAAATTTTTTCCCTGAACTTTTTACATTGTCTATAAAGCACCTTGTGCTCCAGAGGAAGACTTTGGTTTTAAAATGACGAAGAAGGGACCAAATTGTAACCCAGTAGGAAGCACAGAGCAAAATATGCTAAAGGGGAGCTGATCCCATTGTCTGGAATGTCTGGATGGTGAATCTTTAGGCAATTCCCAAAGATCCATCCTGAAACCAATTTTCAGTGGTGTTCTCAAGAACCATAGCAGCAAAGTTCAGACAAGATTAGACAATGAAGCCAAATTAATTCTGGAGACCTGAACCTTAAAAAAGAGGCTCAGGGTAGCATGTGGAAAGAACCAGAGAACCCTGAAGGCTGAAGCAACATAAAAACATTAGATTTAATACTGGGAGATATCAAGTTGAGGGAATGAGAGTGAGGATTTCTGGAAGTCAGAGTTCTATTCTATTCTATTCTATTCTATTCTATTCTATTCTATTCTATTCTATTCTATTCCATTCCATTCCATTCCATTCCATTCCATTCCATTCCATTCTTATTTGTGGGAAAAGAGAGGAAAAGGCAGACCTATATGGGAAGGCATCAGGATGTTCCCTGGAACAGGGACCTTGCTCTCTTCAGCTCAGCCAAGCAGAGATGGAGCCAGGACGCCCCTGTCCCCTGGGAATGGATCCAGGGAAACATTCTGGGAGGAGGCAAAACTCACTGGATAAAGGGCAATATTGACTTATACAGCACATGCTGGCCAGACAGGCATTTGTGGGTTTAGAGGGGAAATAAATGATCTGAAAATGTCCAGTTTGCTGAATTTGGTGGTCTCTTTAGACCAAGGCATTTCCAGTGGCAGCAAAAGGCTCTGGGACAAACTTCCTGCAGAAGTAGCAGAGTAAGGAGCAAAGTAATTAAAAAGAGGAAGCAGACCCCAAAAGTTCTTTGCAGTTCCTTATTTCTGGACTGGTAATTTGAGGTTTTGTCCAGAGCTTATTAAATTGTTCAGGACTCTCCATCAAGGCCAGCATTTAATATTGTCCATAGAGCAGCCCTCGGGGATCAAGAGGTACTAAATATAAATATTAAATAGTCCAGGGCTCCATTTCACTGGGTTTCCATTCCACTTGAAACTTCCCAAATCCTCTCCTTCCCTCCCAACCCTATTTTCAAACACACTTTTACCAGAGAATCAGGACTGAGCCATAAACTTAATTTTCACAGGTTCAAGGCCAGCTGGCACCAACCATGACCACCAAGCTGCTGACCAAAAGAAGCAGGTATTTAACAGATAATTTTTGTGTAACTCAGTGATAGTTACAGTTTTACAGAGCCACATAATTTTAGCCTCTACCAAATATCACAAGGAAGGCTTTATGCTATTAAATCCTGAGTCACTATCAGGTGCTAATTTTTAATGTGTTTTCCTCTGTTTACTCCCCTTTCTAATGTCATCACTGACTTTCACAGAGGTCTGCAGAGCACTGACATGTGGAATAATAAAAAGATCAGTTTATAAACACAGGAAAAAAACCCTCTTTTCATTCATATGCAATATTTTCAAATTAAATAAAACACTTTACTCTTACCAAGTTTGGTTTTAATTTTTCCCCGTTTACATTTTATGAGCAGTACCTTTCAATGTTGTAAAACTCATCCTCTGAGTACTTTTTAATTGAGAGAAAATCTTATAAAATCAAGTGAGCTATGAATTAAACCCGAGGTTCCACTGACCTGTTTTTGCAAGCTCTGTGCAAGTCAGGATATGGAACAGTCACTTCCTGCCCTGAAAAAGCAGTGAAACGCTGTCCCAACATATATAGATAGAATGAATTGCAGTCCAACATGAAATCTGTGCAATTTCCCAAGCTCCAGATATGGTGACCCAGTCACATGACCAATAAGTAAAGAGGAAAAAACCCAAGGAGAGTTTCTCAGGAGAAAGCATCTAAGTGCAATTTAACTGCAGGCAGGGCACAAGGTGCCTCTTCGTGATTAAAAGCTGTATTTCACTCTCCCAGGCCAGACTCTGACCCTCACAATGAGCCAGATTCCACCCAGAGCCTGAATTCATAAAATTTAAGACCAAGAGGGACCATTAGATCATCCAGCAGACAACCCAGACTCTTGCATTTCACCCCGTTACTCTGATACTGAGCCCCAAAACCAGAGCACAGTTAAATCCTTTCTGTGCTCACATCATCTTGCCCCTGGGATAAGACCATGGAGCTCATTAGTTCAGGAGATAAAACCCTTTGGACTTGAACTCTTGGGCTGGTGGCTTTCTGGTTTATGGGATGACAGCTTGAAAAAGCCAAGCCCACCATCAGCTCTGAGCTACCCAGTGGGGAATGGTGGTGGACACAACCAGAGCCACTGAGCCAAATATTTCTTTATATGGCCAGTGCTGCTGTAAAGATCCCCAGGTCCCACAGCTCTGAGACCCCAAGAGTGTCCTGATCTTTATCTCTGCCTGGGAATTAAAAATGCTTAGTGCAGGGCATGGAGATGAAATCTCCACACAAGAGGATGACGGGCTCTTGTTCCATGAATTTGGGGAACGTGCCTTGTGCTCTGCAAGGGCAAAGGCCATCATTAACCTTCCTTTTCAAAAAAAAAAAATCTGTAATTAAGAATATCACTCAACTTTCTGTTTTAAAACAGTGCGTTCTCATGAGAGCTCCACAGGTTGTTTGAAATCTGGGCCTCTTCCCAGTATTTTTCAGCCAGTTTCCTGAGCTTGCTGACAGAGCTGTCTGGCCGGCCACTGGCTCGCATTCCTCGCAGTCTCTGCTCCAAGCCAGCTTCTTTGGGCCTGATTTCAACAAACACAGACGGACCACCACAATCCAGAGCTCAACGTGGGACTGGCACCACATGCCTTTGAGATATTGAACATAAATCAGCTGTGGCCAGCACAGACAGATGTGGGCGTTAAGAGAACTGCCAGCTCCATAAGCTAAATCTGGAGCGGGGTAGGGAATGCCAAGGATCGCAGGTCTTTCTTTAATGAAAATTCAGCTGGAGGAGCAGGAACAGCAGCCAATTAGGCAGCTTTCAATAGAAAGCAGGTATTTTCTATTGGATTTGCAGCTGGGAGGCCTGGGTTCAAGTCAAGACAGGGGACAGTGTCACAATGTTGAGTTGCTTTGCTCGAGACCCAGGAGAAAGAAGTCGATTTTGTGTTTAAGAGCTCATACTGGGACAACATCACTGCTGGGGACCCTGGTGGCCCTCCAGGTGTTTCCATGCCTGTCCTCTGAGCTGGGAGAGCAGTCACTCCTCTGAGCCCTGGGAGGAGGCACAAATGCAAACCTGTTCCCAGAAACCTGCCTGAGAGGACGTGACTTTGTCAAGTGTGATGAAGATGAGGTGGAGCCCAGCATCAACTTGACCATTCCTGGGGGTTTCACTGGCACAGGGGGCAGCTCTGATTCCCATGGGAAGCCACAGGTACCACACTGTGGGCAGCTGAGTCTTTTGGGCACGCACTGTTGACTATCCATCCTCATCTCAGAAGCCTGCAAGAGTCAAATGCAAACACAACTTGGCATTCCTGACATGCCCTTGATTTCCTTTCCGAATCACTGCTGGATTTGTGATCTTTGTTTTCAGGGTGTCTTGTCACATCTCACACCTGTGAACACCACGATGTCAGGCTGGGCTATGCCATTAAACTTTAAATAAATGTATTTATTTAATATTAAGTAAAAACTCCATCAAACAGCTACTGTGTCTCCAATAAAATGACTCAATAAATTGTGCCTAAATATAGTGCAGAACCAATAGATATTTTTAATGCTGCTTAATTACGAGTTCACTTACTAACAGTGACAATAATCCTAAAAATATCAGCTGAGAACACACCGAGGGGCTCATTTTAAAGGATTTATGCATGGGAATAACTTTTCAGTCCTGCTGAGGCTGACAGCTTCCTGGCATTGGAGAAACCTAATCCAAAGCTTATGGATATGTATCGATAGGAGTCGGTCTGAGACGCCGCCGAAGGCGATAAGGCTGTGGGATGCATTTTGATTCCAAGATACTCCAGCTGTGCTGGCTGCTCTCTGTTTGATATCTCACCTGCCAGCTCCATCCTGCTTTAAAACATGTTAGATGACAGAAAAAGATTAGAGACTGCTCTCATTTCCAGAGCTGCAGCTAAAGCGGGGAACATTATGCTTAGAGAGAAAACGAAGCGCTGAGCGTTTTATTCAGGAATCAGGACATTCCATCAGGTTTCATACAGGAAGTTTACATTGATTACAGACCAGAAACATCTTGTTAAAACTGCTGAAGCCAGAAGGAGTAGAGCAGCCAGCAGCTGGCGGGTTTCAGAGGTGGACTCTCGCGGTGGAATCCCATTGCCACGGCATCAGGTGGGCTATAAACACCCAGACTTCTCCTGAGTGCCACTGCAGGCTGCAAGTGCTCCTCAATCACACCCCACTCACTGCATTTCCCCTTGCAGGAAGGTGTTATCGCTGCAAAAGGAGCTGCAGAGAGTTAAGCTGACAGAGTTTTTAGAAGAGATCTGCCCTGGTGGGGTGGAGAGCGGCTGGAGAACAGTCTGGGCCCCGTGGCAGACATTTCTGGTGTCTGGTGTCAAATTTATTGGGAAAGTATCGCTGCCAGTGTCAACTCCAATCTGTGTCAATGCAAAAGTTGGCATCGGTACCAGTTCCTGCCAGAGACGGAAAGCTGAGACCCGGAGGGATCCACAGGGGGCTGGATATGGAATTCTGCATATCCCCCTCCTAATGAGACAACAAGGTCAGGGGAAGGCGACCCTGCCCTCGGTGCTTCTGGAAACTTTCTCAGCCCTTGCTGCCCTGGCTGGGAGCAAACGAGTTCCTTCAGCCTTCAGCATCAAAATTCACCCCTAAAAATTCTTTGTCATCGTTACAGAATTCCCAGATTTTCTGTTGTAGTCCTACATTGTGGCATAGAAGGAGAACTCGTGTGAAATGCATTTTCCCCCCACAGATGAAACCATTAAAGCTCTTTGGGCATGAAGGTGGTGTATTAACTTCTAAAGTAGATTCTATCACTTCCTCACCCTATTTTCTCTCATCACCAGAATAATTTAACTGAGATATTCGATATGAAGAGTAGGAATCACTCAACAGAGAACTAAAAAGGGGGTGAATTTGGAACCCCCAGTCTGTAATTATTCTAAGACTTACACAGTTCTGCAGTTTCAATCTGACACTCCCCCCTCAGCAGTAATAAAGTTTCACGATTTCTCAGCAAGTGAGCAAAAAAACATCAGAGGCTTGACTTCAATATCTTAACAAAATATTTTTTTCTCTTTAAAGAGAACAGCAACAAAGAAATCTGTCCTTAGGAGAGCAAACTTGGAGTATGGGATACGCTCTGGGAGGGTGTTGATATGGATTAGGGTATTTCTGGCTGGCAGAATCAATCCATAATCTTAATCCTGACAATATTTCCAATATTGGGCTTGGCTTAGATATACAAGTGTGGGGGGTTTTACGGTATGGAATTATGACAATGGGCAAAACTTGTTTTCTAGTATTTAATAGCTCCATTTAATAGAAGCCAAATTTTGTAGCCAAGGACTGAAAAATAAGCGAGCAGCATGTTGCAGTTGTGAGGGCTCATGACAAAAGGTGAGCCTAGCAGCAGAATTTCTGAGGCAGCAAATGTTTTCCCTAATATCTGCTGAGAGGGATCGCTTTCACCCTTGGCAAGTCAAGGAAAAAAAAGAGTGCATTTATTTTTGATTAGAAAAGGTGAAAGAGTGGAAGGGGCAGCTTCATCTTTCCTTTTCCCAGCAGTAACTTACATTTTCCCGCTGCTGGTCCCTCTCTGCAGCCAAACTCTCCCCACCACCCCATCCCTGTCCCCTGAGCACCCTTATCCTCCTTTAACTTTTCACATGTTCCCTGAACTGAAATTTCCCTCCAACAACACATGTGTGAGACACAGGGGATAAGATAAGACTCGTAATATATCTGTCTAATTTCTTTCCTTCCAGTGGAGATAAAAGAGATACAGCTGAATTCTTTCCTCACTCCCATATCAGCAGAAACAAGAAAATCTTGGAAAAAAACAAATCCCTTTTGAAGAGGTTGTTGGTTGTTAGAGGGTTGCTGCAGCTTTGATGGAGCCGGAAAGACAGAGGAAATATCTCCATCAAAATAAAATCAGAAAAACAAAGTTTCTGAGGTTTTAGTTTCCCACATTAGGATTGTAAAAATTGAGTTATTTCCCTGGAGACAGCGAAGAGAAGGAATTTGCTTTGTCAGAAAGGAGGAAAAGGAGAGGAGATCTGGTACCTGCTTCCTGAGAGCTGCTTATCAGCTGAAGAAGGGACCTGACTCCAATTTAAGGGTAATCTCAGGCAAAAACTCCCTGAATCAATTAGGATAACCCTGCCACAGCACAAATTCACCACAGTTCTCCTGGGCAGAGGCAGGAGATCTTACAAAGACCTTGTTAAAATCCAGGCACTGGAAATTATGGAGAAAGCTCGGGAAACAAAAGCCCTGTTTTCTCTTTTCCTATCTCCCTTCATGCAGCAATGTGTAAGGGTTAGGATTTTTAATAATAATAATAATAATAGTATTATTAGTATTATTTGCGTATCTACCCCACACAGAGAGAGGAGAGCCTTCCACAAATAGAAGGCTCTGCCCACACCTCTGCTTAAAACTAAAGTTCTTGTGCTGAAGAATGGCTGTTTCACCAGGGCAATAAGTAAAATATAAATAAAATATAAAATAATAAGTTATATGAGTGCACAATAAAAACAGAAAGGGAAAAAACCAGATAAACGTTCAAAGTAATACTAATTAGTTAACTAATTATTCCTGATGGGCAAATCCACTGCCTCACCAGTCTGGTGTTAGAATTAGGAAGGCATTAACAATTTTGTTACAGTGATGATTTGTCCTTGCTGGATTTCTGCTGGTAGCAGACAAATTTCAGACATTATGATTATTTTTAAAGCTCTTCAGGAATCAAGTGCAAGGTGTTAGAGGAGCTTGGTTAGATGACGGATCTTACAAGCTGAGACTGCCATGTCATTTAGGAAAGACTTTCCTAAATTGTAACCTATGGCTACAATAGAACTACCTACAGGCTCAGAAATCCCATTTTTAGCTAAACCTTGTCCCATCTTGCTCTCTTTATTAAGACAATTCTGGTTTTTAGTATATTTGCTTCTCCCCATTGCTGAATTCTTATCCAGTACCATCAGACCTATGGAAAAGAGGTGAAATATGCTGTCTCCTCCTCAAATTTTGGGTTTTTTTTCTCTGTTTTCTACCATTAAAGCACCACTGAATGTTTTGAGCAACTGCACTATTTCAGCTCCAGTCACAAAGCATTTTGGATTATGAAGGCAAAGGGGTGATTTATTTCAGCACCATTTAGGAGCATTAGGTGCGCCAAGAGATTATGATATGCCAAAAAGCTGCAAACATTCAGTACAAAAACAAAATCCATGATGCTGCTGCTGAAAGTCAGGTTAAATATAGAAACCAGGTTTGGTGGGAAAAAAGCACCCAGCCAGAAAAATGAGGGCAATGTTTGCCTGGTCCATGCAGAGACACAGGTGCCACGAGGGGAACTGTTCCAGCAGATAAAAATAAAACCCAGTTCTTGGAGGTTTCATAGATTGAAACACCCATCAAGGATTTAATAACTGAATTTTGGTTCAAGATGGAGCTGATGTCACTGAATTACTGTTAATGAAAATCGTAGTGAATCTCATGGATAATTCGTAAGGTCTGAGTCTTGAATCAGCATCAGTTCCCAGCCACTCTGTTATCACCAGCTCTGGAGGCCAAACCTCTCATTTTTCATCTTTTGGTTGAAGTTTTAGCAAATTATTTATCTCCTTTAATCCTGGAAAAATCAGCAGCACAAAAAAATCTCTTCCTTTACCCGTGTTTGATGTGGAGCTCATAAATTGATGCTCCACAAGATCTCACCTTTACCCTTCCCAGCTTTTAGCCCTCTTGCATTTCTAACACTCTCCATCAGCGAGATTCCTTGATTTCTGGAGTTCAGGTTTCCCTCTCCAGTGTTTTGAGCAGCTACTGGTTTTACAGTGGGTATAGTGGATGCTAATTTTACCATGAGCTCGATATTTCCAGTTTGAGCTGCCTGTGAATCACTGGCACGCCAAAATCCAAAATGCTCATGGCTCTTTCACCTTCCAGGCCTCTGGCAGCTCGTGCTGGCTGCCCATTTTTCTTGGGAGCATTCATGGGGAAAGGAATTTTATGTTCGCAAAAGCCCCTGATGGCAAAAAATAAAACACAACCCCCACGAGAGGTCAAGAGGGCAGTGAAAAAAAGTCTTGACACCATCATCCTTTGGAAAGATCCCCGTGTGAGCTGTAAATACAGGCTCTGTTTCTCTGCATCTCCCAAGCTCACGATTCACAGACTGCTCGGAAATTGGGTAAGTGTACTTTTTATTTTTTTTAATTTTTTTAAAATTTTTTTTTTCCCTTACCCAAACTTGAGTAACCGCTTTTAAATGTATGGTTGGAAAATCTGGCTTGCACAGCAGACCTCACAGTCATTCTCCCAGTGAAATTCAATCCTCTTGGTTTATTTCATTTTACCTAAGACACCACTGAAGGAAAAATGGGTTTGGAGTAGATAAATCTCTTTCCATCCATGTCTATAGGTTTTTTTAACAGAAAATCTTGAGGTTTTATTTCTTTTTCCCCCCTTCAGTTGTAATTCAGAGCTGTTTTCTATCCCTGTTTCCCACCGAATACGAGGAAAAAGCCCCTTGTGAGGAGCAGGTCCCTGAGCGTGCGATTTCCTTCGGCTCTGACTGGGTGTCTTTGCTCGCTGTGTTTGATAAGTGATCCAGACAGCCAGGAATGATTTCCTGCAAGTCTCCCTTTGCCCTCGTGCTGGGATTACAGTCTGGGAGGTTTTTCAACAGGCACTCTCAGCCCCCATTTTTAATCAGGCTTTCACCCGGGTAGGCCAAGAAAAAGTTGTAAAGTCAGAAGGAGCGCTGGCATGGGTTCTGTGACTCAGAACAGAGCAGAGGTTGTCTCCCTTCCATTTTCTGCAAACTCCCCCCCTTTTTTTTTTTGTTGACCACACACAAATGGTTCTAATCAGCTTCCAAAAGGCTCTTGTTGGCATTTTAAGATGTTTGCTCTTTGCATTCTTCTCCACATCCCCCTTTCCCTTCTCATCCGAAAGCAGAGAGGATGTTGAAAAAAACGGACGATTTTTTTCTTTTCTTTCTTCCCTTTTTTTTTAATTTTCCCTGAGCAATTTCGGTTTTCCATTAGCTGAACACTTCTACTGAAGGGTGTTGTGCAACGAGGGTGCAACGGATATGGAAACCTCTTTATTATGCTTGGAATGTCAGCTTGGACATTTGTTTGAGTTGGACCATGCGAGGCGCGGCCGTGGCAAGAACAAGGCAGGAGTTTGCTTCTTTAATGACCCTTCCTCTGCCAATGGGGCTCAGGCTGTCAGGTTGATTCATGTTCCTCCCTCACAGGTGAATCCAGGTGCTCGTCCATCCAGCTGGGAGCTCACAATGCCCCTGTCAATCAATTACCCCAGAGGGATAATTGGCGATGCCTCTCCGGATGGAGAATCCTTCAATCACATCACAGAGGAAGCTGTTAAAGGCCTTTCCCCCCTCTGACAGCACTGAGCTGTCGAGGACATTGAGAAAAGTTCAAAGTTCCTCAGGAAAGAGAAAAAGAAAGATGGTTGTTGGCGTGAGGGCTGTTGTGGCTTCCCTCAGAGCTTGCTGAGGAAAAGAAAGCAGGAAAAAGAAGAGAATGTAATGCCCAGTGACTGAGCACGTGTGTCTCTTCCAAAAAGATTTGCTTCTCTGCCTACAATATTGACAGTGAAATATATTCCTTTATATAAACAAAAATAACCCCCAAAAAATGAGCCTTTGGCACAGGCCGGCAAAATCACACATTCTGAACAGGGCCAGGCCAAGATGGAAAAATACTCCATCTATTTTTCCTAAAATCTGCCATATTTCTTCACTCTCCTATTCCTTTTTTGTTTTCGCTTTCTTCTTTCATCCCCCTGGCATGAATGTGTCAGCAAAATGCTCGGATTTTGCAGGTGTTTTCCAGCCCCTCCAGGTGAAAACACAGCGGTCTTCAGAGGACTGACTTCTGTGAAGTGAGGTCCAGTGGATCTTGTTTTGTCTGGAGGAACATCAAACATTTATAACAAACCCCTCCAGAGAAAGGATTTCCAAACCCTCAGAGGCCTGGGAAGGATTTCCACAGATGGTCCCCATGGATATCGCAGTCCTTGGTTTTCTGAAATAATTTTTTGCCTCAAAGATCCTTGGTTCCAGCAAGGTTTTGATTAGACCTTACACACGAGCTTCTACTCAAGCGGATGAAGTTCAGTCCTTAATTTACAGAATTGACCAAAACTCCAGAGAACCCTTGAAAATATTTAGAAGTTGGTCCATGACAAGATGACAAAGATTGACAGGACAAACAGGTAGAGAAGCTGGAGAAGTCAATGGCTCAAATCAGTGTAAATTCACAGCCTCGAATGAGGAGAAGTTTTAAAAGAAAAAAAAAATTTTTTTCCAGAATTTCAAAGGTTTCTTTGCACATTTGCAATCCAAGAAGAAACTCAAACAACAACAAAAAGGAAAGAGCAGGAAGGAGACTTATTTCTCCCTCTTGTCTGGAGAGGTGGCTTTTTCAAGGAGAGAATAAAATGAATTATTCTCAGACCTGTAGGTGTTATTTAGTCACAAATAAATAAACATTTGGCTTCTTCAGGTTATCCAAACTGGATAATGTCAAATAACACCTTCACAACCCAGAAAATAATCAAGAAGAAACAATTTTATGGAGTAGTATCCCCAAAAACCTGTTGCTCCAATGTCCAACAGGGGTAGTTAATGATCAGTTTGCAAACTGTACGAAGCAAAGGAGTTGCTAAAATTAGGAGGAGTTATTCCCATGCAATAAGAGCATCTGGTCTTGTATCTTCCTGCAGGTTGGAGAGATCTGGTTTATCCTGCATGAATTTTTTTCCCTTTTCCCTCTTCCTCAGGGCCAGCTACTCAGCAGCAGCAGCGTAGGGAACATGACAATATAATGCTCTGTTTTCATTATTTTGAGCTAATTCTGCTTTGCTATTTTTAACTACTGTAAATGCTCCTGCCACAGGGAATAGGTAGAAGTGTTTGGCCATTTTAGCAGACTGGAAAAGAAAGGGAATGAACTTTTGCATGCAGTGGGATGTTACCCCTGCCAACACTTAAACGAAATGGGTTTGCCTGTGTTATTATAGGACCATAATAATGTAATTACACAGCACTAGCAGAGTGTTTTACATCTCTGCAGCAACCTGACATTAATCTGTGCAGTGGCTAAATATTATATCCTCTTCACAGACTAGGGGAGTAAGGAGAGGAGTAGATCTGTGGGATCATAAAGGAGATTGTTGCTAAAGTGCAGCTGGGTGGAGGCAAAGAATTCTCCCTGCAGGAATAAAAGACAGGCCCTAGGGGTGCTCTGCTGCCTTAGGCAATTGTTAAGGTAAAATATTCTCTTGACTTTTCATTTTTTGTCTTGTCACAGAAAAATCAACCTGGTTCAGGATCTTTACAGGGCTGGTATTGCCCTTTGTGGTGAGTCCTCTACACTCTGCAAAACTGGGCAATTGATCACCTGCTTGAGTTTAATGCATTTATTCTTTCATCTCTGTGTGAAGGGACACCTGGGCAACGAGGGATTTGTGTTTTACAGAGTCCCTGAGATAATTGGTTATAGGGACCACAGTGCTTGTGTCCCTCCTCTTCCACAGCCCCCCAATTATAAGATTGTTCCTGACAAAGCAGAGGGGTTTATTCAGTTTTCAATTACTTGGTTTTGGTGATTTTTCCCTTTCATGGTCAGCACCCATTTGTCCAGCACTGTACAAAGCCTGTGGGTCAGCAAGACCTTGGGACCTGTGATGAGACTCCTGGAAAGTCATCCTTACTCTTCACAGATTCACATCCCTTCTCCAGAACCACTCCCTGCACTCCCCAAACACAGCCACCTTCCTCGAAATTCCTGTCTGCATCAACCCTAATCAGCCCCAGAGGCTCGGGATAGATCCCCTCACCAGAATTTCCACAGCCAAATTTTATCTTCTCCTTCTTTCCCGCACATCAGCCTGCGGAGAGTTTGCAAAATTAACTGAATGCCAGTAGCCTTGGAAAGGCATGGGTAGGAATTTCTTCTGGCTTCACTCATGAGTGAAACAGCCTCTGTGGGTCTAAAATGATTTGTCTTTTCCTCATTCCTGGAGGCCTGCTCGCCTGCAGCATCCATGGAAGAGGCCATTTCTATTAATAGCTCTCAGGCCTTGCATTTCCTGCATCCAAAGTGCTAATGAAAACCCCTTCCTGCTAACCCTCCAGGGGAAAAGGCAATTTCCTCTGTCTCCCCATCCCTATCTGTACATCTGGTCATCCGACCTTCTGGATGTTTCTGTCCTGTGGCAGATTTACATGAAACGTCTGCTGCTCCTCATAGGGGCAGGTATTTAACAGGGAAAGCTGCAGGCTGACTCAGGACAATGAGGGCTTCTCCCTGCCCAGATGACTCTTCCTATTCTCTGGAAGGGAAGTAGCAATCAGACCTTTTGCCCTGCTTGACTTCTCTTCCTGCTGCCTCTGCCCGAGCCGGGCTTCCTCTGGGGTCTGCTCCCTGAAATCCTCCATCCTGAGTAATTAGAGCTTCATCCTGGTGCTGAGGGCTGCCCTGACAGCTCAGAGGATGGGAGCTGGGGATTTGGGTCTGTGCAGATGTTGATATGGGATCACTTGGAAAGGATAAAAGCATGAGATATGTCCTGTGCATGCACAGCTCCTCACGAGCAGAGCTGTCTTCTGTGGTGGCTTTGCTCTATCCACTTGTCATAGATATTTTCTTGATGTAGGAGACAGATATTGATCCATCCCCTTCTCCACGCAGTGCACACAGAGCTACAGAGTGCAGACTCCAGAATTTTCCTGGGAGTTGGACTGCTGGACATGTCCCAGTGCAAACCAGGGGCCGTGCCACCAGCCCTGCTCAACATCCACACTCTGAATGCAGACAGGCCTCCGTCTTATTTTGACCCCAAAAGAGGTTTGTAGAGCTTGTTCAGGTGATGCAAGAGTTAACCTTCCCTCTGCTCTGTCTCCTGTCCCTGTCCCAGGCTCTCTGTGCTTCCTTGAGTGACTGCCAGGTCTTTGTCACCCCTTCAGAGGGAATCACAGAGCTCGGGATAAATCCTCACCACATCTCAGCGCCGAGGCCTCCCTGGGATGCCGACCCCTCCTGTGCCTGTCCTGGGCAAGAGAAGGGAGCAGGCTGCCTGCTGAGCCAGGCCAGTGACTGTTCCAAGGGGAATGCCATGAAATCAGGGGGAAGGGGCAATTTGCGAGGAATTTTTGGTTTCCAGTCGTTTAGGGAGCGGAGGGGAAGGAGGGGGTTGTGTGCTGGGATTCTGATGAAGTCTAGCACTTTTGAGGGAAATGAAATGGCAAGTTTTTTGTGGGGTGCATTTCCCATTTTTTGCTAAGCTTGTGTTTTCTGCAGTTGTTATGATACATGAAATGCCAGCAGCATTTGGTTTCCATTCCCCCAAAGAGACATTTGTCTCCAGACTAAAAAATCTGAACCTGAATGTGCAGCCTACTGAAAAAGCTGGTGCCAGCATGACCTGTTTATGTCTCCTGTGTCTCAATTTTCCTGTTTGAGGAACAAACTCTCTGTTATAAGGCTTTGCAGGGTTTAAAAATGACAAGTTTTGCATCTGTTAGGGGATCCAAATCCATGCATCCACTGAACTAGATAAAAAAGGACATGTAAGAAACAATTTATTGAGTAAATGGGAGTATTTTTATGGAGGATCTGGCTCCAGGACGGTTTGCATGGTTTTGCCTCAGTGTAGCGTTGGCTGCTGAACTCTTTCCTCCTGACAAGAATACCTCGACAGCAGCTAATTAAATATTGTGATTTCATCTGGCGCCTTTATTTACAGTGGGGCATTATCTCCAACAGCATCTATTTATAATGATCTCCACGAGATAATAAACAGTGCTATCCTATTAACAGGGACCTCAGGGTTCAGCCAGCAGCAAGAGGAGCCTGCCAAAAGAGCTAGGTGGCCTTCTGTGCAGCCCAGAGCACAGCTGATGATGGGGTTTATGTCCCCATATTGCTGTGCTCCTGTTCAAATAAACACACATTAAAGGTGTGAAGAGAAGTTCAGTGATGTGTGTGCAGCCCTGGGAGAGTTTGGGGCATTCCCAAAGGGGAATGGCACCACGAACCTTTTCCCAGCAGGCAGCTCCAGAAGAGTGAAGCAAAAAACATGGATTTTTAATGAGAAAAATAATCCTGTTTCCCTGAGAAATGTCTCCTGTCCTGCAGACATCCAACGGGGAGGAAGCAGAGTCCTTCACCTTCCCCATCCCAAATCTGGGAGGGTTTGGCGTTGAGGAAGCTGAGGACGAGCTCTGCCCCATCACAGCTGTGGGGGCCAGGGCCCATCTCCCCACAAAGTCTCTTCCAAGTTATAAAATAGTAAAAAGGATGAATTTCTGCCGAGCTGTGGCCCAGCTGGGATAGGGAAACTCCTCATCTCAACACCAATGGTTTGCTGTGGGTGCTGCCACATTTCAGAGGCCAGACAGAGGCAGTACCTGTGAGGGGCAACTGGTTTGGGTGTGATTCCCATGCTTTTGGGGCAGGGAGGTGCTTTGTGTGCTCCCTGCCCTGTTTCCTGCCTTCCCTGTTGCTGGGTCCTCCACCCCAGCCAAAAGGGAGTTTTGGAAGCAGATCCAGCCCCTGGAGCAGGTCCTGTGTTGGATGGAGTCAGGGTTGGAACCCTCGGTGTGGCAGACAGCGATCCCTGTGTTAACCCCAGCAGAGAATTCCCCACACAAACAAATCCCTTTTCATGCAAAACCTGCCCAGGAAACTCAGTGCCCCCCACCAGGGAAAAGCCCATCCTGTTCCAGTGCCCAGCACATCCCACCAGAAAGCTTCCCACTGCTTTCATCCCTTTATTTATTTCTTTGCTCCGTGTGCCCTGGAGGAGGTGGTTTTACCCAACATCTTCCATTTTCTGAGCCAAAGGAGCCTCTGTAAACGCCTCCTGTCACTGCTGGGCTCTGTGCATGTTGTGCTGGACATCATCACCGTGGCCATGAGCACTAATTATGTGCCTCCATTGCTTAGGTGGTGTTTTAATTACAGCCCTAATCCAGCCATGGGCGGGCACTTTGGATCTGCTGCTTTTTTGGAGTCAACAAGTCTAAACTTTTGGGAGACCTCACTGTATCACACAGCACCTTTTGTACAGCACCACCCTTAATGTCAAGGCCATCAGGGAAGAAAGAACAAACATCCTGCTGAAAGGCAGGTCCTGCTGGAAATGGTTAGAAGTTTCCAGCCTAAATTTCCAAGCAGATGGATCATCCTGAGGCAGCAGTGAGGGGTCACGAGAGGACAGAGCAGCCGGGGAGGACATGGCAGATGCCGGGCACGGGAAGGTTTGTGTTCTGTGTTTCTTCTCACTGATAACAGGGACGTATTATCTGCACTGGAAAATAAATTCTGCTTCAGAGAAATATTCAAAGAGCTCCTGTGCATGCTCCTGGGACTGCCTGCTGGGATTTACAGTGGTGCTCAGCTGGATCTGCACCACCATGAGTCTCCCCTTCAAGGAGGGCTGAGAAGCTCTAAACGCCCACTTAGAAGATAAATGCCAGCCTGGAAAAATCCCTGCCTAAACAGCCTGGGAGTCCCCAAAGTGGGATCTATGGCAGGGTGTATGATGCTCAAAAACATGTGAAATCCAGCTGCTGAAGGACACTGTGCTTCTGGTGCTTCTGGAGTAATCACTAATAAAAACTGAATTTCTGAGTACCTTCAGTTCCTGATGACACCTCTTCTCACGAGGATGCGTAAGAATATTAATATATCATATATTAATCCCATTTTTGAAACTCCTTTTTCTCTACAGTGGAAATATGTGGGGGAAAAAGGGAAAAATCTCAGTTCCAAACACCAAGGAAAGTGAGCAGGGAATGGTGGCCAGCTCAGGCCCATCATCCCAGAGGGAACTGATTGTGGGGAAATGTTCTCCCCTTCCAAAGGCTTCAGACTGCTCCTCAGGACCCTGTGGAACACGAGATGTTCAGATAAGAACTCTTTGAGATGGGCTTGGAGGGGATTTATGACCCTGGAGACTCCACCAAGCCTTTCCATAGGTTTCCCTGCAGTTCACAGGACAGCGGAGCCCTAACTCACAGCCCAGCACTAAAAACTTGGACTTCCCTCAAAGGAAATGGAGGGGAGAAAAAAGATATCAAAGAGATCAGAACTGTGTTTGCCTTAACATCAGAGATCAGATGGTGGCGAGGGCCTCTAAAGAAAAAAAAAAGGCTGCAATTTTTCCTCTTGCCAGTGTCCAACCTGTAAAAATTAATGTGTCAACAGCTCCAAGAAAATATTGTCCCCGTGACCTTCCTATTCCCCTTCAATTGGAGGCTGCTGCTCATCATAAAAATGTTTTCTCTTGGTATTTCACATGACAGATTTGTAGGAAAAGCCATTACATTAATACAGCGTTAATTGATTTTCTGCACTGAATTACCCACCAAAGAAATCTTTATTCAGGGGCTAAAAAGATCTAAATCCCCCCTTACAAACCCTCTCTCCTCTGCTGAAATCTCAGCCCTTTTTCTCCATGGCTTGAAATATTAATTCTTTTTGGGGTGGGAGGTAAGTTTATAAAGTGGCTGAAAGGATACTTTTCATCTCCTAGCCAGTGGTATCTATTTATTTATTTTATTTTTTTTTAATGAGACTCCAGCTGAAGACTAACACTTGACTTGAGCAACTGCTGAGGGAAACTTATTAGCAGGGTGATATATAGGATCTTTTTACTTTGCAGATGGGCCCTCCCTAGTTCAAAAGAAAACGAGGTCTCGAGTGGCCTGTTCTTTACAAAAATAATAGAGTTTGACTTCAGGACAATGGTATGTGCCCTCGGGGCCGCTTCCCAGATCACCAGGGGGTTTGGGAGAGGCAAAAGATGTGCCCTGAATGCACGGGTGAGCTCCTTTCACAGCCCTTCCTCCACAACACCGCCAGGCAGGTCTGGCAAAAACACAGGAGATCTGCTCAAAACCACAGAGATCTGCTCAAAAACAGAGATCTGCTCAAAAACACAGAGATCTGCTCAAAGACATGGAGACCTGCTCAAAAACACAGAGATCTGCTCAAAAACACTGGAGTTCTGCTCAAAACCACTGCAGCTGCTGGTATTTGGCCATTGTTCCCACATGGAATAAATCCTTTCCCTCAGGAATTAGCTTTATTCTGATCTAACTTAGATATTTCCCATCTATATTGCCCTGCACTGCAAATTTTGGAGTTTTAAAACTTCACCCACAAATTGCCAGGTCACTCAGCAGATCACTGTGGCACAAAGTGTAAAGGATATTAGGGAAAACTTCTTCATGGGAAGGGTTGTCCAGCCCTGACAGCATCAGAGTCCCCATCCCTGGAGGGATTCAAAAGCCATGTGGATGTGGCACTTGGGGACATGGTTTGACTCCATGATCCATTTCCAGCCTAAATGATTCTATGTTTCTAACTTTTTATTCCTTTTTATAACTTTATTTTAATTTTATTCAGGCCAAAGTTGTTGATCTCTCAATTCCCAGCCTGCAGCCTGTGGGGCTGGAGAATTTGGATGCTTCTGGAAACGTGTCAGGCTGTTCTTAGGGAAGGGGGCACACTTTGCCATCCCTCACTGGTTATAGCTGTTGGCAGGGAGCAAATCCAAAATTCAACATTCCTGCCCTAGGATAATAACACTGCCCATTAATGATGGACTTGTAAACACTTAAAAAAGGCGACATTTATTTATATGCATGGAACAGCCATTTTAATAAATGGCAAATCATTTTTATAGAGACCAGAAGTTGCTCCCAGCCCAGCTGTATAACCAGCTATAAACCCTCGGACTGATGTGTTTTAACTGATGTCTGACACATTCTAGTCATGTTTGCAATTTTCTTACAAAATTCTCCTAAGTATTTATTTTCCATTTATAAGTCATTTAGAAGGGGAAGCATTACTGTAAAATATGGCTGTTGCATACACATTTAGGATGCCTGAATAATTTGTTTATTTGCTCTCAGTCCCCATGCCTAAATGAACCGGCACTTTTTTTTTCTTTATTCATTTTATATTTATTATTTTTTTCTTTTAGGGACAGAGTGCAAAAAAGATCAATGCAACATTTAAGGTCTGGATTGTGTGGTTTTGTGCCAATATCATTGGTTATGGATGTGCAAGTTTTTACCACTGGTAAAGTAGCCCTTAATGTGCTGTGACCAGTGCACAGGGAAACAGGAATTCCTTTAATCCCCCCAGTTAGCACCAGTTCAAGCTCCAGTTCACCTCCCACCAGCCAGCACCTCCTCCCCAACCTCTGCCAGCCCAGAGCTGCCTTTGCTGTGCCTGTGCTGTCTTACACCAGAGCAGCTCATTCCTCTCCGTTTCCATGGATAGTCCCTGCAGGTATCGCTGCCCCCACGGAATCCTCATCCCATTTTAGCTGTGCTGGTGTCCTGGCCAGCCTTTCCCACCTGGCAGCTCCTGCTTTGAGTGCAGCCAGTAGGACATTTCCATCTGGCCACCCCAAGCAATTTTCCACCCTTGTGTAGCATTTGAGGATATTTAAGCATACAGTTCCAGGGAAATGTGTTATAACAGACTCCCCAAGGGCTGCCTTTCCCTTCTCTTCCCTCTCCCTGGCTGCTGAGATGGACCTTACAGGGAGCATCCCCCAGTGCTGGAGGGAGATGGTGGGATGGACCTGGAAGGTCGACTCTGGCTCTTGCCAGCAGCTGTAGAAAAGCACTGGCTCAGCCTCTTTGCCACCCTTTCTGCCTCTGAATAGTGATGGGATGTATTTTGATGACCAGAAAAGCCTTTTCTCCCTTCTATATCCTCCCCATGGAAAAGAGGGAAAAAATTGGCAAGAAAATAGGACAAAAATAAAGGAACACGGCAAGAAAAAGGGAGAGGAGTGTGGCTAAATCTCAGAATGCAAATCAGACAGAAAGTTCCTGTCCAGTTCTGGGAATGAGACAGAGAAGGGGAATTTCCACCAAATTTATCCCTCCTTTTCAAAGATCCCAACATCTCCAGTGGCTTTCTCAAAGGGTTCCATTTCTGAAGGGTTTTGAAGAATGCCAGGGACACAAACAAACAAAGAGTGCTTTTCTTGTGCTGCTCTCCTCCTGTGGGTAATGCTAGGAATCCTCCTGCTCCCATCCTGTACTCTGCCAGGGAATTTAATCTGTCTCTTTCTAGACACAATCCAAATTTCGATTCTTCGCAAAAATTTGAAGCGCTCAGGCTGCCTGGTGGACTCCTCTGACTGCAATGATCTCAAAGATGGTGGGGGGGGAGAGAATTATTTTCAGGAAAACAGAACTTTAAAATATAATAATTTATTTTAATTTTTTAAAATAAAACCTCGCATTCAGCATAAATTATTTTTTTCACCCAACATGGAGCTCAAATGTATCCACAGAGGCACAGCTGAGGATGGAGAGCAGCTATTGGGAAGGACACAGCAAGAGCAGGGTGTGGGTTTGGCAATGAGGGTTTTTTTGGGATGAGGATGGAAATGTGTTTTAAGATGCTGGAGCCATCTGGGGGGTAGGAACAGCACAATAAACCAACACGTGTCCTCTGTGTGCACAGCAGGACATTTTCAGGGAGGTTTTGAAAGGTTTCTGCAGAACTCTTGAAACTACTTCTCATTTAACCCTGCCAAGAGAGCCAACACCCTCACGTACGTCTGATTTAACACTGCCCTTGCTGAAGTCCGTGGTAATTTTTTTCTCACTTGCAGTGGAGTTCATGACTCCATAACTACACAGGGCTTGGAATTACAGAAAGAGCAATTTCAATAAAATGACTAAAATATGTTTTCTGGGCTTGTCGAGGCTATAATCATGGTGTCCTCCAGAGCTGTAAGTGGTTACAGAATTGAAGGAATTTACGCAACCAAATCTGACCTCTTGTCAGTCTCCAGTGGGTACAGGGTAGGGTGCAAACACCACATGTGAAAGAAATGGAGATATTTTAGTGTGTGCAGCTTGTTCTTAAACTTCTGAAAATTATCAGTGCTATGAAAAGCTCTTTGTGAGCTCCAAAGTCCAAGTGAGAAGTCGACTCTTCGTGAATTATTTAGCCTCGGACTAATAATAACAATAAAAATAAAAATAAACCTAAAAATGAAAATGGCTTCTAAGCCCTGTAATCAATTCTTCCCTCATTGTAAATCTTGTGTGGTCTCATTTCTGCTCAGCCTCGAAACAGGAAATGTTGTTTTCAAAGGAATGGTTACAAGGGAACCCTTTGTTATTTGTCCGTGAAACGCTTCACACAACGCGGCCTTAATCCTGGATTAAGTAGGTGCTGCTGCAGCCCAGGAATTAATTGCATCACGTGGGGGAGCATTATTATTGATGAGCAGAATGACAGCAGAAATAACGATAGTAGTTAAGGATTATTAAGTAGGAGAGCTTCACCTTGGAAGGAGTTGCTCAGGAAATCAGGCTGTGGCGGCCTCTGAGCTGTTGCAGGCTCCAAAAAAGAAGAATAAATGTCCAGAGGTTTCATGAATGCAGCGATTGCTGTTCCTGCTTCTCTTAGAATCAGAGTCACTGAATGGTTTGGGTTGGGAGAGACATTAAGGATCACCCAGTTCCACCTCCTGCCATGGGCAGGGACACCTTCCACTGTCCCAGGTGGCTCCAAGCCCCGTCTGACCTGGCCTTGGATGCTTCCAGGGATGAGGCAACCACAGCTTCTCTCGGCAAAATTCTCTCCTGGGATTTTACTGATAGGTTTTCCTTGCTCCCAGCATATTCTGGAGAAAACAAACCTGCACTGGCTGCTTGTCCCGGTGTCTACGAGATTTTTGTTGGAAGGACAAATTTGCATGGAAAATGCCTGGCCCAGACAGGATGGGAGAGCTCAGGAGCTGAGCTTGCCTCTGTAATTCTCTTCTAAATCTGGGAGAGGGGTGTTCGAGGCTTCTCCCGGTGGAACTTTAAATATTTGAATCTCTTTCTCTAATAAACTGCTTTCCTAATAAACTGCTACCATATGTAAATGGAAACGTTTTGCTGACTCTCAGTCCCACCCGGAGCTGCTCACTGGGGTGCTGCTACCCTTGTACATGGCACATACAGCGCTATAAAAAGTAGCAGACTGTGTCCCTTTAATAAATTACACCATAAATTTTACAGACTTTACCCCAGTGACTTTTTAAATCTTGCTCTGATTATGCAACATCATCTTGCAATACGAAACATCCTTCAAGTGTTTAGGTTAGAGGAGCAGAATCTAATCCACTCCAGTTATTTTAGAGCATAATAAATAAATAAAATGTACCCTCTCCTCAGGATGAAATATGACACACACAAAAGGGAGATAAGCAGCTTTGATAGCTGATGATAAGGGTCAGTATTTCATTTTCGTTTTGTTCAGCATCTGGTTTTTGTCCTAAAAATCTAATATCTATGACACTGACAAATTAACTTAAAGTATCTGAAATGCTGGAAAAGTTGTTTTGCCCTGAAATCTTTTTGTCCAAGAATTAAGAAGGAAAAAAGATCAGGTTGTTTCAATAGAGATACAAAACTCCCACCCAGAAACTTCCAGTAAATGTCAGTGCCCAAGACCTGAAGGTGAGAAACTAAGACCTTCAGACCCAAATGACCACCATTCAAGGTCTTTTTCTGTCCTTCTTTTAGTGACATGGCTGGTGACTATTGACCAAAAATTGAGCAGTTTCTTCTGCCAATTTGGTGATAAAATTTGGGAGCTCTGGATAAGCCCATTCTGCCTTGTTCAAGTGTCCAGAGTGGTACTGGAAAGCCTTGGTCTCCACCACAGAGAAAGAGGCATTTGTGCTGACTCCAGAGGCAGCTGGAAAACTCATCAGCCTCTGGAAACCCATGGAAACCAAGGCACTGCACTGAGAGGAATAATCATCACAGTGAAAATGATTGGCAGACCCAGAGCAGCCCTAACACCGGGGTTTATAAACAATGGAGGTCGAATCTGAACCTGAGAAAAGCAGGAGGTGCCCCATGAAGACCAATCCTGAATTTGGCCACGGTTCTTGAGCTTTGGAGAGGGAAGCACAAGCTCTTCAGCTGTTCAGGAGTGAACACCACCGTTTTTGTGACTTCCAACCCAATCCTGTTTTCCATCCTGCTGCAGCTCCGCAGTCAAGGTTTCTGGGCATGTGTCCCAAGAAAAGGGGATGCTAGTTCCTATTTAGGATTGGAAGGAGGGAGGAAAAGCTGGTTGGTAAACACCACTGCCCACACAAATCCACATGTGTGAGTTCTTCCCCACTGTGATCATGGCACCACCACAGCCTTCCAGGGTTTTTCCATGTTTTTTGTAGGTTTTGACAATTATCAACAATATTATTTATAAAATGATGTCATTGCCAAGGGGTTTTCCTGTAATTTCATGAATACAGTTAAGCAATTTTTTTTTTTTTTGCCAACAAGAAATGAAGAATGAAAGGTTTGCTTTGGGAAGATGCAACACCTGAGTGTCTGCAGAAGACATGGCAAGGTTGCTTCCATAAGAAAATCTAAGAACCACAAACAAATCAAGAAAAACCCTTGGAAAGTCAGGAAAACTGGAGAATTTGCCATTAGTGGGGAATGGAGAAGCACGAAAAAGAGGGGGACATTGAAAATGAGCCACGTCTCCCATGTGGCTGCAGCATGGTTGAGCCCTGCCTGCTCCCAGCCAGCACACAAAAGGACCGTCCAAACTGGCTCTGAAGACCCTACAAAGAGCAGGAGAAGAGCTGGGATGGAAAAGGGACCCTCAGAACCTCAGTGGATGGCACAGTTCCCTGCTCACACACCAAAACTGTGAGATAAAGCCAGCTTAAACCATCTCCATGTTCTGAAGAGCTCTCAGGCTTTTAGCAACGACCCTGGGGACTTCTTGCTTTGCTTTAGCAGAGAAAGAGGCCTCACCTGGGGCTGTCAATGTGGCCCTTGACATGGCAGCGTTTATCCCGGTTTGGGAGGATCCATTAATTTCATAAATTTTGTTTACCTTGAGAGTGAGCTCAGGGCTCCATTTGAGTCCTGCCCTGGGCTCTTGACTGTCCTTTCTGTGCGCTGCACACAGTAGTTGGACATGGTCTGGAGACCTCTGGAGTTGTTATTTTTCATCAGGAAGATGGCTTTTAGCTGCAGGGGTAAACCTCACTCCATGCTGGGCAAATGTTGGGTGGAAAAATATTTCACAATAGGAAACAAGTTGGAATAAGTCAGAAAAGAGGAAGTCAACCAATCCACGGTGCTGTTTGGGATTGGTGTAATATTTCAAAGTTCCCTGTTTTGAAATTATTAGACCACCAAAAAAGTGAAAGGCTGCCAAAAATTACTGTAAAAGGTAATAATTGTTAATAACTTGGCATCTGCTCGCTCATTCGAGCTGCATGGATTTGGCATTCATTAAAGACAACATTGTAAGCAAATAAAAGAGCAACTGCCTGGCACATAACATTTTTAACCACATCATAACTAAATATTAAATGTGAGGTTTTAATTCAATTTATAGTTTAAATAAGGAACTTTGCAGTAACTTTAAGAAAAGGGAAAAAAAATAAGAGTCAACCCCATAAACAGTGACTCATAAGAAGATTTTAAAGAAATAATTGCAGTGTCCTTGACCTTGAAATGATCCTTTTTCTGAATTAGCACAGGAATTTAATTAAAGCTTCAAAAAAAGCTTTCATTTTAGATTTGAGTTACCAAATATTTAGAGATCCAGTGCCCAGGCAAGCCAATGGAAACATTCCTGCTCATTTCAGTGAGCTTTGGATCAGGCCCCGCACAGCTTTGGGTATCTCATTTCACAGGATGGACCCAAGGTCACTGCGGGAGAAAATGTTCTCCCTTAACCCAGCGTTATCTGAGGTCGCACATCCCAGGGATCCCAAAGCAGCTGCACAGCACGGACAGGGCAGGGAGGAGCCACCTTTGTGCTTTGCCATCACTCTGCAGTCGTTTCAGGTGATTACATAAAGCTCTGAGGTCTCTCTCTGTCCTTTCCAACAGCTGAGACCATTCTAACCCGTTATCACGGTCGCTAAATCGCTGCCCTTACCCACTCCCAGGGGTGCAGCACATTCCTGCCAGCCTCTGTCTCCCTTCTTTATCCAGCAGAGCTGCAGGAGTTACAGCTCCAGCATGTTAGAGACTCATCCAAAGGTCACTGAAGTCAGGGGACACCTTTTCTATTGACTTCAGTGGGCTTCGGACCAGGTTCTTACTCACCACTGACAAGTCAGCATTTACCAGAAGTGATATCCAGCAATTTCCTGTTCCCAGTATAGGGCAAGTGGTGATAGCTGGGGTGTCATCCAGTGGTTACATTTGGTGTTTCTGACCTCTAAATGAGCTTCTCTATCCCATTCCTGCATATCCAGGGCTCTGTGCTTTATGACTCGGGATGCAGGAGGGAGGGGAGCGGGCTGAGGGAGTGCAGCTCTCCTTACTCCCCTCCTTCTTGTCGTGATCCCAAGTAGAAGATAATTTCCATGGGCCTGAAAATTTAAAAAAAAAATTGAAAAATTTTTGAAAACCGTCTTTCTAAGGTGCTGGTGAAATTCCTGCCCTCTTTCTCAAGTCAGGTTCACAAGGAAGAGGGTGGCAATTTTGCTTGAGTCAGGAGAAAATTAGGACAAACTGGAAAAGAAGCCCTCGGTCCCGGCACAGTCAACAGTGTCATCTTTCAAAAGAAAGTTCTGCACGCTCAGAAGGATCAATGTCTTCTTATTTTGGTTCAACAGAGGCTTGGTTTATTACACAGCTTTTGTTTTTATTAGTGAAATGCACTAAACTGTTTTCTCAAGACTTGCCAAACAGTTTAAAATGTAATACCATTAAATTTGAGGTCCTACTGGGAAAAGTAATGCAAACTTAATTAAAGTTAACCAGAGTTTTCTCTCTGTGCAGCCCTGTGTTTCTCTGTGCTGGAGTTTGCTCGTAAAGCACTTGTTTGCCCAGAGCAGAGCAGTGCTCAGGCTGGAAAGGGTGATGGAACTGCCAGGGTGGGAGACGGTGAGGAGAGAAAGGAGGAACGAGCAGCAGGAATAGCTGGGGAAATAAAAAAAAAAAAAATAACAGAACCAAAAGACTGTTTTCTTCCTCTGGCGTAAAATATTTCAATTTTTATCCTAAGCTTGATTGCATCCCCACAGCTTTCCTGGGATGGGGTCTGGAACACAGCGTGGTGTCTCCAAGGGGGGCGAAGGCTCCAACTCCAGAAAACAGCACCAGGGGTCAAACATTAATCTCTGCAATGTAATCTTCACAGCCTGAATCTCTGTAATATTTCTTTTGTGGCTTCTCACTGTTTCTACCTGTTTATCCCCATGTCAGCTCTGTGGGGTGGCTCCTCTGCACGAGGCACTTCCCTCTCTCCTGGCAGGAGCCTGGCACGGATTGAGGGGTCCAAGAGGAAAGATGAGCTTTGCCTACAAGAGCTGTGACCCTGCACCCTCAATTCCTGAGCAGTGGGAGGTGAAACTCTGATTGCAGCTCCACATCTCGAGTCTGAAACAAATCTTTTATCCTCATTCCTTAAAAAATATTCTATATTCTCTGGTGTCTTAGGAAAAGGGTGAGAACATGGCACCTGATGTTTGGCTCGGTGCCCACGTGGGTAAATGGATATTTGGCCCATCAAATATTTTGTCCATCAAATATTTGCCTCTTGGTTTTTGCTGGACACTTGTCCCGGGATTTGCTCAAAAACCCGATGGGCTCAACCACAGAGCTGGAACATTTGAGTGGACAATGCAAAGAAAAAAAAGTTAAATTCCTCTAGAGATTAATTTTGACCTAGAAACTGGCAGATTACAGAAAAAGGTCCTCTAAATGCCATCTTTTTGGCATATGATGATCAGAAGAGGCTGGAAATTTGGCAGCAGCACTGAGCCATGCAATGGGATTAGGAAGAAAATCCCAATGACTGGTCCAAAAGTCCAGGATGCCATTCCCCACCATGGCTGGGATGGGCTGGAAGCAGTGATAGAAGACTCTGGGAATGTGAAAGTTATTTTGCCATGAGTTTTTTCTGGGATTTTGTCTCATTCTGGTCCTTCATCTATTTTTAGTCTCCTGAGCAAAGCTTATTTCTGCCTCAAGCATTGTAATGCACTTTCTGTAGCCTGAATGAGTTTATTACACATAGTGTTGTGAGCAGCATTGGCAAGAAGAAAAGAAAGAAGTGGAAAGTTTCCGTAATAAATATATTTTTAAAAAAGAAGACTTTTAGTAATTGTTCACATCCCTTCTCTTCATCACCAGCCTCAGGGATGAGCTTCCAGGCCATACATCTTGCAAAGCAGCAGGTAATGATGAATGTGCACGTGGAAAGTTAAATCTTTGAGTTGTTGAATTAGAATTCTGCTGCTCAGGTCAGAAAAAAATGAAGCTTTTGTATGACCTATTTGTCTGCTTAGAATTCCATGAATTTTAAATATCATATTTAAACTCTTTTTTTCTAACTTAGTAGGAGTAATCAATTATTTACCTTAAGCTAGAAGTACGCAGAAAATAAACACATAGAAAGGAGGTGACATCGAGCGATGGAATTGTTCGTTATGGGTTATATAACATCTTCTAATTTTTATAGAAGCTTTTTTTATTGTTTCCCATTTATGCAGATGTCTGTAATAGCTCTGACCAGTAACTTCCTACTCATCACCATTTCTCAGCCGAAATTTGGAGCTCTAAAAGTGTGCGTGATATTCCATTTACAGAGAGTCTGGAATGCTGTCGTGCAGAAGAAGAGCTCCACTGCTGCTGAGCCTGAGATGGTTTTTTTATTGATCAGACAAAAAGTAAAATGATGTGGCCTCAGACCACTCATTTAGTCTGTCCTTTCTCTCCCAAATTATAAATTAACTCCCGTCTCCCTGAAGGTGGGGACAGAGATTGGTTTCAGGTCTGCTTGTGAATGCTTTTGAAATGAGGGTGTAAATAAGGATGAAATATTTATGCAGGCAGAAAACATTCTGGGATTAAATTCTTGTGGAGGAGAGAGGTAGTTAGGTAGTTCATGGGACCTTTTTTTTTTTTTCCTTGCTGCCACCTCATGGAAACCTGGAGCATCAGCAGTGGCGACTTGTTTTTGTTTTCCCTGCCACAGCACTTTGACGTGAGCCCTGTGGAGATCACCACATGCTCTCCCTGCGTTGATAAGAGGACAAGAATAGCGTTTTGGTCCTTGGAGAATTCATTGGTTTCCTAAAAGCTGCCCTGGTGGTAAAGCTCTCACTTTCCCTTCTGTCCCAGCCTGGGGAAGGCCATACGTGACCAGGCCTGTAAAGCCACACGTCCCTGTCTGCAGGGGCACTTCCTGACCAGAAACGAGCTCTGGGACATCTCTTTCTTTCCACTACCCCTGGAGAACAACAATTTTTTGGGAGCAAACTACGCCTACATGGAAAGTTCCCATTTCCTCCTCAAAATAACAAAAAAAAAAAAATTAAAAAAAAAAATCCCCCAAAATAAGGCTCTTGTCTCCTCTGTTCCACGGCCGGGGCAGGTTCCCGCTTGCGCGATTCCATGGCCCTTGCCTTGGCTGTCTGCCCAAAACTCCCGTCTGTTTTCCAGACAGGAAATATGAATCAAAATAACATGACATAAAAACAGTAATTAGCTTTTGTGTGTGAGGCTGCTAAGGCTTTAATGAGGAACAGGCTTGTAATAAAACTCCTGGCTACTCTCTCCCAAGCTCACTCTCTTGCTCGCCCCCCTTTTCAGTTCATCATTTATTTTCTTGCGGGGAGAAGTGAGGAGAGAAGGAGACACTATCTGTAAATTGATCCTCCCAGCCCTTGTTAAATTATCAGGGAGTCTATAAATGTTTTGACGGTTTTTTTTCCATTTGTTTTGGGCTATTTCTGTCCCACCCACAATGCTCATCTTTCCCTGTCATCCTTTGCTGCCTTTCAAGGCATCTTGAGAGCTCTGGCTTGAGCAATAGCTGAGGCTTTCATGAAGGTGGGGGATCCTACAGGTCACCTGGGGCTGGCACTCTCTTCCAAGGATATTTTCTGGATACTTGCTCCATCAAGCAACCCAGGGCAGTTGTGGTCTCTGCGAGCATCTTTGTGCCTTTGAGCAGAGCGAAGGAAGTTGCGGAGCAGCAGGGTCACCACGAGGCCAAGGGAGATGGGCTCGTGCCAAAGGTCACCTCATGCAGCAAACTTTGAGCAGAAAACTGTGATCTCACAAGAAAAATATTTAATTTCTGCAGGAAGAAGCTTTAGGTTGCAGCAAAGTCCTCTCTGACCCGGCATTACACGGCCTCAGACTGACGTGTGAAGCCAGAGCTGTGCTGCATGTGCTGTGAGAGCTCAAAGGTGAGCAGAAGGGGAAAATCCTGGAATTTTCTGCATCAAGACAAGCTTGCTCATGCAAAGCGCTGTGTCCCCTTCCCAGAGAAATGTACTAGTGACAAGTGATATGATGTCACTTCTGTTGCAACTGAGGACCTCCAAATACCCCACTGATCCTGGCCCAAAGCATAAACCCTCCTTTGACACCACTTTTCCTGATAAAACCATAAAAAAAATCTCTTTGTGTAGACCCTCATAATTTTCCTGTCCATGTCTCTGCACGTTTGTAGGCTCCCCACTGATTTTAAAGTCCCTTTGTGATCAGTGCATTCAGAGCTGCAGAGCAGTGGTGGAAGCCACGGATTGCAATGGATTTTAGCAATGAACAGTAAAATTTCTCTAGGATCAGCCATCATCCATGCCCATAACGCCCTGCTGGTAGCAGATCTAATGGGTTTCATCAAGTGGGAGGAAGGAGAGAGGTTGTGTCCCTGCTTCCAGAGGCTCTGCTCTCATTTCCCATGTCTTTATGGGCATAGCACGGAAAAGACGTGGTAGGAGTGTTTGGAGAGACAATCCACAGATGGTCTTCTATGGAACCAACCATGGATCCTCCTGGAAAGCTTTCTGATGGGACTTACCTCATGCCAGTGCCCTGAAAATGAAAGTACCAATACCCTGAAAGTACCAATTAATTAACATCTGTAGGAGCACCTTGTCTGCTCTAAAAAAATGGGTATTCTTCCGTTGCTTGCTGCTCTAACTCACAGCTGGCAAAGCCCAGAATTGCTGCTGGAGTCAGGGAAAATAAATTCTGGGAGAGCTCAGAACCTGCTGCAATTTTTAACTCCAAGCTCTGCTGTCCGTGATAACATCAGATTAGAGCTAGCAGGAAAAAAACTTTTCCCTGGCAATTTTTCAATGGAAAATGCCATCCAGTTGAAATCCAGACTTCCGATCAGAGTATGTTGTTGTCAATGATGTTTTGCTTCAGTTTTTTTAAAAAAAGATTTGTTTTGACTAGTTTGAAGTATTGTGTTTGGACCTTGTTGGAGTGAAATTACTTGATTTTCCGTCCTAAGTGTCTTTTCATAACTGAAGTGATTTAATTTTATGCTTTGAATAATGTATGTTAAAAAGGAAGGTATTTTGTTCTGATTTGGTTTTATCAGAACAGGCTATTTTATTTCATTCCAAATCATTTTTTTTAAATGTGGTTGAAGAGAAAATGTGGCTTTCAAAAGTTTTTTTCTCCTGATTTGGCACCAAACCAAATTTTGAAATGTCAGAATTTCGAGTGGCCTTCCAGTGAAGTACAACCCATTCCATGGCGCAAAGCAAGAAGAAAACCCACATAAAACAATCAAATTGATGTAGACATTTATTACTTGTGAGAGTTGTAAAAGCATCACATGGCTTTCTCATAAAAAGTCATAAACCCTATTTACAGTCCCTGCATTATTATTCTAGTAACTAAAACCAGGGACTGCATGAAGTGCAGGAGTGTTCAGCGAATTCTCTCCCAGCTACGTTGGAAATGCAGAAAATGCTCCCTGTTTTCAGAGCAGGGGGATCGTGTTTTACATGTATTTATTTATTGTGTTTACCTCTTACACTTAGAGCTTGGCCCCTACCCAAGAGGTCGAAGCTGTAATTACTTGCACTTCATGATAACAAATGCAGAAATTAAATCAGCAAAGTGCCCTCATGTTTTGGGAAAACTGATGGTGTTTAGGTTGCATTTCAGGATTGAAGAGGCTGAAATGCTTTAGTAGAAAAGGCTTAACCCTGTCTACAGTGGAGCATCCAACACTTAGAGCCTCAGGCAGTGTGCAGGTACAGGTGAAATTTATTTGAAATGATCATAAAGACCGTAAAAAAAAAAAATTCCACGAGGTTTTGGATCAAGTACAGAAATACAGAGGGGTAAAAAGAGATATTCAGAAAGATTTGTTTCTTCTTCCACGTTCTGAGCTCGGTGAAGTCAATGAAAAGGGCTCAGCTGCCAGGAGGGAGTGGGGTTGTCCCGTGAAGCAGCGCTGTTGCTATTGCAAACACATTGTCCGGGAGTGTTGTCATCCCTGGAATAAAGAGCTGGAGCTTGAGAGCCAAGCCAAAGCTTCCCTCAGAATTTCTGATGGGAAGAACCTTTATATTGCCTGTAAAAATGACATCCCCTCCTTCTTTAGGGAAAGTCCAAGGCCTCTCCAAAGCAGGATCAGCTGGAGATGTTTGAGGATNCTGCTCCTCCTGCTGGCTTTGAACCTACAAAACTTGGACTTTTGGAACATGATCCTCTTGACTGTAATGTAACTGATGGTGTTTTCTTTATTTTCCCTCATTTATCATCTTTTACAAATCCAAGAATTCATCTAAGAGTGTGAGTGAGCTTTGCTGACCAGCAGTGGAGGATCTCTGTGGAAGTCTCTCCCTCACGGGTTTCCCACTGGTGTCACTGCATTGGCTATATCCAGCTAGAGCAGCTTTTTATAACCTTGCCATGGTTATTTTCAACTTTTCGCTTCTATACAGGACCCATACATAAGCCCAGGGCTAAAAATACTTGAATACAGCCAATTTTTCCCTAACAGAGCTGGGAACTTGCATCTGTTGCCTGAAATCAGCCAGAAACTGATTTTCAGAGTCTGAAACTCAGCTCAGCCCAGTGTCTCAAACAAAGGAAATGTTGGAGGATGGCCCTGGGCAGTTAAGAGATCCATCACCACTCTCCCATGGACGTAGTGAAGCTACACCACACTGGCTCCCCTCACCTGTGAGTACCTCCAAAAACAGCCTTCAAAAAGCTGATTAAATTGCTTTTTCTGGCTGTTTGGAAGGGTTAAAATATCCGAGCTGTGCAAAGAAAACACTTGTTTTAAAAAACTATTAAACAAATAGCAGAGTTTCCTTCTCAGAGAGGAGCTCTGAGAAGCTCCTTGGGCTGCCAGAGGACATGTGCTGCTTTCCCATCCACTTGGGGAAATTCAAGGATATCTGTGCCATGTCCTTCTGGCCCCTGTGCCTGCCCACAGCACTCCCTGACTCGTGCATGGGCTCGGAAGACACATGGAATTAGTCTTTATGATTCAATTATTCTGCGGTAGAGCTTGGACGTGTGCAATATATCGAAAGCCTTTGGGAGACTATCAAAATTTAATAGGGAAAGTATGGCATTTTTTTAAATTTTTACTTCCAGCCCTTGCTGTCAAATGATTTGTTTGCTATTTTTATAAACACGCTGCAGTGCCACTGAGGAGGTACAGGGACAGGAATGAACTGAGCTGGTTTATCCAGTTGCAAAACAGAAGGGTGGATTAACCCCTCCAGTACCACTCATCGGGGTTTCCAGATGTCCAAGGAAAACA
This sequence comes from Edolisoma coerulescens, assembly GCA_013397115.1. Classification (NCBI taxonomy): domain Eukaryota; kingdom Metazoa; phylum Chordata; class Aves; order Passeriformes; family Campephagidae; genus Edolisoma; species Edolisoma coerulescens. Next base: position 1,923,032 of record VWZW01005771.1, read on the forward strand.
ACCAGGTCTGACTGGCAGTGGAAAACTGCTTTTCCCTGAGGGATGAGAGCAGTGGCTGCATTGCTTTGCATCTCAGATGCCCTGGTTGCTAAGTTTGGGGTTAACTGTCCATACAGATAATATTTTGGAGGTAATTTTTTTCTGCTGGTTTGGCTCTGCTCTCACTCTGGGCTTCTTGGAAATAGCATTTGGTATGGAGATGTTTCCCTGTTAGGCCATTTCTACCACTGGCATGGCCTTTCCTCCATGTTCTTGGCCTCCTCTTTGGCTTGTTTCTCTCGGAATTACTCATCCAAGTCTTCAATCTCTCCTGGTTCTCCCACGAATTTTAAAATCAGATATTGAACATCCTCCATCACACGTTTGCCATGGCCTTGGAGCTTGTGCTTTCCTCTTCCTCCATGTGCTTCCTACCTAAATGTCCTGCTCACGCAGTCTCCTCTGGTTCTGGATCAATATCCCAATCTGCCCATTTAACAGCTGTTCACCAAGTCCAATTTGTTCTTCTCAAACTAGGTCTTTTGAGGCCTTGCTCACCTGCCACACAATAAAACTCACCTCCTTCTACCTCCTCTCCCCCAGGGTCCCATTTCTACCTCTCTTTGCAGCTCCTGTCAGCACCTGCCACCTTGAAGTTGTCTTTTAAGTAATTCTGATTTCAGAGTTCTTGTTCTACCTATTTAGACCTTCTGCACTAAACATCTGGCAGCTACAATGTGCAAGCCAGGATTTTATTTCACACTGAGATATCCAGAAATCCACCCCCCACGCTGCTTTAGGAATTTTTCCTTTGAAAAAGCACAGCTCCTCCTTTCCTCTCTCTTGACGACTTCTCTTTTATGCTCGGGACGAGTGGTATTCCTCAACCAAACACTCAGCACTTCCTCCTTTTCCCTCTTATTCCATTCAGCTCTCAAGGAATTTGCTACACACTTCCTTTTGGAGGTCCAAAAGCTACACAACACTAATGTAGCGTTGAACTCGTCATGGGCTGGCGGCAGTGAAATGCCTCTCAGTATTCCTTGGGCTTCACTGGCTGCTTCAGCACCACCTGTTCTCCAACCCGCTCCACTTAGACACCACGATTTATTTTTGTACTAATGGCAAAATACACTGAAAAATAAATGGTGTGCTCTTCATCTACAGTTATTTCCTTGAAGAGATGGCCCTGGAAGAGAGCTCTGAGTGGATCTTTACCTATGAATCACTGCAAAGAGCCTGCGGCTAATCCCAGTGTGGAAAGAGGAGGCGGGGGTGGGTGTTGTACAGAAACCTTGACGTTTGCATCTGCCTTTGATTCAAGGAAAGGGCAAAAAGAAGCAATATCACTTTACACAGATGGGAGACAGTTCCAAACCATGTTACATTTTGTACAATAATGGTTTTGAAGGATGACTCATTCAAGCTTGTCAAATTAGCCATTACATTTGCATAGCTCCTGCGGGAGCTGTTTCAGCGAGCACAGAAACCTAAAAAACAACTCACACACATGGAAAGAGATGGAAACTCCTTTTATCCTTAGCGCTTCATCTCCCATCAGAGAGGCAAAGGGACAGGAAGTAAAACAAGTTTCCCAAACATCTCCTTCCTTGGAGCGCACTGGAGACTGGAAAACATTTTGGCAAAGTTCATTTCATGTCACACGTGTGTAATTAAATAGCAGTTTTCTGACGAAGAAGTTTGGTGAGGACACAGTACTGACCGCCCCATCACTCCAACACTTGTCCAATATTCCTGATGGATCCAAGCCATTGCATCCATTCTTGGCGCCGTGGCTCCGGGATCTGCAATCAATCTCCACGCTCTGCTCCCCAGTGACCCCCAGCTCTCTGCCAAGGCTGAAGTTGAAGTGTTCGGGGCTTTCTAAAGCCAGATGTCTCTGTAATCCTGGATTCCTGTTAACCTCTTCACTCGAGCGTCCTTGGAATGATGAGAAAGCTTTTCCTAAGAAAGATGACAACCTGATGAGAATTGGACCATGTGGAAAAGCAGATTTGAAGAGGAAGAGGAGGGAGTTTCACTGAGTTCTTTCACTCAAATCAGAGCATTAACACGTAGTTCCAAATCAGTCAGGCCTTCATACCAATGCCCAAGTTTGTGCCTCGGAAAGATCCTTTTTGGCATCATTCCTGCCCCCACTGTGGTGTGAAGATCCCAAGGAGCACTCACTCACTCGCTTTGCACTGAGTTTCCTGGGATGAGTTTGGGCTGGATCTGATGCTCCCAGCCATTGGTGCAAAGACTCACAGTGGCTTTGCTGGAATTCAGCTCCAACGTAGATGTCACGCTTGGCATGGGGGCTCTGCCTCTTGCCGCCTGCATGTGCTGGCACACGAGGCTTAGCTCTGAAGTCCATGTTCCAAACCTGTTTTAATTATCTTCAGTTCCCCTCTCAAAGCAACCTGGGTCTCAGAACAAGCAGCAGACAGATGAAACAGATTTTTTTCATCATGTTTTGGCATCTGTCTCTCTTTCTCTCTTGCTCCCAATCTCAATTCTTGTAACTGGGTTGGGTTTGTTTTTTTTTTTTTCCCTTCTTTTTTTCATTTCAACCATGACTTGAAAAGATTAAAGCCTGACGTTACTACTTAGCAGAAGGGACCTCTGCCATCAGGGTGTCCTGCAGGATGCAAGTGGGGAGGAGCAGTGTGAGACTGAAGGGCTTTGAAACAACAGCATTGATGGGTGGGGATTGCACTGCACTCGGTTTTTTTCCTGAAAATACCCGGGGCTGGATTCTCTCTCCCTCACTCCTGTTGGATAATGCTTTTGTCCATGACTAAACCTCAGAAGGACAACTCACAGACCAAGGCAGCAGGTGGAGGCTGCCAGGCTGTTAAATCTTGTAACTTTCTTATTTAATGAAAATCTTGGTCCTTTTGAGACCTTTTATAGTGTGCATTCATATTTGTGTAATATGTCACTCATTTTTACGTCTTTTTAGTGCGGCTGCTTTGCTTAACCTAACACAGAACGAAGTTTGACTGGTTTATGGTGGGAAATCACAAGGAAAATGGTCTCTGGAAGGGAAGAACCTGTTCTGGTGGAGCACAGAGGGGACCAAGTGGTGCAGGGCTGAAGGAGACTGAGCTGCCCCAACCAAGGCAGTGGTTGATCCATGTCACAGCCTACCCAGGACTTGTGTGACCACCGCTTGAAAAAGCTTTTTGGAGCAGCTCTGGCAAGTTTAATTCGTGCTGTCTGAGATCCCAGTGACTCTTCCAGCATCCCTTGCCTTTCTGCCAAGGCTTGCTCTCCCAGCAGCAAGTGCAGCAGGCATTTTAGCACTAGAAGCTGTTGACTCCAGGGCGACGCCTCTGGGTTAGTCCTTGGTGCGGAGTGGTTGTGATTAACCCTCTCCAGCTGTATCAGTGAGGGTCAAGTGTGAGCTGTCATGAATCTCAGCTCCCTTTCTGACACTCCCTGGCTTGTAGTGCTGGTGTTCAGGGGCTGTCTGGCTCCTCCACTCATTTCCAGTTCTCCTGCAGATTTGTTGCCATCATGATGAGCTGCACGACTGAGCAGCCCCTGCTGCAAGAACCAGGAGGCAAAACTGATTTAATTTGCACAGAAACCTATCTTGCTCAAATCCACCTTTGTCTGCTTAAAGAAAAGGGAGTCTTGTACTTCAGGTTTCCCTCTGACACCTGCTGGTTTTGCTTTAGCAGCGGAAGGTCTCTCATCTGCCCCAGAAAAAAATGGGGACCATTGCAGAAGAGCTGATGGACAGTGGCAGGGTCTTGGGGAGGTGCTGCAACTGCCCAGTCATTTCCATGTTTCCATATTTCCCCCCTTTATATTCACATATATTTAATTTACAGTTTTCCCTCTACCACAGATCTTCATTTTAGATACAGAGTTTTAATGAAGATGATCTTCTAGAAGGAAAAAAAAATATATGAGCACGTGCACACCACCTGTGGGAGGAGGAAGCCTCTTCAGCAAGAGGGAGAAAAATCTTTCTTTTTTTTGGTAATTTGCTATAAAATTAGTCAAAACCACTGATGACTCCCAGTGGCATAGGGGTCTATTACAAAGGCAGAGTTTTATGCTCACCTGGCCCTGCTGCAAGTCTGTTTTTCATGTTTTCTGCAGCTCTGCATCCACCACAGTCTTCACCAAGCCTCCCCTTTGCCCACCAGAGGAGCCATCAGCCTAATTTGTGTAGTCACACTATTTAGACCTTGAGCAAGTTTTTGCAGCTATGGTTATGTACAAGGTATAAATATTTTCCTTGTGAAGCACAAACACCCTGTCCCCTTCTGCTCAGGCAACCTCTCGAGGAGCTCACATGTGAGCTGTTAATCAGCACCATATTTTGAGGACTGTCTCTTTCCTATTTATTTTTTTTTTAATTTCTTCTTTTTGTTTTTTCTTTTGCCTTTTTTTTTTTTTCTCAGGAAAACAAGCACTCTCTGGTCCATACTCACAATTTTATTCTCATGTTGCTGTTGAAACACACTATCCCGACCAATCAAGTTGTGTTAATTTCCCCGATTGGCATCATAAGTAAAGTTACAGCTCGTGTTTCATTTCCAGACTCCTGTTCAGAATTCCAGCCCCTTCGTGGAGCAGATACAACCAGAGGAGCTTGGTGGACTGCGTTTGCTTAATGAAGACCAGGCTGCTTGACTTACCTGACACTTTTCTTTTGGTTATTCCTTCCTTTCCCTCAAAAATTTGGGATTACAGATCACCTGGGCTGAGGGGGAAAAAGTTAAATAATGAGAATAAAATACTTCTTTTTCAGGACAAGAATTTTTCTGTATTTCAAAGAAAATAGGCATTGCAGCATCTGTGGGTTTCCTCAGACCCTGGAGATTGCAGTGACCTTTGAGATGGATTGTGGGCCATCAGAAGTTAAATATGCTGCCTTTGGTTAGCTCGGCATGAATTATGACTCTGGAATGCTGAGGTCCATGTTCCTGATATATTTAGGTATAACCAACGGTTGTAACATAAAATTAAATCAACAGATTGCTGGCTGGCAAAATGAGGGCTGAGAACTGCTGCAGGCCACAGTGTGATGGAGTTACAGTCAGAACCTGGTCTTTCACTTGCCCACAACTACAAAATCTGCAATTTTTGGAACCATTTTCTCCAAATCCTTCCTCACTTCCCAGTAGAACTGCACTGATTTGAAATAGCACAGCCCAAAGCCCGGCGGGAACACTGGGCTGAGACCAGGGTGCTCCAAAACCCATCCAGACTGGCCTTGGACGCTGCCAGGGATCCAGGGGCAGCCACAGCTTCTCTGGGCACCCTGTGCCAGGGCCTCCCTGGGAAGAACTTCTCCCTAATATCCGATCTAACCCTGCCCTCTTTTAGTTAAACCCATTCTCCCTTGTCCTGTCACTGCACACCCTTTGAAAAAGTGTCCCCACCTCTTCCATAGGCTCCCTGGGTCTGAGGTAGATTTTGATTTCTGAGGGTCTTTCTGATGGTTTCTGAATCTAAGGTTGATTATTATTTCAAAAATCTGTTTCATGCTCATGCCCAACATCTGCTAGGGCTGAGCTCTGCTAGGAATACATTATTTTCCTTGGATTTGGGGAGGTGCTAAAGTTTCCCTGAGCAGTTGTGACTGCAGTACCTTCCCAAGGAGCACCGATTCTGGCCTTTAATCTTGGCAATGAGTGTTCTTCCCCACACTCCTATTCAGAAGTGTGCGTGTGAGTGATTTAGTGCTTCGTGTCAGCAAATCAGGATGTTGATCTTAACTATGTTTTCACTGTCCCAAGGCACACTAGGAGCCTCAGACAGGACTGCAGACACCCTTGTGTTAAGTAGAGTAAAAATACAAGCTTAAAAATTGGTCTAAACCTTCCAGTTTTATGATTTAGATGCATTTATTGTCGTGTCACCTCCAACACCTTCAGATGTCATCAAAAATCCCTAAGGACACAGCACGGAGGAGTTACAGCTGGTAATCTTTGTCCCTCTTTGCCAGGAGTTTTCATATAGAAACAAAAAAGGAAAACATTATGTGTGATACACAGAAACATCCTCCTGGAGCCATTCATTTTTCAGCCCCCCAAAAACAGGGAAAAAACACCCAAGCTGAGTTTATCTTTCTTTCTTCCACGCACAGATGGAACTTTGACTGCGGCAAAACACGTTCTCCACGCTCAGTTCTGGCGTTTGCCAGAACGAAACCAGGTTTTGGTGCCTGGGCAGGAGCACGGCAGGAACTGGGGCAGAATTCCTTGTCACAGGCAGAGCTGTGTGAGTCTGTTTGCTCTGGCAAAGTGCCCTTTCATTTCTATGAACTTGCAGCCGTTTTTCGCCGCGTGGGGCCATCCCCCGGAGAGTCTCCTCCAGAGGAAATCTGTCCAAACTTTGATGGAAACTGCCATGTTACCTCCCTCTCCTAATTCGCCTTGGGTACATGGGCCAGAAGAAAAATGCAGCCACCCACCAAAATGGTGAGAAAGAATTCACCCAGCTAAAGTGAAACTGTTCATCAATTTCTTTTTTCACACCCCACATCTCTCTGGGTTGCCCCACAAGTCAGGCAGCAGTAAAGCCATTTGCCAGCAAGCAGGGCTGGGGCCACCTAATCAACCATTTTTAGAGCCATTTGGGCTTCCAGTTTGGCTGGAAAATAAGTTTTCAACAAATTAATTAAGTATTGCTACCACACAGAAGCCATAAATAAGTACTTGCTGCTGTGGCCATCTGCTGCTGAAGGTCACTGAAAAATAACTATTTCAGGAAAATGTTTAAATTCTTATTGGTAATACCTCTAACCAAAGCCAAGCCAGTAGGGAGATCATATGTTGGTTGGTGGGTGGCCTTAATGATTTTACCATAAGAGTAATTCCAAAAATACACATATCAGGCACTCCAGCTAATTCTGCAGCTTGATTTGACAAGTATGAACCCAAATGTATACAGCCACCAGGCAGTTATTAGTGGTGGAGCATGAGGATTAAATATGACTAAAACTGCCTTGGCACAAGTGCCAGTGTGGTGCCTTTGTTTGAAATCACGGGGAAGCTCGAATTTTGTTGCATTCCCAACATTCCCTCCCCTCAGAGGGAAAGCCAAGGAGACAGCTCGTGCTGTAGGTCCCTCAGGCATTACCTGGAGTCCTTTCCCCCATGGAAAATGATCACCCCCCTCACTGCAGAGATGATATTGGGATGGAGAGATGGACACTTTCCACTAGACCAGGTTGTTCTAAATCCCTTCCAACCTGGCTTGGATCTTTTAGAGTTCCCAAATTTCTCCTTCTCTTGCCATGCTGTCTCCTCAGCCTGTCACTGGCCTGGTTCCTCAGGTATCAGGGAAAATTAGAAAACCTAATCAAAGATATTCATGTGAACCCCACAAATGCAGTGGCTGAGAAAAGAGCCACAACCCCATGAAATATGAAGGGTTTGTTTCCATTGCCCAGGCACACACTGAACCAGGGCTGCTGGGGCTGAGGAGAGGTACAAAATCACTGTCAGAAAAATTTGGTTCCTCTGTTTGTGAAGGCTCATCCCAAACTAACCCATGAGATAGACTTGACATGTAAAGTTAATCTTGAGTACATTTCATTTTCAGCGTTATGAAGCATGGCATGTGATGCTCATGATTTGCAGGGTGATAAATTTGCAACAAATCAGAAACAAAAATATGGGGTCAAAAATTAGCCTGTGCCAGATGTTAACTGAACACAGTGGGCTTTCTCTCAGAGCAGAGAGGATTCTGAGGTGGAGCAGCCTTTCAAAAGCTGCTTCTACCATCCTGTCCTTATATTTTGAAGTTACACCCCCTTGTCCCACACTTTTATAGCCAGCCCAAGGGATGGGCAGAGCCCTGGGTGCCCTGGGGCGAGGCAGCTGTCCCTCTGTAGGGTCACCAGAGCAGCAGGACAGGAACCCCATGGGCTCCAGGTGACCTTGGGGCACACAGTGCCATCGGCAGACAGCAGGGCTTAAGCACAAATCCAGAAAGGATTGTTTTCCTCAGCCCCTGAGCTACTCATTGCCACAGGATATTGGAGCAGACACGGCTTGGAAAAGAATTTAGAGAGATCCCCACGGGATGTATCCATCAGTGACCATGAATAGCAAGGACACACAAGCAGCCTCCAGACGAGGAAATCCCCGTGCTGGTACTTGCCATAAGCTGGGAGAATATTCAAGACACTGCTCTTAGCTTGTCTTTTTTTTTGTGGCATTTCCCTCAGTGCCTGTTACCTTCTGTCAGGAAGCAAATGTGATCCTGTGTGGCCATTCCTGCCTCTTTGCACATGGCTAAATGCTTTGCGCCCTAAATGTGCTGTCCTGCTTAGTGGGAAGAGGATTTAGGGCTAGAGGAATTTAGGAACCCACCCTCCCTTCCAAAAAAATTGTTTTCCTTTACCTTGAGGCAGCTGAAAATTCTTTGCCCTCCCCAACAGTGTAAGTAAAACAAAAGAACCTTTACTGTTGTGAGCACCTGCTAATTTTAGAATTAATTAAGGGAGGAAAGGGATGTTGCATTGGCCTCAATCCCTGGAATCAAGAAATGATGTTAATGCTTGTAGCTGTGCTGTGCATCCCATGCCTCAGGAATCTGCTGCTCAAACAGCCTCTCCACCTCCAGCTTTGCTTCCATTCACGAGGTGACCTCATTACTTTGGTTTTGCTTGTAATTCCTGACATTTTGCCATTGTAAAAGCCATGAGGATATTGCAAATACTGACCTGATATTTAATGAGGGAGTTTGAGGAGATATATGAGTGTGAATGTGTATATATATATATATATATGTTTGGTTTTTTTTTATTGAAGGGATATCATTCTGTTCCTAACAGCAAGATACTTAAAGCACATCCATGTGCACAGAGACAATACCCTCATTTTTCCCCTGAGATACATTTTGCTGTCATTTGTGTAACCTTTCTCTTTCAGTTTGTTAATCAATTACACTTCGGGCTTCATCAGAGGGGTCTAAAGTGTAACAGCAGCCACTATTGTTGCAAGGGAAAGAACAAATTGATTGATGGTGGGTAATCAAAGTAATGTAGAGACTTGGCGCAGGCAATATTTACTTTACATCTGTCACTGAAGACATTTTACTGCCAATCAGTGCCTTCAGAAGGCTGGCTGGAACAATAGAGGTCTTTCTACTTAATTCCTCCTATTGACTGGGGCTTACACTGACAAAGTTCACTTGCTATGTAATCCTCAAGGCATGCACTGGCTGCCGCAGCCAAGTTTTGAGATATATATCCCCCTGTGTCAATGAATTGGAGAAAAGCAGCTCTTTGGAGCCAAAGCGTTGAAGGTGGTCCCTGAAACGCGGCCCATGACAGTGTATGATCGGCGTTGTTGGCTTTGGAGGTGTCAAAGTGATAGGAGCGCTTACAGGAACCCTCCCTGCAGCTGCTGGAGATGTGAAAGGCCTTTGATGGTTCACTGGTGACCACTGTTTGCAGGTCAAGTCTGGCCAGGAAGATCCTCTGCAATAACAAGTCAGGGGCGGTGGTGGGAAGCGGGAGGAGGGGGTCGTTTTTCTCCATTTCTCTCCCTTTTTTTTTCCCCCTTTCCTTTTTCTGTTCTGTCCGTCCTGCTCGCTGCAGAGACTGGTGTTTACAAGATGAGTCAGAGCAGCCACAGACCAGGGCTGGAGTGGGGGAGCAAGGAATCTGGGAAAAATGCCTTGTGCCGATTTTTGGACCCCACAGTGCCCAAATTTTGATGCCGAATGCCAGGAGAAGAGATGTGACAGCCACAACTGTGTCGCCCCGGGGGCTGGCTGGGGACACAAAACTGCTTTCACTGTTCCTGGTTAAGGTGAGGAGCTGGTGAGAAGAGGAAATGTCCCTGTCAGCTGGAAGTCATTGGTACCTACAGCGCATTCCGCTTCCAGGCACAAACTCTCCTGACCCTGACCTAGACCCGACACACCAAGGGAATGGCTTTAAACTGAAGGAGGATGGATTTAGATGGGATATTGGGAAGAAATCCTTCCCTGGGAGGGGGGGGAGGCCCTGGCACAGGGTGCCCAGAGCAGCTGTGGCTGCCCCAGCCCTGGAAGTGTCCAAGGCCAGGTTGGATGGGGCTTGGAGCAGCCTGGGATAGTGGAAAGTGTCCCTGCCCATGGCACAGGGTGGGACTGGAAAACACCTTTTTCCCTGGTTTTATTCACAACTCTCCTGAACATCCATCAAGAGGGTTTTAGTGCACATCTTGTCTGTAGCTGGTGCTGACTCAGCTCCCAGTTTCCCAATTTCCCAGTGCTCTTGTCTCTTCATTCCTGTGGCAATTCATCTTCTGGGTTAAATACCAGTCGAGAGCCTTTGGCTCACAGGCTCTTGCACAGCAAAACCAGATCTCTGCCTTCCTTAAGGCACACACTGAACTGTTATAACCCACTTCTGCTGAGGACTTAGCAGCCAGACTGCAATGTTTTAGTGACTCTTAAATTCAATCAAAGAAGCCACGTTATTTTCCTACGTTAAAGACCTTGTTGTCCTAGAGGCTGCTCTTGTTGACAGTTTTCTGTCTCACAAATGGCAATTTTCCTGCATGCACCATTTTGACCCCCAAATATCCTCAAGAGAGCTGAAAGTGAAGCACCAGTGGGGTTTCCTGGGTTTCAAGACCCTCTGCTCCAAAGAGATTTTATCCTTCTTTTTTTAAAAAAAATTTAAAGGGTGGTGATGAAGCAAAGTGAAAAAAAAATCCTGGATCTCTTCCAAAATGCTAGCTAACTTCCAAGACATGTCTGTCAGTAGGCTCGCTCTGGAATTTCCTCTGCAGTTACTGAGGGTTCAATTTTTCCATAAAACCTGGTATTATGTAAGGGGCACTGACAAATGTTTCCAGTTGGACCCTGGGACTGCAGACGTGTTTGACAAGAGATAACAGCCCAGGCTCCCAAATCACTGCAGTCACCCTGGAGCCAGAGCACGCTTGCAGCTCTTCTACTTCTCCATGGATCAAAAAGAACCAGAATTAAGGGTCTGAGATTTAAACAGATTATAGCGGAGATAAAAAGAATTTAAGTGTGGATTTAAGTGTGTAAATGACAACACAGTGACAGGACAGGGTTATCACAGCACCTGGAGCCTCAGAGCACATTGGCAAAAGGATCAGGACTGTTCTGAAATGTCCTCAAATATTGCATGTCTGTGTTGAGCAGGGATTTCAGTGTCAGCACATTTTTCAGGGAGGGTGGGAATGGCAGAGGGTGTTTCAAGGTCAAGGCTGGGAGACGTTGCGTGGGAAAGCCTGACATTGCGAGATGTCTGGCCAGGGCCACTGCAGTCACACTGACCTCCCCAGGAACCAAATCCAGCTTGTAATTAAGCAGAGGAAAGTAAAAGGAAACTGGCATCTGTTCTGCAGCTCAGAAAAAGCCCAGTGTGTAATCAAATATGAGTACTTATAGGCACACATGCCACTCCTTCCATAAAACCCACACATCTGGGAGCATCAATATGGTTGGCAAAAATAGAATTATATGGGGTGACTACAAATAGTGGGATAGCTGTCCATGATTCTGTGCTCACTTTCTGGAATAACAACAGTCTTAGCTGAAAGGACTGAGCTGAAGACCAATTTTGGCATATTTGTTAAGGACAGGGACACAAATATTCATCACTGCATTACTTTCCTGCAGCTGATGCCTTTAATGTAGCTCAAGATGCGTTTTTTAATGTGCAGTGACACTTGGGTGTGTCCTAGATGTGTCTTATTTCCAGAATGTGTTTGTCATCTGCCACTTCCACAGCTTGTCACCAACCCTCCTGACCCTTCAAACCACTCTTGGGCAGTCTCCTGTCTCCTCTTATCCCCAGGACCATCATAGAATCACAGAATAATTTGGGCTGGAAGAGACTTTTATAGGTCATCGAGTCCAACCCTCTGCAATGAGCAGGAACATCTTCCACTACATGAGGTTGCTCAAAGCCCCATCTAATTTTGGAATTTTCCAGGGATGGAGCATCCATCCCTTCTCAGGGCAAGCTACACTGATATTTCACCACCCCCATTGTAAAAACTTCATCATCACCCTTAGAGAAGCTCCATCAGTTGGCAGCTGCTGGGGCTGCCAACTAAAAGTGAGCAAAATGTGCTTTAATCTGCAAATCCACCTAAGCTCCCTGCAATACTCTCCAATAGTTCCAGTGTCAGCCCAGGATGAAAGACACGGCAAGGAAATGGGGTAGAGAGGGAGTATTTTGCCATGGAGCTAAGGCTGGAGACCTTTCCATGATTCGGTGGAGACCAAGACTCCATCACTTCCAGAGAGTCTGAGGGGAGGAAAGGGTGAAGGAACTGCCTGGCTGATAGGTAAAAGGTAAAAGTTCACAAGTCCACATGCACAGATGCCGAATATTTCCTGAACTTAGAGGGATACAGTTTCAGATCACGCTGCTGGAATGCAGCCCCGGCTGCAAAGACTCGGAGCAGAAAGGATGAGGGGGTGACAGAGCTGAGGTTTCACTTGAGCACGTTACACCCACAGGAGATGGTGAAAAAGAAGAGGAAAAGGGGATTACTGGAGAGGGGTGGTGATATCCTGATAGATTCTCCCACATGGAGGAGAAGGGGAGTGCAGGGAAAGGTTGCTGGCTGCATTTGCAACAGGTCATGCTCAAGTTCTGGTAGTTTTATTGATCCCTCAGGGAGCAGACTTGAGCCTTTCCTGTCTGAATCTACCTGGAATCCATGCCCAAATACCTGGTCCTTGTAGGTTGCTCACCCAGCTGATTTGAATTAAAAATTCAATGGCCATTTCTTCCCTCTGAATAAATAATTGTAATTCATGTGGTCATAAACGATTTTTTTTTCCCCTAAGAAAGCTCTCCTTGATACCCAGCCACTGGTTGTCAAACAGAGGCTTGTTTCCTTTCCTGTTAATAAGTCCTGTCTTTTTTTTTCCTAAACCAGGCTTTTTGGGGCATTACATCACCACGCACAAAGTTATGTCAAGGCTGGATGGAGATAATTCACATCCTGTCAGGTCTGACATAAGAGAGTGGGCGACCTTCCAGCAGGGTAAAATATGAAAGGGAAAGTAAAACGGATCTATTCTAGTGTAAATGAGGGCTAGGGAATACCTGACAGATGGATTTGGGAGGTGACTGAGGAAGAAGGTTACGTATTTAACTTCTGTTTGCTTTTTGCTCTCCTTCACCTCTACTGATTGTGCCTTAAAAGCTTTGTGTCATGGCCAATTGTCACCTAAATTCCTACAATGAGTAACAACTCAAGTTATTACTCCTCGGACAGGGAATGTATTTGGGTACTGTTTTGCCACTTCATTGCAAAATGGGAAGACAGGGCAAAAAAACTGACCTCAAAAAATGATCAGAGGCAAAAGTTGTGACCCATAAATGACAAAATGAAAATGTTTGGTCAGGATCGTAAAATCACAGAATGGTTTGGGTTGGAAGGGAGCTTAAAGATCATCCAGTTCTACCCCCTGCCTTGGGCAGGGACCCGTTCCACTATCCCAGGCTGCTCCAAGCCCTGTCCACCCTGGCCTTGGGCACTTCCAGGGATCCAGGGGCAGCCACAGCTTCTCTGGGAACCTGTGCCAGGGCCTCCCCACCCTCCCAGGGAGGAATTCCTTCCCAATATCCCATCTAACCCTGCCCTTGCTCAGTTTGAAGTCATTCCCCCATTTCCTGTCACTCCATGCCCTTGTCAAAAGTTCCCTTTCTTCCCTTTTCCAGAAGAATTATTCAGCATTTCCTTAGAGTTTTGCAGCCACTGTGTCACCCTCACCATTTGGAAACTTTTACTATTTTTAATTTGAGCCTTTCTTGCTGCAATGCAATCCCACTTTTTCTTGTCCCATTAGTCCCAGGATCCAGAGAAGACACCACTCCATTCTCTGAAGCAGTTTTTTGGGTTTTCAGACTTAAAACACTGCTAGCATGGAAAAAATAAAGCCTAATTATAGTCCCACTTTAATTAATGAACATCTCCTATGAATTTAACTAGATTCAGGATGAAGCCAAAGCCTGAAACTTGCTCTTACTTCGCAGTCACCAGAAACAGGCAACCAGAAACTGGAATTTCAGATTCTGTTGCCCATGTTTGTCCCTCAGGCCTCTGCTCTGCGATTAAAATAAGGAAGAAGTGAAAAGTCACACTTTATAAAAGTGACCATAACTTTGCATCAGACCAGTTTGAAATACAAGCTGTGATTACTTGAAATAAGCCCCTTTTCTGCACATATGTCCCTGTTATTTAAGGAGAGGGATCTCTGCTCTGATCTGCCCTGAGGTCTCCACTGTAACAGTGTAAAATCAGTGAAAACTTCAGCATTTGAGCAGATTTACTCTGGATTTACTGTAAGTAAGGGAGATGCATCATTGCACATGAATCTCAACTCAAAATAAATTTACTAAGTGCTTTAATACTTCACATTTGGCCCCAAATTACTGCTGTGTGACAAAATTTGAGGCAATGTGAAACAGGAGCAGCTTTAAAATGAAAAGTCTTGCAAATTATTTCTATCTCATGTTAGTGCAAACTCTGAAGAGTCCTCCACAACCTTTTGGTTTCTGGTTTTTAATGAAGCCATCATAAACCCACAGCAAATTTAGCTCAAGGAATTCCAATAAAGCCTTCAGGAAAAAAAACCCTTCCAACATATTATATCTGAAATGACAAGTATGTTATTACAATCAAATGCAGACTGACTAATGTTTATTTGGGGTTAGGGAAAAATGGATTTTAATTCATGACAGCTGATTTTTATACTTTTTTTTTTAAGAATAAGAATTATTTACCTGTCTGAACCAAATTATGTTGTTTGAATTTGAGCATTTAAGGACGAAAATGCGACTGAGAAAGGTTATCCTCCCTTTTTAACATAAAAACAGTTGAACAAAAAGCCGTGTATTTAAAAGTGAAAACAAGACTCTGTCACTATTGCTGGTGGAGAAATGTGCGAAATTAAGTAAAGGCGGCGGAAACGTGGTTTTTGCATGTGCAGCACATAGGAGTTTTTCATTGTGGAACTTTTCACTACCTCATTTCGGGCACTTTATTGCTCCTCCAATTTCATTTTCTGTGTAATTTGACAAAATTACAAGTTCCTTCCCACCCAAGGATAGATTTGCTTTCAAACTGTAAATGCGTAATTTCAAGCTCCAGCTTCATAATGCACCTTTAAAACAAATTGAAGCCACATTGCCACAGCCAAGGAGGCGTGTTGGAAAGGAATAAAGGTTTCTTGCAGAAGGGTTTGTGTCTGTTCTTGTACCAAAAAACAAGTGGGCTCCATGTCTGATGGTTTTGCTGTTGACCACCACAGACTCACTCTCTGTTACTCGTTAATATGTCCATTAAAATAAGCCTTTTTGCTATGATTAAGCTTTCACACCTTCATCCTGACACAGAAAGCACAAATTTTTCACAAATGGCACAGAAAATATCCGTCTCCCTTTTTCTATCTGCTCAGTGATGCTCAGCTGAGCTGTTGGAAAATGTCCCTAGAAATACTATTGGCAGAAAATGCTGCTTTCCTCACTAAAACAAATGTACTGGAAATGTTAATGACTGGGAAAAAAAAGCCTTTCCAAGAAATATCCATGTTTAAGGATGCAGGACTATCATCTCCTTTCTGTGATGATGATCAATATTTGTTTCCAAGCCTTCTATCAGAGGTGGGTCCCAGTCTTGTGCTCCAAACAGGGGAATCACGAGTAATTTGTGACCACAATTAATGTTGCAGGTGCTGTTTCCATCATTAATATTGTTCCCATCATTTAAATACAATCGCAGAATCAGAGAACATTCTGGGATGGAAGGGACCCACAAGGATCAGGAAATCCAAATCGTGGCCCTGCACAGCACCATCCCCAAGAGCCCCACCCTGTGCCCAAGAGTGTTGTCCAAACTAACAGAAAGAAGTTTCTCTCCCCCCCAAAATGAGAAAAAACTTGTTTTAATCAGGTAAAATGCAGTCCTTGCTGGTTTTCTCTGCTTGGGAATGTGGTCGGGTCTGCTCTTGGTGGTTGGGCTGAATCCCTGACCTCTGGATGCACACGGGGTGGTCTGACAGCCACCACAGCGCTCAGAGACCTTCTCCTGACACTTTCTTCCCTATTTCAGCACCTCTCCTTTGGGTCTCAAAGGATGTGATAGAGTGGGAAGCAGGGCCTGGGAGTTCATGGAAGGATTTTCCCCTCGTCCCCAGATGCTTCTTTCAATGAAATAACCTGCAGGCTCAAAAACTGCTGGTGGATTTACATACCACTAAATATCCCTGGGTGTGGGTAATTGAAAAATGTGAGGAGTGAAGCATAAATCTGTTAAAAAACCCTCTACAGAACCTGCTTTGGAGATTATTACTTAAGTCAAGGATATTAAAACTATGCTGATGTTATTGGCTAATCCACCAGGATCCTGCCAGTGGGATTTCCTACAGTTCACCAACAGATAAAAAATAAGGTGATCCCAACCGGCCTCCATCTCCCTTGTGTCAAATGGAAGCCTGTCGTAATTACAGGAGACAGTGAAAAGAAAGATTTGATTTAATTTAGCAAAAGACCAGCACAGCATCGATCTCCTGGGGGAATTATTTGGTTTTTAGACATTCGTAAAAAATTAGAATTAGTGGTAATGGCACTTATTTATACCTTTCTTCCCTCCCCCAAAATAACTGTAAAAGCTTCAAACCTGGATTTTACGCCCTCAGAAATGGATCTGCAACAGGTTCATAGGTCAGTCTGCAAGATTTGAGGTGATGTTTTGAACTTTGAACAAGTTACAAATACTTCCTTGAACAGCAAACGCAATAAATATCTCAGCAGAAGAAATTTCTTTGACTTCTTTCCCTGGATTTCATCCAGGGAAGAAAGTGGGGCCAGGGCAGTTACATGATGAGGAGGAATTTAAAAAGTCAGCTTCAGGAACCTCAGCAGAAAGCTCATTTCAGGCTTCGTGTGAGTTTTTGATGAACATTTATGGTCTTGAACCATTTTACTCATCCCTGTTAAATTGGGGTTGCATCTGTTAAGTCCGTCAGCGAGGAGCCGCCGTAAATGTGAAAACCAGAGAAGCCTCTGCTGAAGGTTTGAAACCAGCCCTCCTTATTTATCACTTTGGGTGGAACTGAGAGCTTGTTTTCCTTCTGTCTGGAAATGTCACCTACAAGATATTCTAAATCCTCCATCCTTCACAATTTGGGTTTGCCTTTGATTGGAAATTTGTCACCAAACTCCAGCAGCGTGGCTGGGGATCACCAACTTCCATGACAGATAGTCCTTTCAGAGTAAATAGATTTTTATGCTATATTTGTGAATAGTGAAAATGAATGATGGAGGGGACTGACATGTTTTCCTTGACATACTTTGTCACCCAGAGCTGTTCGAGCTCGAGGCAGTCAAATTAGTTTAAGCCTGCAAAAAGTGAGTGATGTGCCCTTTTCTCCGAGGTAAAGAGATATTTGTAGTGGCACGAAGCAAGCTGGGAACATTTCTTGTAAGATTGCCCAAAGGAAATAGCACCGTGCACAACTGGCTTTTTGTAGGGAAGACTATATTAAAAGAAGAAAAAAAGAAAGGACATAGCCTAAAACTATATTTATAAAAAAAAGGGGAAAAAAAAAGATGACATATTTCAAGTCTTGCTGAAACGCCTGAAAAGTTTCCCTGTGACACCAAATGATCTAAGTCGTGTCTCCAAAGAGTAGCTCATCATTTCTCAGACAACAGCAGGAATTTGTGGCTGACCTCCTGAGGGAAATGGTCAACTTTCTCCATCTTTCCTCTCCATGCCAATGTTTGCCTTTAATTTATGTTGGTCAGTTGAAAATGGAAAGTTCAGTACCGAAGCTGAACTGGGGCCGGGGGGGAGGGGAAACACAGCATGAGAAAGGACTTGTTTTGTGGGATGTGTTTTCCAAAGCACTCTGGCTTCACCCAGGCCATTTCCGTGTGTTTTCCAGCCTGTTTCTCACCCTGGTGCTGCACAATCCCGATGCCCTCCCCAGATGGAAAAATGAAAGGCTGCAGTAATTGAGGTCAGTTGTCGTTCCTGCTGACTGTTTGCAAAGGGTTTTTTACAAGCTGTCAGGCCACCTCCATCTGGTAAAGAAGCTCCACATCTCTCCCAACCATGGCAGCGTGTTTTCTTTCAAAATATCGCAGAGGAAACGCATTGCTTAGGGAAAGATAGAGGGAATTTTCAATGAAAGCCGGGAGCCTGGACTCCATGGCGGGCATTGGTATCTCAGCCTCTTGTAGATCTGTAGAATTTGTAGATTTGGTAGTAACTCTCTTGTAAATTTGTAGATTTAGTAGATTTAGTAGTGACTCTCCTGTAGAACTGTAGATTTTTGTTCAAAAAAGACCCCAAAGTAGCATAAGTCATATGAGGGCCTCGGCAATTAAGGTGAAGAAAATTAGGTGCACCAAGAAGACAGCACCCAAAAAAGGCACAGGAGAAATTCACGGTCCAGGTCATGAGAAGCAGAGCAGTAAAAAGTTGCATTTTGGGTTTGTTGACCCTGCTTTTGTGGGATGAGTGCGGGGTGACCCTGGCTGTGCATCTTCCTGCCCCAAAGGAAGATCTGAGGGACAGCAGGGAGTTCCAGAGCTGCTTCCATGATGCTTCCAGAAAAGCACTGAGGTTTTACTACTCCAGGAAGACACAGCTGCTTCTACCTTGACCAGGCTGATATTTAACACCAGAGCAGATGGACATTGATTTTGGATGGGCTGAACATGCCCAGCCTCACAGACACCTACAAGAAACCCTTCTGCTCTGGCCTCTTTAAAAGTTCCCTTAAAAAATATCAATCCAGGTTTCCAAAAAAAAGCAACAAGAAGCTGATTAAACTGCAATCTAAAGGGCAAAGCTGATTAACATTTTGTGATCACTGGAAGATTTTGTGTCTCTGGAAGGAACATCACAGTGCTACTGTTTGCCAGACAGCATGAGAGGTACAGATTTTGTCAGACAATTTAGAAGAAAAATTTGAAATTTGTGCTCTAGCACTGTTTGGAACAAGTCTCCATCCTGCAGATATTTATTACTTTTGCAATTCCTTTTGTATCTGTAGTCTGTGTTTTGTTTGTTTATTTGTTTGTTTTTCTGGTAAGGAGCCTTAATCAACAACCCATGTGAGATTTTTATCATTTCAAAAAGGCTGTTTGTGCAAAACACAGCTTCCAAAACTGAAGAAATGCAGAAATCTAGATTTTTCTTCCAGAACAAGGTATTTACAGGCATGGCAAATGTAAATGCCATTTAAATTGAGTTTAAAGTAAGTTTTATGCCAAGATAATCCCTTGAATGGTATTTTACCCACTTGGGAGAGACCATACTCTCATGAAAAGCTGAATTTCAGGAGATCACATGCTTTATGGTCCTAATGAACAATCCCAAATTGTGTAAATATGAATAGCAAAGGAGTTGGTTTGTCCGTTTGTCTTCTGCTGGTTTTTTTTTTCCCCTTCCTCTGGACCCCAGGCACATCATGCTGTCTCATGCTTTTCCACTCCCAGGACATTGGAAAGAAGTTGTTTAATAGTTCGGCTCCTGCCAGAATCTCTTGGACATGAGCTCATTTCCAGGGCTTCCACCCAAGATTGCCACTACCTGATACTTCACCGGCCTTTCTCCCTGATCTGGAAACACCTGGACTCCCCTGCAGTGCACATCTGGAAGAGGCACAGCTGCTGGAGGGTCACTCCCAGCAAGGGAAAATCAGAGATGTTGGGAAGATCTCAGAGCACCAGCCAAATACGAAACCCTACAATCAATCACCATCAGTCCAGCCATGGTGGGCTCCTTCATGGATGAATGATTTCAGCTCTTTCCCATAGAATCAGCCCTTGGCACAAGCTCCAGATGTATCCAACTGAATTCACCTCTAACCCCTCAGGTTTCCCAGGCTTTTCCTAGGAAAGACTCTCCAGCTGATGAGGGGAAGAAGAAGATGCTCATATTTCTCAGCAAGACAGGTGAGAGGACCATCCACAGCTTGCACTGGCTCCTCCATCCCTCTCAAACTCCAAAGCTCAGCTGAAGCAGAGCAGACTCTGAGCCCTGCAGACCATGGGGCTCAGTTAGTGACAAAGACAACTCTCAGATTTTTGGGCCAGATCTGGAATGACGTATTTTATACACAGATTGCTGGGAATGGCCAACTTTTCCCAGCTGGGAGTGGGCAGAGGGTGCTCCTGCAGCCCAGGGTGTCTGTGCATTGTCTGTGACAGCCCTGGCAGTAGCAAGTTGGGCCCCGTATATGAAATATGGTATTTTCACACATCCAGGGAATGCCACAATAAAACAAGGAACTGGTGCAGTTTACAACTGGGCCTCATGCTGAGTCCAATTAAACCTACTGTTTCCAATCAGGTTTAATGTGAGGATAAAGTGAATGCTCCTTGAGATTTGGAGGAGGATAATTTGTCAGTAATAATAAGTGTAGACAAACAGGATGTTCCACAGTGCAGGGGCCTGATTAAAACCAAATGTGTTTGCAGGGATCCTCTCGAAACTCCTGGCAACCAACGCAGCCAGAGTTGCTTGCAGCTTACAGCAGCTCTTCTGCAAAGGCTTGCAGCCTTTGCAATTCTTCCTAAATCCCATGGAAAAAAATCAGAGTCAGGCCATTGGGTCACCCAAGAGCCACCTCTCTGCATTGCTGTTGGTTTTTGAGGTTTTTTTCAGAGCATGTTTCAGCTTTATAACCTGTCAATGAAAGGACATCCTAACAGGAAAGGGAAAAAGTCTTGGATTTTCAGCCTGGCCCTATCCTACTTCCTGACAAGAGCCTGTCTAGCTGGACTTCGCATTGGCAAAAATGCATTTCCTGATCAAAATAGGGTTTCCTACAAAAGGTGAATTCTTTCTTAATGAACTTTATCATAGAAACAAAATTTGCCATCACCATGGTCCAAAAAAAATCACTTCAGCTTTGGGGGAGTTTATTGAAAAGAAACAGGGAACGTTTTAAACTATCCCAGGCCTCAGGTTTTAAATTAGACTTGAGATCATTCTAATAACCTTTTTTCTTATTTCCTAAAAAAAGGATTTTCTCACTTCTTGGCCAGATGGGAGCCTGGGTACCTCAGTGCTCGTTAGTCAAGTTACAGTCCCTGGGAAATCCGTGGTTACCTGGTGCTGGAGAGCTGCTTTTGTTCATTAGAGACAACCAGCCTGAGGTCAATGTGCAGAGCACTTAACATACTAACAAACCACTAATTAACCCAACACAGAAGCAGGAGCTGTTCCCAAAATGTGTCTCTAATTCTCCGTCTCTCCCTGTTTCCAGCGGCACAATGGATCGTGTATGGAGCAGGGGTTGTGGCACGGACCTGCCACGGGGAGGGGGTCCCACTGCTGCCACCTGCAGAAACCTGGATTAGGATGGGGAAAATCACTGAAAAAAATGCAAACCTGGATGTTGTGTCCTGCGGATTTTCCCGATTGCCCAGGAGGGCAGTCGCCTCCTCAAGCGCCTTCTTTGGGGCTGCAGCTCTCAGTACGTTCAAATTTGTGTTTGCCTTAAGGATGGTTCAGGATTACTGGAGCCTCTCTCTCCATCTGCCCTGGAGGCACTTGCTTTTTTCAGCAACAAATTGTGGGGATTACTGAAATCCTCAAAAATGGAGATTCCCTAAGAGGTCTCAATGCTTGTTTGGTGACACAGGCAGTGCCTTACTTCCAATAACATCCCCAAAAACCTGCATTACTTCCTTACATCTCATTCCTTAATGAGTTCTTGTTAGGAAGGTCTAATGAGCTCCTTCCAGTGCCCCCAAGACCAAATACATATTTTTATGTTTTAATATATACTTTATATATATAAACACAGGTAATAAACCCCATTCTAGGCTATAAACAGGGAGAAAGCCCCCTCACTTGAATCCCAAAGACCCTTATGGGTGAGTTCCCATCAAAAATGGAGCACACACAGAAAAAGTTGGAAGTTTTAAAGTCCCAAAATGAAGTTCTGATGTATTTTTGGGGCATGTCCCCAGTGAAGTGGCCTTGCAGGAGAAAGGCTGGACAAGCACTGAGGGGCCTATGTCAGTCTCAAAATGGATGGAAAACTCTCTCCTTCCTTTCAGCCTGGAAAAAACAATGCAGGTGAGTTCACAGGATTCTGTCTTGAAGAGACGTGCAAGAAATCAAACTTTGGTAACAAGATGTTTTGGGGTACCTGGAGATTTGCAGGTCTCCGGCATAAAAAAATAGAACTTCCACAAGACTAGGAATTGAGATGGGAAAATGGCACCAATAGAGACACAAAAACACATCCTGGATGGGAGCATGGATAGAAAAAGGCCCCAAAGCAGGGATGCTGTCTGATACAGTCATGCCTCACCTCTTCCTGACAAGAGTGACAGTGGCAAAGATGTTCTTTCAGATGGCAGCAGCTTCTCCAGAAACCCCTCGATGTCTTTGAGCGAAGCTGCCCCGGACAAATAAATGATTTTATTTAATTTAGAGCCACAGCTTGTTCCCAGGGAAGGGTAATTGGATCCATGGTAGAGAGATGGGAAGGGGGCCTGAGAGGAAACAAAGGAGGCAGCTCCACTGCTTAGGATGCTTCTTTTCTCCAGTGGAAATTTCTTAAGGAACAAAACCCCTTCTCCAAACAGCAGGGTGATTTCAGTGACCTGATTTCCTGCCACTGTTCCTTCTCCTCTGATAGTGGGGAAGAACATTGGCTTTCTCCTTCTACAACTAAACAAAAAAAGGATGAAATGAGTGGGAATGTTTGATGCCAAAAGCCTGCAGAAGGAGAGATGCTCTGGGCTGGAGACCTTTGCAAACAGAAGGTGGCAGGGTTATAACAGGACTGGTTCTGCTACTGCTGTCCTGCAGCTTCCAGGCTTGGTGCATCCAACTGTTCTGAGAGCATCCCTCGAGTGGTGAGGAGGAAGCTGCCTCTGAAGGGGAATGGAGCTGGGAAGGGGCTGGAGCACCAGGAGAGGCTGAGGGAGCTGGGAAAGGGGCTCAGCCTGGAGAAAAGGAGGCTCAGGGGGGCCCTTGTGGCTCTGCACAACTCCCTGACAGGAGGGGGCAGCCGGGGGGGTCGGGCTCTGCTCCCAGGGAACAGGGACAGGAGGAGAGGGAACGGCCTCAGGTTGAATCAGGGAAGGTTTAGGTTGGATATAAGGAAAATTTCCTCCCAGAAAGGGTTATCAAGCATTGGAACAGACTGCCCAGGGATGTGATCTAAAGGTTGTAAAGGTGTGACAGGTGGGGACACGGGTCACTGGTGGCCTTGGCAGTGCTGGGGGAATGGTTGGACTCAATGATGTGAGAGGTCTTTTCCAACCCAAATGACTCTGTGATTCCATGCTTTGCCTCCTCCCTTCCTGAGCTCAGAAGTCCAAGGGCTGGTGAGGAGGAGAGTTGGATTTTCAGCTCTTGGCCATCGTTCCACGCTGGTTCTTGGTGGGACACCTCCCACAGATGTCCAGTAAAAGTGACATTTGGTGCCTGCTGTGGGCTGGCAGGTGGAATCAAGGCCCTGTGCTGCCTGGCTGTGGGGCCAGGAGCTTGTGGCAGCTTCATGGCCGGTACCATGGACAGTGTGCCCATCATGTGGGGTTGCTCGATGAGCAAAAATCTGACACTGAAAGACAAAAAAAGGGGGGAAAAAATATAAAAAAATCCCATCCCAACACATGGCCACAGGCTGATCTTGGGACTTGCAAAGAGCCTGGAAAATCCTATCAGTGTCTGAATCTGATTTGAATCTTCTTGGGTCTTCTTGACCTGGAGTAATTCAACAGTGACCTTTTCTTGGCTGTCACCACTTTGGACCAGCTGTGGAGCAGAGCTACTTGGATATATCCATAAGATAAGGATTTTACAGCTTTTTTTTCTGTTTTGGGGTTGGTAGAGAAGTAATAACACTTGTTTGTAGTGTTGTTTAATTTTTTTAATCTGAATACAAGTTATCCTTCCCTTTCCCTCTCCCTGCTGCACATCACTAAACACTCAGCTCAGGATTGTTCTTCCCCACACCTCTCATATTTGTCATTTATACTGTTGAAAAGAAAGAAAAATCCACGGCTATTCTGGATAAAAAAGCAGTTGTTTGAAATTCTAAGGCATAACACAAACATTCCCCTCAATGTTGGATTTCCTTTTTCTAAGCAAGTGCTGTCACTATCATTGCTTTAAATCTGGGCAGAGTTTTTGTAACTTTATATACTTGTTTTGTAACTGTGACTGGCTTAAAATTCAGGGTGAGGATGATAGGAAGCAAATTGGAAGTGGTTTTTTATCTTTTTTTCATTCATTGTTTAAATTTCATACCCCTGAATAATGGAGCTGCTCCTGTTCACAAGGCTATTTTCTCTATTCCCCCTAAAATGAGTGCTCAGTCTGGGAATTATTTTAGGAAGATTACTCTTAAGAGGATGCATACAGTTATAAAATATAATCAAAATATATTAAATCTTCTTTAGTTCTTTGCTAAAGGCTGGAATTGTCTCTGCCCTTTCATGCCTGGAAAAGGAAAAAGATGTTCAGCTTTCTTCCCACAAGGGGAAAAAGCTGCTTGCTCCAGAACGTTCCTTTCTTGTGCTGCGTTTTTTAAATTTCTTTCAAATAAATGTGAGAAGGCGTCGGGGAGCTGCTCAGCAATGTGTTTGGGGAAGATGGAAGTTGCAGATAAAACGCTTTTCCCGATCTTTTTTCCAAAGGAAATTGCTCTCGGAGTCCACTAGAGGGTACAGCTCGGAGCCCTTCAGCCCAGCGCTCAGAGATGAGGCAGGTGGAGCAGAGCCTTCCCTGCTCCCGGCTGGATGCTGCTCCAAGCCCATCCCCAGGTCTGAAACCACCTGCCGGTGGAGAAAAGGAAGAGATCAGTTGGGAAATTTATCCTAATGATCGTCATAAAAGGTTTAATTGCTCTTTGGTTCAGTTAATTAGGAGCTGGGCGTTTAAGGGGACCAGAATAGCTGCTCCTTCTTTTTGCTCTTCTCCCTTCTCATTCCTTAGAAAGCTCCCTAGACTTCTAAAATTCAGCTTTGTTTTAGTTTTGAGCATTTTTCTTACAACTCAAGGGGAAAAAAGACATAAAAACACCTGGAGCCTTTGGAACTCCAGCTGGCTTGTGCTGCACTCAAGAAGTCAGCCTGAAATACAGAGCGGCAGCAAAATTGATGTCCTACCTCGATTTCTTTTTTGCACTTTTTTTTTTTTTTTGGAAAGCACAAAATTATGTGAAATGGACCTTTCTGTGGGAGGCTGAGGGCTAACACGAGCTGATGTGATTACACGCCAGGGGGGTGGTTGTGGATCCCAAATGAACGACGGCAGTAAAGCACTTATTGGCCCCTTCGTCCCTTTCTCAGCACCTTTGCCAAGACCAAACGCAGGAGAGGACCAGAAGGGGAGTGGCTTTTATGGGAGCACAGAAGGGAGCTGTCAGAGGACCTCGGGAATGACATTTCGGGCAAGGAAACCCTATTGTAGTTCAATTTTACTGATCAATCACCCGGCTCACAGCACTGGGAGTGTTAAATAAACACGGGGAGATAACAGAGGGGACCCCATGGGGGGCAAATGTGGGCACAGGTGAAGCAGCCCCACACTGTGCCCAGCTCCTTTGGCACGTCATTTCTCAGGGCTCTCAGGGGACACCTTGGAAAGTTTGACCCAAAAAATTTCACTTGCAGAACTCGGTGCCCCAAAATCTCACTGCCAGGTGCGGTAGGAGGATGCCCCGATGCTGCAGTTCTGCCTGACACGGCTTTGCTGTGGCAGCTGAGGACATTCCTGCCCCCAAATGAGGGATATTGCAGCAGGGCAGAATGCAAACACCAGACAGTAACTGGCCAAAACCAACTGCAGTGGAATATCATGGTTTTGTCAAGAGATTTCATCTCTTCTCGCTTAACTCGGTGGCAAGTTTTCCCCCTGCTTTCTGGGGCTCTGGATTTGGGTTTCATCATGGGGATAGGGAGACAGGGAGATTATATCCACAGCTTTACCCTCAGAGCTGAAAGCTACTCAGAAAAACCTACTTGTAATGTGGCTCCATTACACTGGGATTAAGTTAAGGCGTGTAAGATTTCTGCTCCTGCCTAAGCCCTGGATCCTGTGTGTGCCGTGTCATGGAAAGTTATGACTTGGCTTTCACGTGAATAATTCACTCTGCTACTTCCATGCATCCTGCTGCCAGCAGAATTGTCATATTTTATGGGCAGATCAAAAAGTGCACCCTTCTGTAAATGCACAGTTTCAAGGGAGAGAAAAGGTTCGGATTGCAGCGGTCCCAGTTTGAAAATGCAGCTTGGAACGCTGATTATTTTCCTTCCTTCTGCACCAAAGCATACCAAAGCTCCCATTTTTCTCCAGCCTCCCCCCCACTCCCAAGGCCAGGCCCCAGACAGGGCTGGGAGCTTTGCTTATGTTAAATAAAAACAAAAAGCTGAGAGCTGTTCAGAAAGGATCAATAACAAGTGATCCTTCACTGGGCTGCTCAGCCTTTCCTTTGAAAGCAGTGCTAAAACTTCCATCCACTGCAGGAAGAACCAGAGATTTACCTGCAAGCCAGCCTGGCTTTGGTCTAAACACACCAGGCTGGGTTGTCAATAAAGCTGTGTTTTAATCCTGCACTTTGCCACTGAAGTTGCACCTTGAATGATCCTTTTTTTCCCTGATTACCTCGGTTTCCTCATCTATAAAAATGAAAACAAGTGTTGCTGGTTTTCATGTTAAACTTCAAAATTAGAAAAGAATTAGGTAAAAGAGCAGAATATCTTTCTAGCTACCTCCAGGATTAGATCTTTTCTGCTGTTGTTACTTTAATTAAAATCTGGTATTTGTGGTCGCTACTCCCCTGCAGTCCACACTGCTTGAGCTTCCTTCAGTTGATAAAACTCTGCTAAGGAGGAAAAACTGAGGATCCAGGATCACGACCTAAATCTTGTCAATTCTACTTCATCCATGCAGTTATCCAGCCTAACACCATGGATTAGACCAGCAGTGTGCACCAGTGCCAGTTCTGAGGGATTCTCCCAGCTCCTGCCGTGCTCTGAGCATCTCCAGGGCCTGATCCTGGTGACACTCAGATCCAAGGGGGACTTGCTGCTGATTTACTTGGAATTTAGCTGGACCACACATCCCTGACCCAGCGTTCTCCAGCCTCAGTGACAGCTGGCAGGATTGACTCCTATTCTCCTTTTTTTTCTTTCAATATGTATAAACTTGCTTTTATTTACAACCTGTGTATGTGATCAAAAGATGAACCTCATTAAGAAGAAATGACAGGAAAGACACCCAGGTGTATTAAAAATGTATATTACTACCTCAGTCACTCCACCCTGACAATCTTTTATTTGTTTGGTGGGCAAACAGCACGATTTTAAGGATTTTAATCCACAGAATTACAACTCACCAAACAAAAACAAGAAAAGGGTTTATCCTGGCACATCGAGTCAGGATTAAATCCTCCTGTTCCAAATGGGACTAAATAAATATTTCCCTCTGGGAGCTGACACCCCCAGCCTCTCTATATGCTAAGGAGGTAAGTGGGGGTTTAATGGCTGTGTAGATAAGCCCTTATCTAAAGGATACAACCCTTCACTTTGCAGTCTGCACACTTATTTACCGACTGCTGATGCTACTGGCTTGGTGGCACTCGTGCCTCAGCGACGGCGACAGCAGCTCCTCTTATCTGCGGCAGGTAGCCCCAGAGCCCGGCCGTGCCCCAGAGAGCGCCAAACGCGACTTTTTGGTTTAAAAAAAAAAGCGATTTACAGGGACCTGCTAGGAAAAAAAAAAAAAAA
>VWZW01005771.1:1950763-2177719 GCA_013397115.1 Edolisoma coerulescens
AAAAAAAAAAAAAAGGTGTTTTGCTCACGCCAGTGCTGCTTTAAGCGAGCAAAGTTCGCCCTGGGCATTAAAAGCCACGCGCGGCTTCCTCTGAATTTCAGCCGCGTTTGGGAGTTTGTTTGGATTTCTGGGGCAAAGAGATCACAAAGGTGATTTGGTTTTTTTTTTTCTTTTTATTCTTTTACAGAGAAGAAAAGAAGGGAAAAGCCTCTGCAGCGGTCTCCCTGCCGCTGCCGGAGGAGGGATGCTGCCTGCCCAGGGTCGGCAGCGGCGCCGGCACCTCCTCCCAGGTGATGTTGAAGGCACAGAAAAATCTCCTCATGCCGGCGCACAATGGCCACATTGTGAATGCGTCCCTTCCCATCACGTAGGACGTCGGGATCGTTAGTTTTGGCTGGAAATAAAAATACATATTACACGCGAAGCGCTCTGCTAGCGGGCAGAAAACGCGCGCTGCCGCTGTAATGTTTCTCATTATATTTCCCCTTTGTTCCTAAAAAATGACTGAGTTATTGCATAATGCAGGAATCAAGGAAGAGGGAAAATACAGCGTGAGGATGGAAACGAAGGCAGCCTGTCAGTTTTAAGCGCAAATGAATGCTCGATTTCTTTTACAAAGAAACCCCACTGCAGGACTAATCGTCTGGAAAAAAAAAAGTCCCATTCTGACAAGTAAATAGTTTGTTTCCTCCCCATCTCAAACAGCCTTGAAAATTTTCCAGCAACTCGTCAGAGGATTTATTTAAGCTTTCTCGATTCTCGAGTTTTTCCCCCGAATTTTGCGTGCGTGCGTTTTATTAGGTTACTAAAACTTGATTTCCAAGCTTTTGGACGCCTCGGGGGTACAGTGAGCTCGGATGTCAAATGCATCAAGCAGCTAATGAAGGGATTTCGGAGGTCTCCAAAGTGTCCATAGCAGCAATTTGTAGCGTCTCATAAAGGTGAAGCCCATCCTGGCCCCAGCGTGTTTTGTCTGACAGTTTTCCGAGTGCTCCAACTCCGATTCGCTGCTTTATCCCCATTTTATGTCGTTTTCCAGCGCCCCGGTGTCGCTGGCACAGGGATTGAGGGCAAAGAGAGTTAAACCATCACCCTCAAGCGAGCTCATGCCAGTGGTGCTGGGAAAGGGCAAATGGGGGGGGGAATCCCAAACCTGTCGTACATTACAGGGATTCACCAAAAGGGATCCAGAGGGGAAAACGATATGGGGGAAAATCCTTATCCAAGGAAACATTTTACTGTGTAAAGGTCTTATTGGGAGTGGGGCGGGGGAAGCTGAGCTGCTTTTTTTTCTTTTTTTTTTTTCCCCTATTTTTTCTTATTTTCTTTTCCTTTTTTATTGATTGGTTTGTTTGTTTTATCTTTTTTTTTTCTACTTTCCTCTTCTCTTCTCTTCTCTTCTCTTCTCTTCTCTTCTCTTCTCTTCTCTTCTCTTCTCTTCTCTTCTCTTCTCTTCTCTTCTCTTCTCTTCTCTTTTCTCTTCTCTCTCCTCTCCTCTTCTCTCTTCATTGTTTTCCTTGTCCTTTCTTTTAAAAATATCTTTCCTTTCCTTTTTTTTGTTTTTAAAATTCAATTTTCTTTTTTTCTCCCCTATTTATTATTCTTTATTTAATATTATTTTTGGTTGTTGGGGGTTTTTATTTACCATGGTTCTCCTTTCAACTCCTTTTCTCCAGCTCCATACCCTCTCCGGGGCTGAGCTGGGAGCGCAGGCAGTGACAGAGAGGGATGGAGGGAGGAGCGGTGGCTCCTCCGGTTCCCCTGGGCTCTCACCCGGCCGAGCCACTCAGCTCTGCCTCCACTCCTTTCTCCCTGGTTTGGCCTTTATTTCCCCTCCCCAGCCTGGTGTTATTTTGGCAAAAGAACCAAAACAAGCATCTCCCCTCCTCCCAATCCCAATCCCGGCCCATCCCGGGGCTCCGCTTCCCCCTGGATTGGTGTGTTTACGGAACTCCTGGGCAAATGACCTTGCCGTTGCCAGTTTTCCTCCTCCTCTTCACAAACACAGAGTTCGATCCCCAGAGTTTCCCTAACACCCGACCCGCGCTCCCACTCGCGGATAGCGCTGGTTCTCCCTGTGCCGGGATCCGGGAGGTCGGGAAAGGGGCTCCTGCCAACGGGCCCGTGGCTGCTGGCAAACCAATCTGGCAGATCCCTCTGTCATTTGTTCCCAGCTCTCCTGGGCCGCCAAATTAAAGATATCATCGTGATAGTAATAATAATAATAATAATAAATAATTTAAAATTAGGGGGATTTTTGAAGCCGCTGGTTCTGCTGGGAGGACACACAGAGCCTCTGTAACGCCCAGGCACGGGAGAGATGGTGATGGAGAGGGACTGGAGGGACACCCAGAGCCTTGGGCAGGGAGAAGTGGTCATGGAGAGGGACTCGGGGGGCACCCAGAGCCCTGGGCAGGGAGAAGTGGTGATGGAGAGGGACTGGGGGGACACCCAGAGCCTTGGGCAGGGAGAAGTGGTGATGGAGAGGGAGTGAGAGAACATCCAAAGCATCGGTGACTCCCAGGGAGGGGAGAGGTGATGATGGAGAGGGACTGGGGGGAGTCTCAGAGCGCCCAGCAGGGCAGGGCTGGTGATGGAGAGGGACCGGGCTGGGGGCTGTTGTCACCCCTAAAACAAAAGGGCTCTCATGGAGCGCACAGGTCAGCAGCAGCAAGAGCTCTCGCAAGGCAGGGCTCTCGCCATGAGGTTAGAACAGCAGTGTTAATCTTCTATCCAGTGTTTACAGAGCCAGCTCATCCGTGGGGCGGGTGGAAAGCGGCCAGCTCGCCAGACAACGCTCTTTATTAAAAAATACGGACTTGTGTTGCTTTTAGCAGCGACCCCAGAGCGCGTCCCGCATTTTTGGGGGAGGGCGGCTCCCCTCGCCCGCGGCTCCGGCGCTCCCAGCTCCGCACCCGCGGGACGTGGGGGGTCCCCGGCCGCCTTCAGCAGCACCTGGGAGAGCCCCCGCCTGGGAAAAAAATCCCCTGCAGGGGTTTGGGAGGTGATTTTTACCTGAATGGGAGCCTAAAGTAGCCCCGCAACCCTCCCTGGCCGTGAGTGCGGGGCTGCCCGCGCAGCGCAGGACAGGACAGGGCAGCTCCGCGCCGCTCCGCGGAACTTCCAGGGATCCACCTACGCGTTTGTTTTACCTCAGGAAGACACGGAGCGGGATGCGAGCGTTTCGGTCCGTGCCAGCAGGCAGAGACCGTCATTCCGAGATGAGGGAGGAACGGGTGAATCGTAGAAAAAATAGGAAAAGTCGGGGCGATAGCCGTGAAAAAAATATTTTAAAAAATTACAACTCCTCTCAAACCTCTCGTCCTGGTACAAACTGCACTTGTAGCAGAAATACCAACACGGAACTCGCTCATTTCTCCGTCCTACTTATCCCAGCACGTGGGAAGGGAGGATAGTTCCGGGGACATAGATGTGCATCCCTCACGGACGCACAGGGAGCTCTTTTTGCGGACGGATGCCGGTATTCCTGCCGGGGCCGGGGGGACCCAGGAGCCCGGCCCGCACCTCCCGTTCCTGCCCCGCGTTCTGCCGCACCCGCGGGAGAGGCTGGGGGTGCGCGGCCGCGTACCCGGCAGCAGAGGATGGGTGTCCGTGGGGCGAAAAAATTCAGGAATGTGAGGGAATTGCGGCTCGGAGCCCTGGGCGCCGCTCTGCCCTGCCTGCGCTGCCTGCGCGACGCCCGCCGGCCCTCGCTCCCCACCCCCGCCAAGGCGAATTTGTTGCATTTCCTCAGTTGATTGTTTAGTCAGAGTTTTTGCCAACTTCCTCATGGTTCGTTTTCTGATTCTGCAAAAAAAAAAAAAAAGAAAGAAAGAAAAAAAAAAAAAAGCGCATTTCTTTTTTGACTTAAGAGGGAGAGAGAGAGAGAGAGAGCAGCGGAGGCTGGGGGCTGGTGGACGCATCGAGCTGTATGTACTGGACTTTTTCTCTTCCCTCTCCCCGTCCTGAAACCCTCCTCCTCTTCCTCTTCCTCCCTGCGAGCCCGGGGTTTGTACCATCCCCTTCCCCGCTCCCAGCCGCTGCCTCGCAGAGCTCCGCCGGCTGCAGGGACGGAGGCTGGGCAGGGCAAGCGGCTCTGCAGAGCTGCTGCTCGGCTGGCCCGGGCTGCAGCTCTGGGGTTTGCTTCCTTTGCCTTAAATTGCTTTGTTGTTGGTTTTTTTTTTTTCTTTGTTTCTTTTTCCTGTCTTTTATTTCCCATTCCGTACCCTATCCTTGCAGTTCTTGTGGCTACGACAAGGGATCCAACTGCAGAGAGAAAAGTAAACATGGAAATCTGTTCCACTCGCCTTTATTTGCTTCGGGTTTTCTCTTGTGGGGTTTGTCTGAGTTTGGTTTACTATTATTTCGATTTTTTTTTTTTTTTAGAGCAGCAAAGCTCCCTTTGCGTTTTCTTCCCAGCTCTACCGTCTTTAATCCTGCTGCTTAAAGTGTAAAAACTGCACAAAAACTGTGCAGTTAAAAACCTGTCGATCTTAAATCTCTATCTTTCCCATAGTCAATTTTTATCCCTAATCTTGCCACACCAGAATATGCTTAAAATTGGTGGTGATGGGGTGCAAAGCTTGGCATAAGCAGACCAAACTTTATAGAAAATTACTGTGTTTCAACCCCCTCCAAGCCCCTTTTCTGAGCTATTTTTGTGCGGGCCGATATTTATCATTCGAATCAGCACAGATTCAGCCCTGGCTGCAGCAGGTCTGGAGCTGCAGAAGCGCAGGGCCCTACCCCAAACCTCCCGAAATCAGCGGGAGCTTTGGATCCTGCCCTACAGAAATAAACTAGAGAGAAATCCTAGATACGGGATAAAGGCAAATATATTCGGGTCGGAGAGAATGGGGCTTTGTTCAGCTGCAAGGGGGACAGGGGAGAGCAAAATCCCAACGGCTTGCTGATAGTCCAGGGGTGTTTAACTGGGAAATCTCCAACCATCTTCAATGGGAAATCTCAAACCATCCTTAAATTTGGGCCTGGTTTGGGAGTCAGTCCTAAAAGTCAGTCTTAAAAGTGGTTCAGCCCTATGTTTATACGACAGGTACATGTCTGCAGTGCTGCCCAGTGGGTGTGGAAGCATTCCCGGGAAGGTGCGCGGCAGAGAGGAGTTCGGATGTTTGCAGTGCTGCAGAAATCAGACGGAGCACGGGAAGCGCAGTTTGGGACCAGGGCAGATTTATCCTCAGTCTCTGCCCCCGGTCTCGGTGTCCCCACGCGTGAGTCGAGCCGTGGGGAAGATGCAAACGTGCCCCGGCCACGCCTCAGGGAGGGGGATTCGCGCATCCCGGGATATTTTCACATCTCTCTGCCCCTGGGCCACCTCCCCGCGTTTCCCGCCCCACGGGATCGCGGGGTTCCTGCGGAGATCACAAACCCGAGCCGCGCACCCCACACAAACCCCAAACCCCCACTTTGGGGACCACGCGCCCGTGAGACAGGGATGAGTGGGGACCACGCCGCTCCTTGGGAGCGCTGGCATCCAGCGAGGCAACCCAAATACTCCTGTGGATTTTGCTGTTCCAGCATCGCAAGCATCGCTCCGTGGAGCTTTTGGGAAGCTGATAACGCCCGGCCGAGATCGCTGCGGGGGCCGAGCCCGGCTGCTGCGAGGTGCGGGCTCTCCATTAGGTGGCATTGGAAGTTTGGAGGTGGGACAGGGAAAACCCGGCTCTGCCTCGCCGTTGGGAGCGTATTTATCTTTTCAGCACTTGTTAGATACTCAGGGCACAATTTGCTTTATCAACAGGCGGTTTAATCATTTTATCGGCTCGGTGTCTGTATCAGGGGCGAAAAGCGACCCTCCCCTGTCCCCCGCGCAGAGCGTTGTCACTTTTTAATCAATTAGAGGCGTTATCAAAATAATTGGGTGCTGTACAACACTTAAAAACCATAACAATCCAGCGGATAATGGAGAGCAGATTATACACAGCCCTTTCCTGTTTTCTAGAGGTTCAAACACCTGAGAACTCAGCCGTGTCTCTCTGCACTCATTGGCGAGGGGATTTTACACACAGCTTGTGGGGGTGTTGTCTGCTGGGCAAAGAAAACGTGAAAATAACAAAAAAAATCCCATTTTTAATGTGTATAGCACGAAGTAGGGGTTTTTTTTCTGACTGATTATGGATGCCGTTTTAAATAGTAAAAATAATTTAAAATTCCTAAAAAATAAAAGTCGATATTAATCAATTAAGAAAAATATTTTTTCTTCTCACAGTAACTTTGTGGGAGTTCTGCTTTTACATCTCCTTCCAGCAGTTTTTGTTAAATTAAAAAAAAATCCTTTAATTGTTTTTTTTTTTTAATTTTTTAAAGACAGAGATAGTGTTAATAATAGGATAATGAACCTAATTCAATTTACACTGGTGAAATCTCATTAATCAAATTAGAGCCAGCCTCTTATTTACAATGAGCAGAATCAATCTCAAACTGTTTGCTATTGTTTGTTTTGGTTTGGTTTTTTTTTCCCCCTGACTTGTTGCTGCTATTTAATTTAAAGGGCAGACTCCACATTTATCCTCATTTGGGGAAAACGTTCTAAAGAATGAAAACTAGATTTTAATTTCAAGTCACTGTGTTTGAATGGCTTTTAAACCCCCTGATTCACAGAGGTTTCATAATAATAACTCTGTTATTTGTCAGAATTATGTCTGATAAGCTGTATCAGAAATGTTACCTGAAGATATATTTATAACTAAATATATGCACATACTAATGGCCAAATATATGTTAAAGAATTTATGTTGTTTCATCTAGAAAAAAAATATTTTAGGCTACAAAATTTTCTCATAATACAATTTTTTTTCCCCATTTTTGCCTTCCTTACTGTGCCTTTCATTCCCTGCACTAATTTTCAGAGCAAATGTTCAAAGCCCGATGTGTTGAACTTTTTTAATGACCCCTTCTCCGCTCCCATGGGAGGGAATATTCAGCTTATTTTGACAAGTGATGTTTTCAAATATTTTTTCTTTCTTTTTTTTTTTTTTTAATGTAGTGGGCACATAACAATTTTATTTCAATGTGTGACTCAATGATAATTAATAAAAATTTTTCGTTGTAATAGATTAATTTTCTAGACTCCAGCAACAACAAAATGAGTGTTTATGTCCCAGATATACTTTAAAATGTAGGTTTTAAATTCTGTCCCTGTACCATCCACAAGAGCTCAAGAGGGTGAATAAATACCAACGTTTATGTTGATATATCTGGGAAAAAAAGTGGCTTTAACTCTTGGGAGCCCATTGGGAACATCCCAGTCTAGTTCTGCAGAAATTAAGAACGTCAATGACTAAAATTTTGGTTGCTTAAAAGCCATTTTTGCCCCTTGCAGAACTGGGACGGACACACACACAAACCCATAAATTTCCACGGCTCATTCCATCCATTTTTGATGGAAAGGTGGAGAAATCCGAACCATTTTTCCGCCCTTGTCTCCGCTGGCAGCTGAGAGCAGAAGGGCTGAGGCCGCGGAGCGGAGCCACCCTGAGCTAAACCCAACCCAACCCCACCAGGGCGAGCTGGGATTCCCAAAAAGAGCATTTCAAACCTAACACTGCTTCATTCTGCCACGCTGAATTTGTTCTCTCCTGCACAAAGGCACGGGCACCTCACATTCCCATTCCCAGCTTTCTCCAGCTTTTCCTGCCGCTCTTTTTCCTTTTTCTCAAGGTGTGTTTACTCGAGGGCTTCGTTTGTTTTTTTCTGAGGCAGCCCCCATCATCCAGCACCAATCTCCAGCACACCGGGATTTTCTCCCCGTGCTCCGTGCAGTAATGATGATATCACCATCCTGAGCCAAAACAAAGCAGGGCTTCATCTGGGGGGCAGAGGGATACGATAATCAGGGCGAAATCAGAGACCAGATCTTAAACTAGGAGAAACTGGTGAATTTCCATGAAAAATCAATGAGGAGCTGGAATGATTTTTTTTTTTCTTTTTCTTTTTTTTTTCCCCCGGGTGGAAGAAAACTGATATCAAAGTCAACAAGCTCCGAGCTTATCCCTGTCTGTGGAAATTTCGACATCCATTACCTGCTTCTGACCTTTAGCAGGGCAGCAGAAAAAGCAGCGCTCAAACACTCGGGAATGGCACAACACCCACGCAGAGTTTCTCTTTCACACACAAAAACCAGAGAGGAGAAATTTAAATTAATTTTTTTTTTTCTAGCTTGCAACTGGAATCACCCCCCCTCTTAAAAACCACGGACACAAATGAGCAACGTGGTTGTAGGAATTAAAGCGTTTTCATGGCTTTTTTTTTTAAGGCCCCCGGGTTTGCTGGCGGCTGAAACTCCTGGAAAGCTCAGGAGAAAAAACAAACAAACAAAAAGGGGACGTGTAAGCCCTGGGGGTCAGGTTAGCCTGCTTGCCTATTCATCACCGTCTCCTCTAGGAATGTTTAACCACGTTTTAGGGTCCTCGCAGGCTGTGAATTGTTGGGTTCGACTCCTCTTCGTGACGGCATCAAAAATGCGCAGCATTTCGGGGAGTGAAAGATCGTGGGATGAGGCTTGGGACACTCAAATTGTGGTCTTGGGCAGCGGTGCAAGTCTAAATAAATACTGAAAAACTGCAGGAAAAGTTCTGCACGGGCTTCTAGTTAAAGTAAAACCCTAATAACAATAAGGGAGTAAAAACTAGGAACGGCCAAACTCTGCTTTAAGCAAGCCTAATGATAATTACATTGCGGTAATGAGTGTGCAGGCCAGTTTTGAATAACATAAAGAAAGACACTGGCTCTGTGTTCTTGCCTTCACAGCGTGTCAGTGGGAATAGATCCCTTGTAGAATCCTATAGAAATTCCTATGGCTCTGACCTGATGCTTTATTTAGGTGGATCAGGGGCTTTAGGGTGGCTGCTGCCCATCCCTCCTGGCCCCTTTGAGGCATTTTCTTGCCTTATTCATGGATTTGTTAAAAAGAGATAGAAACCACAAGCTGGCTGCGATGCCATCCCAGGCTCACATCCACCTTCCAGCCTTGGGAGTGTTTCAATCCGATGCCTCCAAAGCAAAAATGCCATCACAGGGAAATTTCTGCGCTCAAATACGGGGCTGGGGGTGGGGGGCTGAAGCATTACCTGATGAATGTGAGCAAGGAAAGTATTTTTTGCCCATGATTAAAAAAATAAATTGGTTTTAAAAGAACACACTCTATTTATTCGGTTTTGAGTTTGGCTGAGGTTTGTTATAAAAATAGTGCTGTAATTTTTTAAGAAACATTTTCTGTTTGGATAGATTAACTGTACACGCAGGCACTTTAGCTTTTGATTCCTCTCAGTAATAGAGTAATGTTCATTGCTGGCATCCAAAACTCCTCTTAATAGAAACACTTTGGGAAATCTTCCATTCCAGACAGATAAAATCTCTTTGAAATATGGGGGGTGATGAGCAACTGTCAGAAAATGGGATTTTCTTTGCCCCCAGGTCCCAGCACCGCAAAGGCATCGTCATCGCCCGCAGAAGTGCATCTTCCCCAGTGCTCTGCTGCAAATTCCTGGGTTAAAAAAGGCATTTGGGAATGATATTATTCCTAGTTGATTGTAATAGCCAGCGTTTTGTGTATTTAGGACAAAAATAATATGGGACTCACATTGCTGTGGGGGCCTCCCTCTCTCCCTGTGCTCTCCATCTGGGGCAGCATTCTGGTATCAAGCAGGATCCTGGAGCATCCTCCCCTGCCTACCTTGTTCTTTGGATTCCCTCAGGCTCTCAGAGAACGTTTTTGCTTCCCTTTAAGTGTGGGAAAAGCCTGAGTGAAGCAGCAGGGCTGGGGAGCCAGCACAAGGGATCCTCTCCCCTTCCCCTCTGCACTCCTTGTGCCCATTGCCTTTAATCTCTCTGTCACAGGTTTTTGTAATAATTCCTCTGCTGGCCTGAGAAGCTGAGAAGTTGCTTTCTGTCATTTTATGTCTGTTAAATCAGGGCAAGTTTCATCTGAGTTAATTTTTCATAGTTCTCTGAAAATCCCGACCTCCCTGAGCCGAGGCTGCTTCCCTGGACCCCCGCACTGCTGCCGTCAACTCAACGTCAGCAGAAGCAAAAATTAAACAAAGGAGAAAAATAGCAAAATCCTGGAAGAAACAAATATTTCTCCCCATTTTCTGTGTCAGTGGGTAAAGGCCAGCGTGGGATCTGGCTGGGTCCAAGTCTCTGGTACCCCTCTCACCGATCCAGCCCTCAGGATTCATCCCAACCTCAGCACCATTTGTACCTACAGGGCTGTTACTGGGCCAGGTTTTGCTTGTATTTGTTTCTGCTTTGCAATGCTCTTTTGTAAATCCTGAAGCACTTCTGTGCTGTTCATTTCAGCCCTTTTAAAAGTTGCATTTTTGGGTGTTTTCTTTTTCATTTGCAGTGTTTTTACTTCAGCGCGTCCACGGATGCGCTGCCAACACAACCGTGAACGCACCCAAAACTGACGGTTCAATTTAGCAGCTCACTGCTCTTTTGACATTTTAATTTCGTCTCCTTTTTTTCTTTTTTTTTTTTCTTAAGAGAATTAGTGGTAACTTTATCTCTCATCAAATTCCAGGATTTTGTCTAATTCAATTATACCTATGGAGTCTCTTTTCTTCTTTCTTTGGCTTTACTGAAGTGACACAGCCAATTGTAGATCTGTTTCTGAGAAAATCCAAATCGCCCTGGAATTATCTGCGTTTTTGTTTCTCTGTGCATGTCCAATAATATCTCTTATAATTCTTCAAGAGTAGCAAGATCTGAGCTATTTATTTTTATGTATTATTATTTAACCACTTTAATGATGTCCCACCTTCAGAGATTGCTAATTTGCTCCTCCAGCAGTGGTGATGATAACAGAAAAAAAATATTAGGAAGAAGCGCCTCTGTGCTTTAGCCTTCCTTGCCATGTTCCCTGTCAGCTTGCATCCCCTTCTCCTCATCTGTGGGATAGAAATAACCTTGAGACTGGGAGAAAAGTGTGTTTCTCATAAGAGCACAGCACAGGAAAGCCTTTTCTTTAAATCAAAAGCAGTTGGCTGCTGCAAGAGCCCGGAGGCAGAAACTCTGCTGCTGCTGTTGATGTCTGTCAGCCCCTCCACCTGCCCACAGGCAGAATTCTCTGGGGTTAATATCGACCCCAAAGTCCTTACTTTTAATACTGCTCTAATCTGAGACCTGCTGCAGAGCTCTGTGCTTTCCGTGTGGGAACAGCCTGCGCTTTCCTGGAGGCTGGAGAGAGCTGCCTGTGCCGGTGGAACAGGCCATGGGGTATTCCCCAGCAAGCCCCCGACCTCCTGAGCTGGTTCTGCTGGGAAACTGGGCTGGGCTTTGCCCAGGGAGGCTCTCCTGGAACTACCTTGGGATTTTTTAGGGGATGTGTCCAGCCTGCTTCCGCCGCCATCCTCTCCTCCATCAGGCACATCACAAGGACAGCAGCAATGCCTGGATGGTCAGACCATTTTGACTGTGCCCTCTCGGCAGGGAACGTCACGAATTTTCCTTCTGAAATGTCCTTTTTTGGCCAGCTGTGGAACTGAGATTCTCTTCCCCTGCACTACTCTTTCTTTCCGGGGTAGATGGGAAGTCAGTGTGTTCCCCAAGGGAATAACAGGGATCATCCCCCCTTCTTTGCAACCCAGTAACCCTCGTGTGCTGAAATCCAGAATTCGGGTTATGAGGGACCTTAAAGCTCCTTTAGTTCCAGCCTCCAACAAGTCCAACCCCTCAAGTGGTCCCACAGCATTGCTGGGGGTGCTGCATTTGAGGTGATGCAGCCCTGTGAAAACTGATGCTGTTGGTTTTACACAGCTTTGCTCCAAAGTTATCAAAGCCAAGGATGGGTGTCAGCACCCAGGGCTGGACACATTGGGAACGTTGGGAACGCCGGGAATTCCGGCACTCGCGGGCCTCATGTGCTCTGCAGGTGGATTGGTATGTGGAAAGGTCACACCTACCAACTTCTTAGGCCTCTGGTGTGAAAGATAAAGCCATCTGGTCACCATTTGACAGCTTAAATTGTAATTACACCATTTGGCCTAGGAATCGCTGGCAGCCACTGTTTGAAGCTGCCGTGGTTCAGCTGTCCCAGCGCCGAGATAGGGATCGAGCCACTCCACGGAAGCCGGGTTACTGGAATTCATCTCGCCTCATCCCCTTGGCCCGCTTTTTACCTTCCCAAATTTATCTCCGCAGATCCCTGGTCCCAATTGTGAACTTGGCAGCGGTTGTTTGGCGTAAGAACCCCCGGCGGCGGCTAACCAGGAACACCTGCCGG
This sequence comes from Edolisoma coerulescens, assembly GCA_013397115.1. Taxonomy (NCBI): domain Eukaryota; kingdom Metazoa; phylum Chordata; class Aves; order Passeriformes; family Campephagidae; genus Edolisoma; species Edolisoma coerulescens. Next base: position 1,963,005 of record VWZW01005771.1, read on the forward strand.
CCCCGTTACCCGGAACGGGAGGAGAAGATGGGCATCTCCCGCGGAATTCCAACCCGGCAATATGGAAGTGTTTAAAGGAAGACCCTGCCCCGCTCAGGGTACCAGAGATCTGAACCTTTAAATTGCAGCCATTCCCGGCCTGACGATAAGTAAATAAACAATTCACAGCTGCGAGGGCTAAACACAGAACACATCTATCTCTCGAGGGCCTGTTTGCTGAACAAGTAATTAAGCACGAAATGTGAGCCCTCGATGTCACTGGGAGACGATAAAAGGTCTCCAGTTGTAAATTAACCGAACTCCTCGATATTAACCCTTCAGGAGCCCTTGGGTGGCACTGGGTGCCTCAGCATGACTCCAGTGCAATTTGCATGCAATTATTCCTGACATTTGCCCCTGGGAATATGGAGCTGTTATTTTAACAAATTAAAAAAACACGGGAGGGAGTTGTTTTGTCTCTTCTCCCTGAGCTAGTGCAGGGCACCCTCTAAGTCCCAGTTCCTGGCTCTGCCACGCTCGTCCATCACATTCCCGCTGTCACTGTCCCTCCTGGCCATAGCAGAGGTGTCACAAACCCAAAATGCATTAAAGCCTCTGCTCAGGCTCGGAGATAAAGGGGGCTGCTGGCTGGGATGGGCAGATATCCATCAGTGCCTCCAAATTGTATTCATTCAGGATTCACCTTGAGAATAAGGATGCAATGAATGACCATAAATTGGAGTATCACCACTTGTTAAGTAATTCATTAAAAGGGTTGTGGGGTTTGGTTTGGTTTTGTTTGGTTGTGGCTGTGTTTTAGGGTTTTTTCCGTTTGTTTTTTTTTTGTTGTTGTTGTTGTTATGAATTTTAACTTTACTTTGCATGCTATTTGATAATTTATTTTAAGAGCTCAGCTCCTGCAATCCTATGACCATAATCAATGCATTTTCAGATGCTTAATTCTAATTATTTTAGCACACAATGAAAACTTTGTCGATGTCCAACGAGTATCCAGTCTTCAACCCAAAGGACTGCAGACTATAAGATAAATAAAAATAATTTGAAGTTGAATTTTTAAAAATTAATTATTTTTAAGCCATCCAATAATTTTTGAGTGCAAGGTACCAACTTGGCAACCTCCGGGATTGGTTGAACTTAATGGAGTTTTGCTCCTTAGGTGATTTACAGGCCTAGATGACCTGTTTGATGCTGGAGCTGGATTTAATTTGAATCCTGGACTATGAAGCCATGGAGGGATGGATCTGTGGACCTGGATCACACTCAGATCACTCCATGGTCAATTTTTATGTGGACCAAATGAATTCTTGGGCTCTCTGGGGAAGAGGGAAAAGTGGGGAGGGATTACCAGCAGGAGATGGTACCACAGCTTCTTTCTTACTGAAGCATGAGGTTTGTTTGGGACTGGCCTCGTTATTATGAATTTCTTCAGATTTAATTCCCAGACTTTCACTCTTTTCCTGTTCTGAAGCAGCTGCTTATATTTTACAGCTTTACTTGAAGCCATGGCAGGAGCTGTGCTCGAAATGATGCTGTGGGAGTCTGTACCCCTGGTCAGGAGACCAGACACCAAATCCCTGGTGTGTCTTGGCAGCTGGGAATGCTCCAGCAAACCAGGACGGCCCTGCCAAAGCAGCTCCTGGGAGCACAACACCAGCGGTGCAAATGGTAGATGGGATAAGAGGATAACCAGCCAGGGATGTCCTCACTGACCAGAAGAGCCTTATCTTTCCCCTGTCCCAGAGAATCCATAAAACCCCTCTCCATTTCACACAGCTGTTTTGCTCAGAGCTGAGGCCACACAGAACATGGCTCATCCATTTTAGATCCCACTTCCAGTGAGAGGCCCCGGGAACTGGGCAGGGAGACGGCAAACTTGCAAACCCCAAGCTGTGAAGGAGCAAGAACACTCCTAAAAATGTCCCTTCTAAAAGGGAGCCTCCCTTTTGGGTTTCAAATGCTATCTTTGTTACCACCCTTGGTAACCTCACTAGCTGAATGTTATTAGAAAAGAGCTGAGCTGAGCATGGGTGGGAAGACAAGAAAACAAAAGGAAATGGAAGTCCTGGAAATTGATTTTCCATTTGAATCTATTATTTCTTTTTCTAATTTTTAATAAGATGTTTTATGAAGTTTATTGCACTGCTATCTATTTTCTTTTAGGGTGTGTTATCTTTTGTGACTTAGTTTAGACTAAAATAAACCTCAGTTGCTAATTAAGGATAGAAATGGAAATCCAAAGATTTGCTTCTCATCAATGCCAAGCAGTAAATCCTTTAATGCTCTGGGATTTTGCTCTATAGCTCTAAATTTCCCATTGGTATTTAGTAATCTGCTGATTGCATTTACTTTAATTCTTTAGTCTTCAGTGTGTTCGTGTTGAGGCACTCACTTACAGTAGCTCTGCGTGTTCAGGGCAATGAGTTAAAAGCTGTAGGGGTTTTTTTATTAAATTCCAGCTCTGTTTTTCCTATTGAGTTCCCAACTACTGGGTTATATCACACTAATAGGAGTTGTACTCTGGCTGGACAAATGGCACCGTGTTGCAGTGTCCTGGGGGAGCCATGACATCATTTTTAATTTGCTTATCTGGACTCGGAAAAATAGGAGGGTGTTTGGTGAGAAAGTGAATTTATTTTTGCCTCTAACTCACCTCTTCTTGCTGTGACGTTATGGGAACTGTGTCCCTGTGCAGGTTACACCCACTGACTACTCCTTGGAGGTCTCAGACATCCCTATTCCACCACCTCTGAAGGAATGGAGGAATTTAGTGACCCATAAGCCCATTTTCCCACTCCCTAGGAACTGTGGAGGAGTTCCTTTAATGTGCATCCCTCAAGGTTTGCCTGCAGGCTGAGAGAAGCCGAGGAAACCTTCCAGGCAGTTTTGTGGTTGGGTTTCACAACCGACTTGACACTGGGATCAACAAGAATAGGGGCTGGGGAAATGATTTGGAGCAACTTGGATACCTTTGGTTGCGTTTGGATTGCATTAACTCAAACTGGGTTTGGTTTTTAATTTTTTTTTTTCATTTCCTCATTCCAACTGAGACTGGAAAAGGTGCTCTAGTCCCACAGGAGCTGGAAAAAGGCTTCCTAACAGAGCTGGTCTAATCTCTGCTATGGTTGTGTCTTTTCTCATAGAATTAGGACAGGAGGCAGGAATTTTAGAATAGGAGAGAGATTTTAGTCATATCATTCTCAGTAAACAGTTTACATACAGAGAATGTTGGATAAGTAGTTACTAAATCAGTAAATGCTTTTCTAATTTGACCCAAATTTTTAGCATTTTCTGAAACCATGGCTGTGTCTTCTCCAGAAAGATCATCTTGACATTAAGCTTTTAATAACTCTGTAGAACTCAGCCCACTGAGATATTTTGTTTTCCCAATGTAAAGTTCACTTGTTTTGCAATGGGAACCTTCAAAATGGAAGTGCAACAGCATTTTTTATCGTTTACTTACTTATTGCACTTATTCCAGAGAATCACTCATGAGCTATAATTTGTTCTTGCACTTTCCCCCTCCTAACACAAGCCCACATTTAACTGATCCCACTGATGCTCTTTAAAGCTTCAAGTCTCAAAATTTGGGTGGTTAAACTCTCTCTGTCAATTTGGGCAAATTAGGTTTGAAGAAGGGAACTAAAGCCATTTTTTCTGAGTGATTTGGGAAAATCGAATCACTTCATCAGTCTCAGTAGCTTTCAGACAAATCAGTGCCATGAGCTCCTGGACACCTGGAACAGCTGACTTGGCATTCCAAGTGAGTGAGGACTAAAGGCTCCAGCTCCCTGCAGTGGGAATGACCTAACAGCACGAGGAAGACCTGATTACATCATGGAGATAACCTGTTCCCTTAAAAATAGCAAGGTCAGGGAGGCAATAAAGCTGTCAGCACGGCAATCACAGCTTGTGTTCCACCAGCTCCCCAGGCCAGGGACCAGGAGGGTGGGGACCTCACAACGAGGATGGCCACGTTTGGGTAAACAAACCCATGGCAATACCCCAGTGCTATTGTCTGCTCAACAGCTCTATTTGTGCCAGTGATATTTCCAGGTTAGCTCCTCCTAGGCCCATAAAAATCTTCATTTTATTCTTTTTGCTGTCCTTTTTTATTTTTTTTCCCTGGATGCAGTGATAGATGGAGTGCCCATAAAACCTCACGGCTCCATGTAGGACATCCCCAAGCACCGAGCCAGGCGTGGAGCAACTGGTCATGGAACAGGCTTCCACCCAGGCCTGGGCTTGGCTCGAGTCTCTTGTCCAGTCACTGGGATGCCTCACTCTTTGTTCACATCCAGCTGTGGGAGTATTTCACACCAGAGTCCAGGCCAAGAATGGAAAACCATCCAATCTCTTCAGCTGAGCAGCCCTGGGAGGTACCCACGTGGTGCAGGTGGGAGCACAGCCCAATATTTTCATTGTGCTGGGATGATCCCTTTTCAACAAAGGAAGATGTTGTGAAGGGTTCACATCCTGTTGGTGCCTCAGATACGTTTCAGCTATTGCTGTTTTCCTTTGGATAACGTGTCCCTTGGCTCAGTCTCCAGTTTAGCCGGCCTTGGACAATAGGTCAGAGTGATGCAACTGATTTGGGGGCAACTTTTGGACACAAGTGTCAAACTGTGCAGTTTTGATAAGGATTGAACACGTGCAAAGCGGCATCTAGGAATAAAACATTTCTTATTATATCCAAAATGAAGCATAGACTTGTGCCACTGATAATATCTAGCAAGGCTTTGTCTGTTAAATGCCAAGTCTTCAGCAAATTTTGGTGAAATTTTTGATTTGTAAGATACTTTTCCAATTAAAACACCAAGAAAATGTCAGGGATTGAGGTCAGAGATGCAAAAGACCAAAAGAGGCTCTGGCCTCATGTGAGTGAAATGTGGTTGCAGTTGGAGCAGCCGGCACTGCCTTGCACAGCTTTTCCCTTCCTTTGGGGGTTGCACTCAGAATCGCTCCAGGCAGTTGTGACCTGAAATTCCTGACAATTACATCAACCTTCTCCCATCCTACCCAAGAAATCCCTTTGGAAATGAAGCTTCACAACCAAATTTCCATTGCTGTTGAAAAGGGTTTGAGATGGGATGAGATTATGAGCGATTGCATGGGATAAAATTGGGGTTGACCAGAAAATTTAGTTGCAACTCAGACAGAACTTCTAAGAGGTTTTTAAAGTATATTTGCTACTTTGCATAATATTTTGTTATGTTTTCACATTTACTGATTTTGATGGGGTCCAAAAAGAGAAATACTGTGAGATGAGGCTATTTCCACTGACTATTCTTGTTCTGTACTGGAGGGGGAAAAACCTATTCTTGTAGGATTTTCACCCCAGAAAGAAATAAGAAAAAAAAAAAATTAGTGAGTGTTTTTCTAAATGGAATAATTCATGAAGCTTGCCTATCACCAGGTCCTAATTACCTGTTGATATTAATTCCATTGATTGTCCGTAGATGAGTCGGAGTTCTAAGGCAAGGAAGGAATTTAATTGGAATGATTTTTCAGCTTTTGGGTCTATTTACAGACCATGGTATGTCCATTTGAGCAGAAGCCAGAATGTGAAACTGAAACGCCAGTGTTTTCTTCTTGCTATAATTGGAATCTTTTAAGACAAGATTCCAATGTTTGAAGGTGTTCCCTGCAAGGTTTTGGTTCTTTCCCATCAAGATTTCAATGCTAGTATATAAAATATTAAACTCAATGTTGGCCGCCGCCTTCTTTCATTGAACTCAATGGGGATTTAATTCTTTGATTTCAGTCAGGACAGTGTTTAGCACTTTTGGCTGCCCAAAAGACACCGTGGTCCAATCACCTGCTCTGGATCTGCAGGCTGAGCTTCACAGGTGTTACCAGCCCTCCCTGAGTCATCACTTGACTGGAAACAGGAATTTTTGGGTTGAACAAACTAAGGTGACCTGAAACACGGCTGATACTCAGTGCTTCTTGGGAGCAGCCCTGTCGGGGAGGGAGTTGAGGGCTGTTAATTTTGGGGATGATAACAAAATCTCTTAGTGAAAGGGACGGGTTTGGCCTCCAAGGCCTTTGCCTCAGGGAGCGGGTGTGAAGTGGAGCAGCCCCCCAGCCCTGGGTTTGCCATGCTGGCTGGAAGGGCGTGAGAAGAATGGTGTTTGTGCCTCTGCCAAGCCCTTCCCTGCTGCTCTTTGAGAAACCAAGTTGCAAAAATCTCTTTCCTGCAGTGTCGCAAGGACTGTCTTGAGTTTGGCTTCAGGAAACGACTCAATTCTTTTTTTTTTTTTTTTTTTGTAATCTAGCTTGCTCCACATTATTAAAAAATAAAGATATGATTTATATGGATCTGTTGCATGGGGCAGGAGACCTACATCACCTACAGGGATGGTGATGGAGTGGCAATTTCTCTGTGCTGGAGCAACCAGTCAGCCTTAGTTTAAATCCCTTCCTTCATCCGGTGCAACAATAATATCTTTTGGAGAAGGGATTTTGGAAAAGTTGAAATGTTTGCTTTACAAAACAGACATAAAATTTCTCCTTCAAGGTGCTAAATTTGTGCTGAGCTGGTCCAAAACACGACTGCATCTGGCTGTGTCTCATGTCTGCTACTAAAAAAATGTCCTAAATTCCAGACAACCTCTGGGGCTTTGAAATAAAACTCATTAATCCTGCATTTGAATTTAATATTTGAAATTTTATCCTAATCTTTTTTTTCTTCCACATGAATTAACTTTAGAATACTTGGAAAGGAACACAAGGGTGGATTTTTTCTTTTTCTTTTTTTTTTTTTTCTGAGAGAGAAAGAGAGAGAGAGAGAAGGAGAACATTCTTAACAAAGGGTATAAAATTAAACTAAATTTGACCTCTGCCTTTAGCAGATTTTCCACCTGGTCTGTGCAGGAAATCAACTTCTATATAGCAGCTATTTCATAAGGAATAACATACATGAGTCTGTAAGTGACAGTTTTTCTTGGGTGGACAACAATGTTAGTTACTTTTTATGATTAATTGATAAATGTTTTGATATGGTGCCTGGGCTCGGAGTCAAAAATCACTCCAGTTAGATGATCCAACACTTGGGAAGCTGAGCCAATTACAGCTCAGGCACAGTGAAAACAATTCTAAAATATTTGAGCCTAAAAATGTGCATAGTTGTTAAGGAATCTTACACGTGGGTGTATGGTGGTATCCTGAATTACAACTACTTGGTGGGCCAATTTCTTCAGGAATGCAGGGAAGTGCAGGGATTCGAGACTCTTGCATCTATATTTCAAAAGACTTGGGAAAACAGAAGAACCACATGGGCTCTTGTGGCTGGGCACGTGCTGAGGAAAACCAGAGCATGGGCCAAAATGTACTTTTAGTCCCTTGGGTTACACAAATCCCTTTGCTTTTTTGGGAAGGTTTTAGGTTTCGAGTCTCCTTCCCTTGACTCTTAACCTCCTCTGAGCTTGCTCTTTTCTTTTTTTAGGCTCCAGATCTTACTTTCTACACCAGGCTTCCAACTTTCGTCCTCAGATTTGCACCCTGACTTTACCCCTGATGGATTTTTAAATGATCCATGAAGAATAGGATTTCATCTCTGTGACCAGGTTGCCCCTACCAGCAGGGTGGGCTGCACTCAGAGGTTTCAGGTACAGCCCAGCACCAAAAAACCTACACTAGACACAGCTATTAGAGGTCCTCCAAAAGCATAACCTCATTTACAATTAGAGTTTATTTTCTCTGATTGTTGGGAGAAAGAAAAAATACTCTGCATTTGTCTTCCTACAGGCAAGTGAATAAAGAAGCATTTTTTCAGTAGTATTTTGGGGTCATCAACTCAAAGACCATTTGGAAAACTCCCTGTTGCAGGTTGTTGATGGCTTTCTGTACGACAGAGCTGTTCCCAACAAAGCCAGTGGAAATAGAATATCTGTTTTCTTTGCTGGTTCCCCAGCCCTCAGTTCCTAAAAGATTAGATGGAGGTTTTGAGGGATGAATGCCTGGAATTCAGTGCCACCAGAGATCTGGAAACTGAGGGGCAAATCCTGAACTTCAAAAACCTCAGGGGTTTTTGGCTGCTCATCATTTTCTATGCAAGGATCTAATCCTACCCCCAGGCATCTCATTGTCTTCAATGGATTTTTATTCCAAGGCCAAGCTTCACTTTAGAAGAAATAATGGATGCAGCTACTGCTGGAGGCTGTTTGACATCACTAAGGCTGTCAGCCCCTGAAAGGCCTGGAGATGTTTGAACAGAATTAGATCTAGATATTACTCCATCTTCTTAGAGCCCTTGACTCTTGATATATTGTTGTGTCTACAGAAGGAAGTGAGGAGAGCTGGAGAATATATTTTCAAATGGAAGAGCATCTTTCCTATCCTTGTTTTCCAGTGAAGATCCAGTCTGCTATGAGGTTAAAAATGCAATTTCCCCAGTAATTGTCTCATTTCAGGTACCATTTGAGTGGCATGATACCCCCTTCCCCACCCTCCCTCCATCCCTGACACCCTGTTTTGATCCTGGCTGCTGGATCTAAACACACTCCTGCTTTCACTTTATTTAACACTGGAGGATTTAATCGCTGTTGATCCAAAAGGAAAATTTCTAACAGAACACTCTAAGCTTTACTGCTCCTGACTTCTTAATCGTGCAGATTTTATTTCATGTTAAGCTAGCAACTGAACTCTTCTAATAAACAGAGTAAAATCTAATTAGGCTACTGGAGGGGAATAGAAGAATTTATACTCCTCCAGACACACAGACATTAGGAATTCTTCCTCAAACGTACACACAGGCTTCCTGGCAGCCGTCTGCCTCAAAGAGCGGCTAATGATCCTACTAATTTGCACTTAGCTGATACTGCGAGGAGTTCCTCACAGATGGAAAATATACTTCTTCCATGAGATCATACAGGGCAGCACGGTCTCGTGGATTGTGCACAGAGAAAAAGAAATCCCAGCTCCTAATCCCACGGCTCCCACTCCTCGCTGTGTGGTCCCTCTCTCTCTCAGTTCCCCCGTGCGCAATCTCGCTGCTCATTCATGGGGTTGTGGTGATTACTCACTCCTTTGCCTGTGTTTCCAAAGCAGAAGGCACAATTAAAGCACTGAAACGCTGTGATTAGAGACTCAACAGCGCCTCCAGAACGTCTGTAGAAAAGACTGACAGCACAGATGAATTTGGCTGATTTTTGGTCTTCATTGGGCTCGTAATTACTTCAAGTTTTTCTGGGGAGAGGGAGATCAGACACCACCTGGCCTTGGGGAAGCTGACCCCCATGGAAGGGGGCACATATTCCCACAAGAGGCCACAGAGCCTGGCTGCACCCAATCCCTCAGGGACATCTCCATGCACACAATCATCCCTGGCCTGCACACCCATGGTCCCTCCACAGGGGTGATGCTCCCCAGGGAAGTGGTGGAGTCATCAAGCCTGGGCGTATTCAGAGAGCGTGTGGACGAGGCACTTTGTGTTATTGTTTAGTGGGAATGCTGGTGACAGGTCAAAGGTTGGACCAGATGGTCTGGGAGTTCTTTTCCAACCTTGGTTAGCCTGTGGTTCTATGATACCACCTCAAGTTTTACCCCTTACAACCAAAAGCATCTCATCCAGGCAGTGGGGTCAAGTTTGGCCTCTCCAGTGATTTGGGCTGGGCTGGGGTGGATGTATCGTGCAAGGGGCAGGGAGACCTCCAGCTACTTTCCTCACTGTTCCCTGCAAAGGACAGCCCAGATGTCCCACAGCAGCCCCAGCTGCCCACTGACATTGGGAAACATGGGATACATGTCCAGAATTAGCTGGGAAAGTGTGAATACCATGGAAGCAACAGGTAAACCCAGGGCATGCAATCCTCACCAGGAATTGGTGCTCAAGGCTTTTTCCCAAGTCTGTGTGTTTTCCAGTCTTTTTTCAGCTGGAGAGCTGTTATGTTCTTTTCCAAGACTGTTTAGTCCTCCCAGTTTCTTGTCAGGACTGCTCCTATAAAATCATCAGTCATTTCTTTGGTTTGAATGAAGTGCAGGGAGAGAATATAGGAGTAAATGTTAAAATAAAACCTGAATAAAACCTGGGGCTTGTTCATAAGCAAATACAATCACGAAATTATAGGATCATGGAATGGTTTGAGTTGGAAGGGAATTTAAAGCTCATCTTGTTCCAACCCTCTGCCATGGGCAGAGACATCTTCCACTGTCCCAGGCTGCTCTAAGCCCCATCCAACCTGGCCTTGGACACTTCCAGGGCTGGGGCATCCACGACTTCTCTTGATGATAAAATAGGACATGACCCAGCCCCTGGTGATCTCAGGAGACAACTTCCCATTGATGACATCAGGGCAGAGTGCCAACAGCTCTGGCCCCTGGAGACATAAATGCTTCAGGAAGGATTCAGGTCCTGCTGAGCACAGGTTTGTTCAGGGAAGGGTGTAGCCCCAGGAGTGGGAGGAGAAGACCTGCCTGATCATATTTCAGATTTTTAAAAATCAAAACACAAAAAGTTCCAGAAAACAACCACCCTGCAGCGGGCTGAAGCTGATGTATCTTTTTCTAATACATGGAGCTTTTGTGAAATGAAATCCCTGGCCCGAAACCTGGAGGTATCGCTTACTTTTAACTTTTACTTTGTTCAGGCAAACCTCCAGCTGATGTGAGAGAGCACTGGGTCACATTAGGATTTGGCCCACAAGGGCGGAGCAGAGCCAAGCTCTGAATGTCGCATAAACACATTAACTGGAGACTTGGCTTTCCCCGAGATCCCAGGGATGGAACAGGGCCGTGATCTAGTCTTCTGTGAGGCGCATGAGGAGGTTAAACTCATCCTGCCTAGAGCATTAAGAGAACAGGATCCAAACATCTGCACAACCATCTGTATCATCTCTTCCTCCTCCTGGAGACGTCTGGAATCTCGTCTGTTCTGTGTGACAGGTAGAAACGAGCTAAAAACTGCTTAACCTGTTCCGTGTGGGTGAAAAAAATTCAGAAATCAACCCCTGGGTTGTTCATGCTGAAGTGGAAAGCGTGTTCTCGCTGCTGCTGAGGTATGAAGAGGGCATATTGTTCATTTAAACCACACTCTATAGTTTTTGCAGCAGTAAAGTATTTTTGAAAGTTTACAGCTGTAGGAGAAATTCCCTGGAGCTTATCCGTCAGTTTTCTGCCAATCAGAAAGCTGAAGGCACTCCGGTTTGGGCTCCAAAAGTGACATTTTAGTGTTACACGTCTGAAATGTGGAGCGGTTTCGAGAGAGCATCCTGACAGGTTTGGAACTCCGAAGAAATGATTTTCTGGTGCCAAGCTACACAGTCTGGGAAACGCTGCACGCCACACTCGCTCCCTGTCCCTTTGCCAGAACCCAAAATATAGATTAAAAAAAGAGCAAGAAATGTGGCTCAGGACTCTGCTTTGCAGATGCATTTCAAGCAGGAGCTCTCTCTAATATTTAATGTATTAACTGCCCTCTCAGCCATAAGAATTCAGTATAAGAGGAGGTCCATGTTCAAGTAGATCACGTAGCAACACCATGGAGAAAGGGAAAAGAAAAGAAAGAAAATGTCCCAGGATGACCAAAAAAACATCTCCAGTGTGGAGGAAATGGTAAAACCTGGGCCAATCCACTCTGAGCCCATTAATTTATAAATGTAAAAGTTGTTTCAGAGTGGTTTCTGAGAGGGAAAACACAGGCATCTGAGAAGGTGTGGATGCTAAAGCATTGATGTGGGAGCCATTCTTCAGGGAACAAGAATGCCAGGCCGTGCCTGTCTTCACAAAATGGTCAGAAAGAGGAGGTTGAAAAACCTTTAGAATTATTGCTTAAAAATAAACCCAGAAGAATGGTTATTAGATGGAAAAAAAAATACATTCGGTTTCTCAGTGTTATTTTATTTAAGTAGAGCAGAGAAGAGCTGGGAGAGGAACAGGCCACATTTTTGGTCTTAATTAATGGTTTTAAAACATTCTTTAATGGGATGATAAGAACAGAGCGTCTTTTAATCAAGGCCTGGGATGAATCAATTTGCAATAATTTATTTTAGCTGGTTAGAGCAGGAGCTGCCCTGCCATGGGCAGGTTTATCCACAGGAATATCCCTGGAATGCGATTGCTTCAATCCCAGTTTGGGTTGGAAACAGCTCCTTGAAGGGGAACAGCTCATATGTGGTTCTCATATCTCTCCTGAAGTGCTCTGCCAGGACACCAGGGGAGAGGATCTCTGAGCTCAGCCCCTTCTGATGTCCTTGAATGTGGGAAGCTTCATATTTTCGAACACTCTGTCACAGATTCGATGACTTTGGCCCAGCACCTTCTGTTTGTTGTTAATGAAAGTCAATAGAAGTGTGGAAAAGTACAAAATGTCAACCTATGACCTTCTGAAATCCATGGCAGGAGAGAGCAGAGAAAGAAAACCACCCTTTGGTACTCACTTTGTCCCTCCTGCCGTGTTGGGATGCAGAAGTAAAAGGCTTTTTCTCAGGACTGGGGCTTAGTAAGTGAGGAATTTTGTCTCTCCTTGTTTTCCTTGCAGTTAGTTAAATCCTTAGGCTCCTGTTAACACTGAGCTCCAAGTTGATTTTTGTGTCAAAATGCTGAAACCTAATTTTCGTTTAACAATTTTCTCTTGGAGGCCAACATCAAATTAGTGTGTTTTCCACTGGCAGCCCCCAGTAATTTGGTAGGCAGGAGGCTCACACATACTTAAGTTATTCAATACATTTTGTTTTACTCTGTACAAGAAACGCAGTCAGAAAAGGCTGATTTATGATATTCCTCAGGTTTCCTGTTACTTTAAACCACCAACATCCTATGGCCAAGCCCTTCACAGGCAGCCAGCACATCTGGCCCAGAGTGCTTCTGTCACCTATGGCCAAAATGCCACATTTATAATCAAGTCATCATAGAAAAGAAAGAATTGATTATGATGAAAAGGAAAAAAAAAAAAGGAAATCTAAAAGGCAAAGTTATCAGCGGACATTGGGAATTATGTTTGGGTGGGTTTTTTTCCAAACATAGATCCCAGACCAAGAGGAGCCCATGGCACACTGAGCAGGATTATTAGATATGTGCAATCATCTCTTCTAGCCTAATTATAAATAATTATAATTATTATAAAAAGCTTTGATTTTCCCATTTCACTCATTTTAATGTCTATTTTGTTTTCCATTTATACAGACAACCCATTCCTGGCTGAAGCCAGAGCTCCACGGTCCATGTGAAATCCCACCTGCAATTCTGCAACTGCCTGTAAAGAAGTGAGTCTGCTCCCCACAAAAAATGTATTTTAGCTGCTCTCCTTAGGGATTTCAGGCTCATGCAGTCCCTGGGTCTGGGTTGTATCTGCGTATCCATCTGTCAAACGGGATCAATGAGCCAAAGTCTCCCTAAATATTAACTTCCTACATGTTTCATAAAATAGTCAGAGGCAGAAATCTGGCTTAATGTCCTCCTTAAAGGGAAATCTGGATTGCCTGTCCGTGCTGTAAAAATCATACACAAATCCACAGGGTATCAAATGAGGCTCACAGCACAAACCTTTAATTTTTCTCATAAAACTCCAGGTTTCAAATTTGCTGTATAATAAAGGGACTGAAAGACTTGCAATATTCAGGCTGGTCCAGGCTGTGAAGTCAGGCTGTGGTTTGGGGTTGCAAGACATACAAACTGGCTTGAGCAGAGATTTGTGTGTGCCCCAAAAGGGCACAGGCAAAGCTGTATTTTCTTCTCTGGAAGATGCATTTATAGACATTAATTTTTAATAAGAGAGTCGTAAAATAAACCAATAGATGATAACGAATAGAGGCTCAGATGTGTCAAATCCTGGAATGCTGCTGTGGAAATGGGAAGAGCTGCAGAGGTTGAACATCTTTGAAAATCTGATCACAGATTATTTCGAGTCAGCTTCCTCTGCCAAAGGAAAATTGAATTTTGCAAATCTGTGCCAAACTCTGACGTTCATGAACAGTTCCTCAAGTAGGTTTGGGTGATGTAACCAATAATCATGAATCCCTCCTCCACTTTCTAAACTACATCTGGTTGAGATGAATTTTTATGTGGATAACACAACCAAAATCTGAAAGACTCTGTGCTAAACTTTATTATGCAGTCGCATTATGACATATAAAATTAAGGGAAAAGGACCTGTGAGGGAGGGGAGGCCCTGACACAGGGTGTCCAGAGAAGCTGTGGCTGCCCCTGGATCCCTGGAAGTGTCCAAGGCCAGGTTGGAAGGGGCTTGGAGCACCCTGGGATAGTGGAAGGTGTCCCTGCCCATGGAGGGGGTGGAACAAGCTGATCTTTTAGGTCCCTTCCAACCCAAACCACTCTAGGATTCTAAATGCAGAAAATTATTTAAGCATTTGTTTTAACTTCAGGCAAATGGTTTAAACGTGTCTTTGAGCTCCAGATTTCTGCCTGAGAGTTGTTAAAACTCTGGGGGCAGCACCCACCTGGTTTGGTGCTCACCCAAGGAGGTGATGTTTGCACGACCCTCGGAGGACCGAGCAGCTCTCGGTGATAACAACGCCTCTCGTTGCTTCTTTTGGCAGGGACTTTGCGAGTCTCTCCCAGCAGAATTAGATCACAGCCAGTCCCACCTCAGCTGCATATTTGCTGGCTGAACAAAGGGGAGGAAATCGGACTCGTGGTCATGTCTGCTGGCAGAGCCGAGCACTGGCCGTGCTCCAAGGTTGGTTCCAAGGGCGCACAGCACTCAACCTGTCCCCGCACCCCAGATTTTGCCCCCTGCCCAAAATCACATCCCAGCAAATATTTTTGGCGGTGCCCTCATTACCCCAAATCAGCAAGGCAAATTCATTCACATCTTTAATAATATTAAAACAATATTTGTATGACAATAAAATATTTGTTCCAAGCAAGGAGCCAGCTGTTTATTTGTGTACAGTTCTGAGTCAGGCATCTTTAACTTGGCATTAAAAGCCAATTTTGACAAACAAGATTTTGCTTTATATCAAAGTGCCTGATCAGGTGGGGTTTTCTGAGCTATTTAAATAGCTTTGAGAAATGCAGTCTCTGACATTTCACTGCACTAAACATAACTTTTCCCTACATTAGATGAAGTTTTATTGTTCCTTTATCACATGGAAGTGCTCAAAATTTTGCTTTTGAAAGGTAAAGATAAAGTGAAAACAGAGGATCAAAATGAATTCGGAAGATGGGGGACTTCACAAAACAAGGATTGAGGTGGTTGTTCCACAAGCAGCAGTATTTGTTCTGTGTGCTGATAATTCGTTTACAAGTCTATTTTTGAGCTGAATTCCCTTCCTGGTAACTTCCAGTGTCCCAGTTCTCCCCCTGTGGGGTCATTTAATCTCTCTCTTCAGGCAAATATATGTTTAGGAGCAATTAGGAATTCAGATATTGCTGTAATGCGCAGCTGGAAAGAATACAAATAAAGTTATTCCTTAGGTTATTTAGATTTCCATTTAACTCAGCAAAATGGCAAAGAGGGGGTGGGATGAACCACTACAGGACCCATATTATTCACTTTTATCTTAGGTTGTGCCACCCCATGAATAGCTGGAGAAATAAATAAAAAGCAAAATCTCAAATTAATTGTTGCAGTCTTGGGTACCTTTTGCCTTGGAGCCCAAACAAACATTTCTATCTATGAATTTCTAGGTGAGAATAAAATTAAATCCAAATTAATGATGCTATTCACGGAGAAAGGAGGCTTTGTATTCTCTGTATGTGCCCAGCCAGGCACTTACAGATCATTGATAAATATAGAATGAGCATTTAAATACAAATATGGATGTTGCACACTTATATTTAAAAGTCACCCTTATTCTTGTTGGTAGAAAATTCACTTTTAGTGGAGAAGAGACCAGACAATGAGGCCACATTGTCCTGGCTCCAGAGCTAAAGGGAAAACTGGGAGAGAAACTCAAACCTACAGCCAGACATGAGAAAGAGGAAAGTCAGTGACCACTTGGAGATATCGGGGTAAGAGCAACTTGACTTAGGGGTCTAAAGAGACTCTTATCACCCAGGAGGGACTGATAGAGGAGGATTAATGGTGTTCAAATACTTCCTGGCAATGACCTTCCTGCAGCCGTTCCTTTTCCTTCACAAGGGCTTCTCTTGCCCAACAATAGCAGGTATTATAATTTATTTGATTGTGATTTTACTTCTTCCTTTTATCAAAGGATTTGAAGACAATCAGAGCTGGTGGCAGTTCTTGGATTGTCCACAAAAAATGGCACAAGAAAACAATAATTCTGTGAGATTTCTGCAATAGAATCTGATTTTTATGCCATTGACTTCCTGCCATACCCAGCAATTAATCTGGCCTTTATTTTATGAATCTTAGTTTATTAATTTGACCCTTTGTGTTCGTGAAATACTTTCAGAAATCAAGACTGGACACTGATGTTAACGAGAATATTTATTTTCTTTATTTAGAGTATTCTCTTGCTTTGCCTTCATCTGACAGGTGTGTGTAAAAATGTGTGTGAAATTCAGGAACATGGAAGAAATTTCATAAAACGTTGCATGGAATTAAAGATTTCTGACTGGAATCTGTTCTTCATCCTGGGCCATCAAGTGTCAGCATCAGCTTCATCTTTAGAGGAGGTTAGAGTGAGGTGGAATTTGGTCTCATCTCCCAAGTAACAAGTGGAAACAGCCTCAAGTTGTGCCAGGGGAGGTTTCGATTGGATATTAGGGAAAATTTCTTCACTGAAAGGCTTGTTAAGCATCGGGAAAGGCTGCCCAGGGCAGTGGCAGAGTCACCATTCCTGGAGGGATTTATGACATGTGGATGTCTCCATCTACACGGGGACATGGTTTAGTGCTGGGATAATGGATGGACTCAGTGATATCAGAGATCTTTCCCAATCTAAATGATTCCATAATTCTAAATTCTCAATTTTCCCTGCTTTTCTTACTTTACTATAGTTTTTTTCTGGTATGATTTTATTCCTTTCATTTTTTACTTTCAATAATCTCAATTAAAAAAAAAAAAAATGGAAAAAGGAAGAAAAGCAGAAAAGAAAAATCTTCTTCGGAAATATTTGAAATATTCCCCACTGGAAAAATAATATCCTTTAGTAGATGGATAGTCATGCAAACACACTGCTCCCCAGCACAACAAAACAAGCCTGGATCCATGGCAATGGCAGCAGGAATTTTGAGGGGATTAATACCAGGTTTGAACCTCTAGGGATGAGGGTTCCAGCTTGGGCCCTGGTTGGGGAGGAAAATAATAAATCTGGGAAAATCAGTGTGGTGGTCTCATTAGCACTCGTTACAGAAATCAGCCACACGATTTGGGGCCATTGGCAGCTTTTTGCTGGATAAATCCAGGGCTGGAATAACAACATTTACTGCAAGTTGGGCTTGAGGAGCACTGGAAGGGGGAGAAGTTTGCACAAAGCCTGGCTGTACCCAGGCCAGTGCTAACACTCCCTTCACTCCCATTTGCTCTGAACTCACTCACATATTTGGATCAAAATCATTTTAGTGTTTTTTCTTTAAAAGAAAAAAAAAGAGGGAGTAAAAATAGAGACAGACAGGTTTTGAATTGTAAAACATGTAACAGAGCCCATTCCCAACAAGTTTTATGGCTGTTCAAAGAACTCCCTGAGGTCTATCTTTGAATTAGCTGAATTAGGAAAGATGTAAAACTAATCAGAGTGTTGCCATCCTGATACTCCTTTGTCTGAAATGCAGGAGCTTTATCTTCTGCTCAAATCATTATAAGAAACTTTGTTATAAAGGTCTTGTAAATCAAGTCATTTGCATTTCTTGAAAGAATTTTTTTTCCCAATTAAACAATCTCAGCAAATTGCATTTATAAAACATTCCCTGGGTTTCCCGAGCATTTTGCAATGCAGTTTGCTACACACCACATCTGAGCAGAGCAGGGGGAATGGATGTGTGTAGGTATCCCCCCTCTCCTTCCCAGGGGAGTCCCAAATGAGCCAAATATTCAGCTGATGTAAATCAGTGTTGTTCCAGATCCTTTTGGACATGATATCGTGCTTTAAATCAACAGCCAGCCCTGCAGAGCCCACCCCATCCCCGGGCCTGGCTGGGGCTGGAATTAAAGCCTGGGCTGCTCAGGAGCTCGTACCCAGCAGCCTCAAAGGATTAATTAGGGCTGATATTTATTTCTTTTGATACGAAACCCAGATGTGTGCAGCTAAGCCAAAAAGCAGAGGGAGAGCCATCCTGCTTTTCTTTCCAGCAGACAGAAGAAAAGCAGCGCTGCCCACCCAGAGTTACAGAACAGGAGCAAATGATTATCAGCATGGAACAATTTGGGGTTTCATAACCTGCTAAACCACTTTATCTGCCTGATTATCAATTAATTCAGATAACCCCCACTTTTTTTTGATTATCAAATATTGCAAATATATGTGTGAGGGTTCATTTATTTGTCTGAAAGCTGGGAAGAAAAATGTGGAGGCAATACTCTTGCATTCCACAGGTACAGAAATAAATCAGCTTGGATTTCAGTTCAAGTACACGTTCTTCAATAAGTTATATGCGTACCTGCCCATTCATTAAAGAGTTTACCTTCAAATTAATTATTAAGACTGGAAAACAGACAGTGAAAACACTTTAAATCATGACCAAGTGCAGCACCACCCTTGGTTCCCACAATGGAAAGGGCATCTCCATCAGGAAAATGTAACTCGGGTTCAGAAAAATGTTACACTCACAGCATTTTTGGGTGCCATGGGCACCACTTTGGCAATATTATTTCACTCAGAACATTCCCCAAATCGAGCCAGGACCAGCTGATTTCACATGAACCATGGAGCATTTTCATATTTGTGCAGCATTTCTTTGTCAGCCTTTTCTTTCAGTGGGAAAAAGGACCCAGTCCCACAGATATCATTTTGATTTATTCATTACAGAAAGAAACCAGCAAAAAGGAGTGTTTCCAACCTTTAAACATAACCTAATTTTGATGTATTTAAGTTATTTATTCCCGGCCTGTAATTCCCCTTCTTTTCCAGTGATAAGATATAAGCAGTAAATCTATAAAGAGTAGGGATCTCCCAAAAAAAAATTATTGAAAAGAAACATGGAAAGATCAGACTTTTAAGTAATTTCTACCTTTATTCCATTGGAAAGAAAACTCTGAACATATTCAAATTAACAATTCAATATTTTTCCTAACAATTTCTATTTGTTCTTTTTTGTGTACCTGATTATTGATTCCCAGTAATGAAAGTCCCACTGATTTCACTGAGTTTTGGATTAAATTCCTGGGCAAGATTTGAGCCAGTGATGTAATGACACAAAACTGGAGAGCCTATTCCTTTTCCCTGATGCAGCCAGTGCATTATACTGGAGAAACGCAACATTTTTCCCATCTGAATAATTCCTATACAAATTTAAGGAGCCCAATTTTTCTCTCTTTGTCACCGATTGCATCAGTCTATTTTACAGCATCTTCACGTATTTTAGATTGCAAGGAAAAAAATGGGTTGGAAAACAGCAGAATCACTTTTTTCTTGGTTTTTTTTTAAATTCTTTTTGATGTTCCTGATATTTGTTTTCAGGGGAGATATCGAAAGCAGGATTTTGCATCGTTTCCTGAAGCATTTCCCTGCTTCCTTGCAGCTCGTTAAACTCCGGTTTTTGTTTTGCTTGGGGGTTTCTCAGCCCATCTATGGGGCATCTCCACAGCTCCAAAAGTCAGCTGGAAAAACAAGGACGCTCTTTTAACTCATCCAGTTGATGCAGGACACGTCGGGATTGAGGGAAAAAGGGGGAAAAAAAGGCAAAACCGATGCTTTTGAAGTCGAGAACTGCTACTGGAGGTGTCCTAGTCCCGGTTCTGGAGAACATCAGCCAGGCTGAGCTGAGCCCTGGGCTCCAATCCCTCTCTGCTCCCCCCAGGTCTCTGCTCTGCTTAATACTGTCAGAAAAGTCTCCAGCAAACATTTGTAATTGCAGGGAGAAAGAACACTGCTGTCTTTCTTTTTTCCTGACTTGACATCTATCAAATTTAGTTTAAGTGTTCCCCTGGGTCAGGCGAGTTGCTGAGCTATAAACTAAAAATAATTAAAATAAAATATTAAAAAAACCTCAAGCCTGCTTGCCAGGAGGGTATGGTTGGGAGTTAGCAGCTCTCAATCATGGATTTCAGAGGGCTGGAGCAGCTGAAACAAGGCAGGCAGCAGAAAACTGCAATTCTTTGATATTTTGATGCTACAGGCTTGATTCTTGCACTTCAGGACAAAACTGGATTCTGTAACAGGCATTCAGAATCGAAATTATATTTTTATTTAATACTGCAGTTAATATAAATTTTATAGCCAAAAGGCAGAGAAAGGTGGAAGGAATAGCTCTGCTTAATATCCCAGATAATTAAAACCTCGCCGTGACAATCCCTCCAAGTCCTCTTCCCATACTCTAAAAGATGACTCTGCCAATTTATTGACCCCAGCTGATGGATCAGCCATCCCCAAAATTGGAAATTCTGGTCACAATGACTTCAAGTTTGGCTGCAACCCGCCCAGACAGACAGCATGTTCCCAGACTGGTCACATTCATAAATGTCATAAAAAACATACTTATTCTCTGACATGCACAAAATAAAATCCTCCGACAAGACATCTCTAACCAGAAAGGCATGAAGGAAAAATCTCCGAGCACGTGACAGGGAATGAAGGCTGCTCCGAGTGGTGTTTTGACATTGGTGGAAGTAAAACCGAAATAAAACTTCTCCAGGCAGGACTGGAATATTGGCTTTATTATTTTTTGTTATTCTTATAGCTTGGAGAAACCACCGTGGGGAAGAGTGGAAAAAAAAAAAAGAAATCAGTCAAAATATGGCTCGAGAATTTTTGTGTGAGTTGTTGCAGTGTGAGTTGGGAGAGAAAAAAATGAAGTCAAGGATCACGTTCAGGGGATCTGAGGAGAATCAATCACTGAGAGGTGCATAATAAAAAACAAATCTTTGCATGCAGGCAAAGAATTAACCCGGGTTGTCTAAATGAGTCCATTTGCACTTCATGATTTGCATCTCATTCTGCATCTTCTGCACTTTAGAGTTGTTTTTGCACCTAATAAAAAAGCCCTATAAGTTCATCTTGTCTTTTTCATGTTATCATTGCTAGACACTCCCAGAAAATTAATTTTTTTTAGAAAAAAAGAGGTGGAATTATCAATACTTTTACATTTCTTTGAGAAGTTGCTCAGTTCTTGTTTCTGTGAACACTTAAATATAACAGGATTCTCTATTTGCTGATGACAAAGCCAAAAAATGGAGAGGATTGCCCGCACTTAACCTTCCGAAAGAGAAAATTGATCATTCCAAGCCCTAAGAAACAGGAATAATTTTATTTTTTTTTGAAGTGTGGCACTGCAACTCACTCTAAATCAAAACCAGACACAGCATCATTATTCTGTTCTTGTCAGAAATGCTGAATAACACCCTCCCCTTCAAACCGAGGCCGTCACCTCCAGAAGGATTGCACTCCTTGGATACAAATTCCCTCCCTGTTCCCTGGGGCCAACTCCCTCGCAGAGGGGATGCCCTGGAGAGGAGGGAGCTACGCCCATGGATGGTTTGGTCCATGGTTAGCCCAGGATTTGGGAATGAAATGTGCTCCAGAGCACAGACTGGAGGTGGTTGGGAATTTTCCAAGGCGTTTTTTTGGCGGGGTGTCACAGAATGGCAATTTGTTGAAACTGAAACCATTCACAAGGGAAGGTCTGTCTGAACAAAGCTCCCAGCTCAGAGGGAGCAGCAAAAGCAGAAAAGAGAGTAAGAACACAAAAAAACAGTAAAAAAAAACCAAAAAACAAAGGAAAATAGAGAGTGGTGAAAGAAACTGCCCCTTTCCAATAATCCTGGAGGGAAGGTTCAGGGGTCTGGCGTGACGTGGCGCTTGCTTTTCTCACTGCAAATGGCAATTTATGTAGAAGGTTTTTAGAACGAAATTACAAAGTCCAAGTGGAATAGAACAACAGAAGGGACATTCGCTCAGTCTGATCTCCAGAAATGAACCATTCCTGGGCTCTTTTAAATTATGATTTTTGACCCATTTCTGAAGCCACGTTTAGTTCTTATTGCCAAGAAGTGCTAAAACACCACATAAAATCGGATTGATTGAAAATACCTGATCCAGCCACTAGGACATGATTAAACAACCAGTACCTGAAGGAAATTTTCTGTCAAACCCATTCTTTACTGGAAAATTGCTCCCTTTATAAGCCACTTTTTCATAAAATCTACCCGATTTTTGGGTTCACTTCTCAAAAAACCGAACATGACAAACCCAAATTATTTCACTGCTTTTAGGCACAATGAGAAAGAAGAAACAATTCTCTACCAGAACTTATAAGAGCTGCCTCAAGGATGGATTTCTGAGTGAGTTACCTTAGAGTAAGGTAAAATGACTTTAAAAGAGTGCTGTAGGGAGTTTTCAGTGAGCAGATGCTGCTGTTTCACCTTTTTATGGGCATAACAGAAAGTTTATGGTTCAGTCACGCCACGCTCGCTCTGCAGCCAGGAATTATGACCTGGCTGTCCTTTGCCACTCATTTCAGCGAGATGTTTTCTGTCCTCTGGGACTCTGCCTTCCAGTCCTAGGAGGAGAAGGAAAATAAAAGCAGGCTGAAGTGAACGTGAAAATGTTAAAATGAGACTTGATGCGAGTGCAACCCTCCTGATAGCCAGGATAATCCCTCATTTTGGTATCATATCTGGTTTTGGTCTGGTGGAGGTTGAACTTTGAGCCTGATATAAGTCAGGCAGGGAAGATCCAGGAGTTAAAAGGCTGGTGCTGCAAGGTGGGAGCATGGAGATCTTTGGTGGACACACAGAGGTGGGATTGCACAGACCATGGAAGCTGCTGGACACCCAGAAAAAAAAATCTAATAATCTCAAAATTGCAAATTTTGACTTCTTAACAAGATGCAAGTAGCCACAGCCAGGTCTGGGATGAGCTTAACCCCTGGATCAGTGAAATGGGCTTGAAGCAGGTTTTGATTCCAGAGGGAGCACCTGACCCTTGGTGGATGCTGTCACCAATGTGGTGTTTGAGCACCTGAACGTTGTAACCCACATTGTGGCTTTCTCCCTCTTTTTATTCCACACCTAGGGGAGGCAAAATCCAGGAATTATTATCCCTCTGCATCCATGTGCAGAAAGAGAGGCAGATTTTAGGGTGTCCTTCCTGGAGAAACGCTCTATTTCCTTTCACCCCAATAATCCTTTTCCCCCTGTTCTTCCCTTACCTTTAGCCAGGAGAAGGAGAAAACAGAAAGAAAGAAAAGAAAAGAGAGAAATATGCTGCCTGGATTGGAAAAGTCATCTTTTCCCAGGAGCAGCGTAATAACGTTAATGGAAGGGAGAACGGGAAAGAGGAAATGTTTCGCTAACGTGGAGAATTTCTGGCCTGGGTTCTTTCTGAGGCCTGTTTGTCAGGGGGAAAAGGAAATTGGTGGCTGGATGAAATATGAGCTGATGCAGCTGCAATGCCTTTAAATACAAGCTTTTTTAGGCACACTGGTGCTTCAGTTTGGGGATATAAGCAGATGCTGAATGCCTTTCCCTACTTCACATGGGGCCTTTGCGTGCTGTGGTTTTAAGGCCAGTGTTCAGGTGATAAAAAAATAAAAAAAAGAAGGAGGGGGGAATGAAATGTCATTTTTGGAGAGGCAAAAAATACTTCAGGCTCTTTGGCGTAAGTCATAAAGGGCTTTTTGTGCACAGGCAGTCAGTGCAGTGTCAAGAGAAATCACTTGCACAAGGTGGAGTAACACTATCTGAAATTAAACTCTGGCCTCCATTTACAAGTAACACTTTAAGGTTAAAAAAAATTTAAAAAAATAAAAGCTTTTTCTTCTCAAGAAACTGAGGAACTAAGAGACGCCCCCTCCTCTCCTCCAAAACATCCCCCTGGTGTTCTTGCCATCCATAGCATGGCAGCCCCAAGCACGAGGTAATTAGCAGAACTCATCAGCCAGCCCTAACGAGCACACTTTGTACAGTGGGGTGAAACCTGGCTGGAGGTTCAGGGCTGCTCTGATCTGAAAGGGTTGGAACTGAAAAGGTTTGAACTCTCGTGCTCTCCAGGCTCTTTGAGCCTGATTCCTATTTACACTAAGTTTCCTCAGCATAAAGGGGCCTTCAAGTGGGCATGCAGTGAAGGAATATTTCAAGGCAAGGAGCATGCAGAGCGGGCTCTGGCTCCCCTCCTTGCACCTTCCTTGGAACAAGCCCCTCACTGTTTTCCTGCGAGGGGGAAGTGCCAGATGTAGCTCCAGTCCGAGGTGGAGGAGAAAGGGTCCGGCTCCCAGCCCTATTGAAGCTCTTTTGCAGTGCACTGCCACAGCTCTAGGACCTAAATAATTACTTCGGAGGGATTTTTTTTTTTTTTTCTGAATTTGCTTTTTATTCCTGCTCCTCAAGGCCCCATTTCTTACTATTTCTCCATTCAAAAGTCATCTCGAGCTGGTCGTCCAAGGTGGAAGCTGTGCTGAAATGCTCTGGAGATGTCATTGAAATATAAATAGAAAATAAATGATTAAAAATAGTTTGTCCTCTTGAATGGTTGCTTTAGAATTTAAGGATTATTCCTGACTTAGGAGTCCTCCTTGGCTCAGTCCTGGTGGGATATTTAATTTTTTTTAAATGCCAGTCCACGTTCTTCACTCCTAAGGAAATTAAGGCACATTAAACATGCTGCAAAATCGTCCAAAGACAGTCACAGGGTTTTCTGTGACAATATTTAAGAACTAAGGCTCTCAGTCCCCCAAAGTCCCCAAAGAAAATGTCTCTTACTGTTTATACCTGCTCCTTTGCCAAGCAAGGATCTTTCAGACCATAGAACAATCTCTCAACAGATGTATTGGAAACCTGGTTTGGCCATTTCTGTGTAGCTGAACTGATTAATGTAGGTTGTCATTTTTAGAACTAATTATTTTTAATAGAAAAGGTCTTCTTTAACCCCCCCCAAACCTCTCAATACTTCTTTCTTTCCACATTTTCATAATTTCTATTGAAGGGTTTTGCTATAACTTGCTTCCCAAAAATACCCCAATATTTCATTTTAATCCAATAACCATTTCAGAATGAACACGAATCTGTTTCAAAGCATTATGAATTTGAAAGGATCTATTTTGACCTCAGAATATTGAAACTCCGAGTAATTGCAAACACAGGTTTTCAACAATCAAGTTTATTTTCTCTGCAGCAAACCCCACCCATGTGCCTGCAGGGAATAGATGCATTTGCCAAATCCAACTTTTGGTGCACAGAAGAAGTGGGATATATAAATAGAAAGTGTAAGCTTTTTGGATACACAAAATGGGGTTGTAATTTAAGGCCTCCCGGCCGGTGGCAACAATTGTCCATGTCTTGTGGGGTGTCAATTTTCCCTCTTCTCTTTATTTGGCTCAGCAAGTCGCCTTCTGCAACCCGAGTTTAAAGTCTTGGCTTTTGCCTCCTCCGTCTCCCATCTCACGTGGAGCCGCGGTCGTCGCGGGAAGCTGCAGGATGCTGTCCACTAATCCCATGCTGCAGTCTCCCGGCCTGTGGTGGGCTACGAAAAAAAGAAAAAGAAAAAATTTAAAAAAAAATTAATTTAAAAAAAAGGAAATTAAATTTAAAAAAAGGTTTCCTAAATGATATCCCGAATTGCACATTATTTCACTTGACAAACAAAAAACCCTTATGTGGTCGGCAGAACGCGCCGTAATTTTGACAGCGAGTTCTGAGGCTGAACTGGCTCTTGAAACAATTTCCCTGTGTATGCAGAGCGGTTCCAGTTCAGTGCGTGCATGTGGCAAACACAGAAACTGCACTGCCTGATGCCAGGGCATGACCAAAATCTATAACAATGTTGTTTACTTTCACCAGCTCCACGAGGAAGAATGTAGCCTCATGCACCGAAACGACCTCAGAGCAGTCACACTTTTGCTTTGTCAATAATTTACCCAAAACACTTGTTTTCCCTTTGGAACATAAGGACTTGCAGCGACAGAGAGAAACTCTTCTACAGGGACTCTCCTGGAGAAATCCTAAGGAAATTCTCTCCGTGACGTTGGTGAGAGTGGAGGGAGGCAGCAGACAAACGAAGCTTTTGGAGCACCCTTGGCTTACGCTTCTTTTGTTGACATTTCTGATAAAAATCCAACTATTCCAAAGTCTTTACAGACAGGGCTCTGCCAGCTTCCTACTCCCACGAAATTGGCCCTTCCTGAGCGCTGCCAGGAAGGAACAGGTTTCAGCATCTCAGCGCTGCGTGGTCTGGCGTTGCGAGGCTGAGGTGGTTGGCCACTCCTCTGCAGGAGGTTCTAACACCCCGTGCTCAGGAGGGCTTTCCTCCACGCTTTTGTCAGGCTCTAAAGCTGCCCTAAAGCCGAGGAGCCACGGGACGGGGCAGGCTGTGAAATCTGGGGGAATAAACAAACTCAACCGGCTGCCTTCAGAAACTCCAATGCTCTCAGAGAAAACATCCCTCTTCCCAGCCCAAGTCAGAGTACTGACAGGAGGACAGTCCTCATTTCACTCGGGTTTGAAACATCGGGAAAGAAGAGGGACAGCCTGAAGGGATGGGATCTCCTAAATAAACATCTGTGTTGGGAACAGGAGTCAAGGAGTCTGAGCGACTTTTGGTGGTTCATTGAATAGCTCAGATAAATTTGCAGATAAGATTGCAAAAACTGATGCCACAAATGTTCAGGAGGTTCCATGGAAATGACAACACATAAAGTGGTTTCCCAGTTGCCTAAAAAGCACCTGGACATGGATTCCAAGCATCAAAGAGTCTGTGAGGAGCTGAGCTGCCCTGACTCCAGGCACTGCAGAACAGGACTCTGCATCAGAGAGCACATTGCTTAAAATCAGCATTACCTCTGCTGCAGACAGTGTTTGCGCAGGGCTGAAGCAGGAGAACCTATTGGTGGAGTCATAAATATTTATTTATGATGGAAGAAAACGTCACTAATTCAGTTTTCCTCCCTTTTATGGTTCCTAATTCATGGTGTCCTCTCCCATTTTTGAGTCATCAGAGCTCCAAAAAAACCCCTGATAATAATTTGAGAAACCAATAAACGCAGTACCCAAATAGAAACGAGATATTTTTCCAGCAGTTAAAACTCAATTACAGTCAAGTCACATGTTCACCCCACTCAATAGCTCATAAAATGGGCAATGAACTCACCAGGTGCTCAGGCATTGGATGGGTGAGAGAAGGTATCAGGGGATAGAATCCTCCAGGGGCTGAAACCTTCAGGATTTACTACCTGAGGTTCAGCCTGAGCCTTGATTGCCTCTGGGAAGAGGCAGAGCTGTTTTGGACTAATAAGCCTGACTGGGGTCTCTCTGGAAAACAGTGCATCCACAAATGTTAGGGCTTAATTTTGACCTAGGAAAAGGTAGGTGTCACATTAGCATGGAAATATCCCAGGGAAATCCAAGGGTTTAGCCTCCAGCAGTTCCACACATAAAAAAACCCCAAAAAATAAAGAAAGAGAAAAAAATCAGCTAAAAATAGACATTTACCAATTTGCCTGAAGCAGAATTTATAAATCTTTGCAGCCATTGTGCAGCTGATGACTCCTTGCAGGAATGGGGGGAGATATCCATGTTTGTGGGCAGAGATATTCACGAGAGCAAAATCCCAAAATTAAGGAAGCCACCGAAAGTTGCTCATTTCAAAGAGCTTTGGGCCACATCGACAGGTACCATGAGCAAAATCTCAGTGAGCAGGTTTTGCTGGAGGCACTGGAGCATGGAAGGATCCACATCCCACCATTCTGCTCCTCTTGGAGCAAACCCAAACGTGGAGATTTCCACTCCCAGCCCCCCAAAGGATTGCTCAACGTTTAGTTTTGATTTCTGCACGTGATTCATGCCTGGCTGGGACAGGGCCACTACTAATAACAGAAATGCAGGCATCAGCATGGATCGTGGCCCTTTTTTTCCTTTGGGTTTTTTCTTCCTACTTTTCCTTTTTTTTTTTTTTTTTTTTTTCTGAATACACAGCATTTATAGCACAAGATTCTATTATTTTCTGGAGGTGCACACTTTTACTGACATCAAGTTCTCTATCCTTTTAGCTCAGACCTCTACAATAGTGTGTTTCCATTAGTCAGGTCTTGCACTGATTTTATTTTTCTATTGGAAATCCGAGGGTTTGCAGCAAAGGGATGTTTCCAGCAATTCTAAAAGTTCACATTTGAAAGGTAAACCCCACTGTGCTCACTTGGATTTAAGATGAGTTCCTATGAGTTGATGATTTACCCTTTCATCTTGTAACCCAAGATCCTTCTTTCACTCCTCTGGGTGAGTCCAAGAGGATTTAAATTTTCTCCTTAGCTAAGAAAGCCCCAGTTTTACCAGCAAAAAATACTCTAAAAAACAGGGGATAAAGGGGGATCTGATTCATCGCCTCACAAAGTACGTGAGTGAATAAATAACCCCACTGAAATTAGTAAACAGAAAAATGCATCCAAAAATGTTTTTTCTCTATCACTGCGTGATTATGCAGATAAACCTACAGCCACATTTAACCTTTCCAGAAAGGTCAGTGAAAAGATTCCCAATCTCTACTTTCACATGACTTTGCAGCTTTCAGTCCAGCTCTGAGGAGAAGCAGAGGTGCTGAAGTACAGAAAGATAGGATATCCTCTGTGTGTCACTTTTCCTACTGGAAAGAGGAAATAAAGGAAATCTTGTAAGAAGTCCCATTCTCATGAGTCTTTCAGCTTCTTTATTCAGACCAAATGATCCTGGCTGGTTCAGATAAGGTTACTTTGGCTATTTACCCATTGTGAAGTAAATTATCAAAAGTCTTCAGGCTTGTCCATCATGAACAAAGGTTGGAAAATCCACTCTTTCCCATGCCAGGGTTAAGAAAACAATGTTAAAATCTATTTCAGGATCTAAGGGATGCACGATTCAGCACCCCAAGCTTTCTTGCAAAATGATAATAAGTTTCTCTGCAGCTTTTCTACTTATCCATGCATTTGGTGTGGAAGTTGCAGAGGTTACAAGGAAAATTCTTTCAACATCCTGAAAACCTTTAACAAATGAACATCTTTTTCTGGGGTGATTTTTCTCCTTGTTCTGTTTAAATTGAACCTGGTGGCTTGCTTAGGGCAGTGATTTGTCTCAGATGGACAGACTGTGCTCTTCCTCATGAAGCCATGAACTCCCAGCCCTGCTGGTGAGAAATCCTAGTGCCAGAGAAGGGAATCACTGCTTGAGGGAACATAATTCCTCAGAGTCCTCTCATATCCTCCCAGACAGTCTGAGCTGTCCCTTCAGCTGCACATAACACCAGGCTGAGCTCCTACACCAAACCTCACCCTGTGCCTTGCCTTAAGGTGTGTCCAAAGAGGGATCACAGGAGGGAACTGTGCTCCTCCAGCACTGCCTGTAGCAGGGGCCCATGGAAATACCAGCACAAGATTTGTAGCATCACTTGGTGATTTTTCACTGCTCTGCTGTACCTCTGCACTCAGACACTCTTTGTTTATTGTGTGCCCTTCTAATCCTGGCACTGTCAAAGCCCGCCCCATTAGCTCGGCATTATTGGGATTTATTAGCTGTGCACAGCTAACACGGTGTTATGACAGTTGGGATGAGATTAGGTTGCAGGTCAACCTGCTCCACAGCCTGGAACATTTTCAGGTCTCTTTGGAGCTAAACGTGAGGTTTAGACTGAGGAAGTCCCAGAGGAGAAAGAAAGGGAGGAATGCGGTGCTTCTCTGTCCTACACTCATGACCCCTCTGATAAATGGCAGGAGAAACCTCCTTCTTAGAAAGCAGAGGTGGAAAAATAAAAGGTATTTGATGGAGGTGGAGGCACAGGGCTCCTTCTCTCTGAACAAGAAGTTCCCAGACCGAGGGAAAACACACTCACACTTTCCAGTTCATGCCTAATTTCAGACGTAATTTATGAGATCAAAACACCTTGGTGATCAAAAGTAGGCACTTCTTGCGTGTTTCTCATTTTTTTCCACTTCACTGAAAACAACTGGGGAGACATTCAGTCAGACTCTTTACATGCTAGAAATCCCAGCTACACGCAGCAGAAATTTCTCTGAATTAGAGCAAAAACCTTCTCTGGTTCACCAGCTCCTGAGCGAAATCTTTTATTTTGCTGAGCAATTATGTCTTTGTTTGTCCAGGGGAATATCTCATAACTCCCTGCTCACGGAAAGGCACTGACCTCTGAACGAACCAAAAATAGCCCAGCAATAATTCCAACAAGCTGCTCAATATCTGCTTTGAAGGCCCCTTTGGATCCGAGGCATTACCACCCATCCCACCGTGACCAAGCGGAGCAGGACAAGGTGTGGAGCGTTTCCCAGCAGGAAAATCGAGTGTTTTCTGGGCAGGAGGAAGGAGGGCTAAGGGTGCTCCCCCATCAGACATCCAGATCTGCTGTCGTTCAGTGCTTACATCCAGTAAATCGTTCCAATCCAGTTGTGGTCAGGAGAAATATGCTCCGGATAATTCGCTGCAGCCTCCTGCCTGTGGACTCCACTGTGCGGAGCAGGGCCTTAATTGCTTTTTTTTTTTCCTCTTTCTCTTCTTGCTCCAGTGAATTAATTTAGAAACACGATATAAGTTAATGATAAAATCCTTCACTAAACCACTGATGGCTACGTGCTGCCTGGCTGGGATAGACAAATAGCCCGTTTATTCTGGAATCCTTTATGGTTCTACAAGGGCTCTAATGTGTCTAAATTGTGCAATAATACAGCACAGAAATAAGTGATTTCATGACAAAAGCCTGTATATTAAACCCTTCCAAAGTGCAGCAGAGTGTGGCAGGCGAGATGATGAAAATAACTGGGTTCTCTTCCAAGCTCTAAAGCTGAATTTTTGCGCAACCAGCACTGGGCATTTGGCCCCAGTGAATCTCAGTTCCTTCCTCCTCTTCTCTCCCTCATCTCCATGCTCTTGCACTGCTTCCTGCCTCTGAAGAATAAGCTACAACCTTATTCTTAGCCTGTATTTTTATTATCACCTAAATAAAGCGGCTTTGATCTCAGTAATGATTTCAGATGATCTTGTAGTAATTAATCAAAAATAGCTTGAGTGATATTTTGACTGCCATCTGCTCCAAATCCTTCTGCTTGATCTTCCCAATCTACCTGCCTTGGGTATATCCCAAGGCATTGAGTGCCAAAGATTAACCATAAACTGTGTGATACCTTTTTCCACAGATTTGAAAGTGTTTCCCTTAAAGGCAACGCTATTTTTTTTTCCCTTTAATGGGTAAGCAGCCTCATTAGTACCAGGTGATTCATTTAAAGCACAATTACACAGGGAATTCAGCTAATTGATTGGATAACCCTCGATTCCTTTGTAAAAACACAATCCTCAAACCTGAAGTGCTTGGACTTAGTGGTAGTCATGTACCGAGAAGTTTACTTTGAAAGCAAACGTTTAGGTTAATGGGATCCATATGATATAAATTCCTAATAACTTTTCCATGGGTGGGCTTATCGAACTGCTTATCATAACACCAGTCGGGCTGTTTCAAAGGAGCTTTCTTCTGAAACCTTGTGAAGACTTTTCTTTCACCCCAGATCTACAGAAAGCTCCACTAACTCTCCATTGAGAAAATATTTGAGCTCCTTCTCAGGCCATATTCAAAGGGATTCTTTTCCAGAGGGGTATTTATTAACCCTTTGCTGGCAGGACAAAGTGTTCAACAGAGGTGTGTGACACTGGGGAGGAGAAGAGCTCTGATCAGGAGGGTTTTGTGGTGCTGCTGCTTTTGGGTCCAGGAGGTCACATTTATGGATGAAACTGGTTGGGAGCTTGAACTAAACCTGGTTCTCTTGTCTGGACACTAAAAGAAGATCTCAGAGTTAATTTGGGCTCACTCAAACCCAGGGAAGTCAAAGCTGACCCCTGTGGGTTTCAAATCAGATCCATAGAAGCTCACACCACTATTTCTAATCACAGAGAAGAATAAATGAGAACAAACATCCCCTAAAGAGGCTTTGGGATATTTAGGAATCAGAGAACCAGGGCCACCTGCACTGTCTGAAGACAAAATTTCCTACACAGAACTAAAATATCTTAGAAGCAAGCAGAGAAGCTGTTGCTACAAAAACTGTGATTTCCCAATATTTTCTAATTTTTATAAAATTAAATCCATTTACATCTGCCAGCAATATGTTACTGGAAACTGAACTCTTATCTCTTCTTCCTGTATTGTACTAATGTTGATTTTATGTTTTCCCACACTATAACTTTTTTGAAATATAGAAAAGCATAGAAATACTTTTAAGCATCTAAACATGGCAGTAGAATTTTATATAAATATAAGTGTATTGGCAGTTAAAGAGAGATCCAGTATCCTGATATTCTCTGGGAAAGAAGAACTGCCAGGATCACGGCAGGTATAAAAATTGCCATGGCCCTCACTGAAGATGGCACAATAATTCTATCATCATATTTCCAATATTTAATTAAAACCAAACCACGATTGCTCAGCAGAGGAGGGGGACAGCATCCTGAAGCATGATCATATGGATAATATGGATAATATTCCTGCTGGGATAACTGCATGGACTGAAAAAAGAGAAAAGATGAGAACCATTCACTGTGGTCATGTTTGGCATTGACCAATGGGGACATTAAAGTGATCTACAAATATGTGGGAAAGGGTGATCAAGAGTAGTTGTTTAAAATGACTGAAATAAAGAGGGAGAGAGAGAATTGGAATGGTCCAGTGTGAAGTGGAAAAGACAGATTATGTTTCAAGGAGAAATTCAGAGACAGAGCCACTTGCTTGCAAGAGTTTCCAGAGGTGCACAGAGCTCACACCACCCATAAGAAATAAATCATAGTAAACACAGATGCTGTGGGAGATTTTGGCACAATTTAACCCAAAGATCTGTGATTCTTTCAAAATTAAAAAAAAATAGGGAAAAAAAGATTTGAACTGTATTGTGAGCCTTGAGTGCAAAATGTGAAATTGAATTTCAAAACATAGTTCTGCACTAAAAGGTTCTAGTATTCACTATCACCCTTACCTGCAGTGTTTGGCCCTGCCCTCAAAGCTTGCACAGTGGGGTTTTTAAGCCCTCAATCAGTTGCTCCACACAACCAATATCTAAAATAGTTCCATTTCACTGCTGCAAATGCTCCCCGGAGGTGCATTTATGAGCACTGCGTCCCGTTACAGCAGGAGGGGTAATGGTCTGGCACATCAGGAGCCTTCTAAGGCGATGAGAGGCCAGTGCAGGAGTCAGGTGTGTTGATGTACGGAGTTTCCAAACATTAATTAATGCAGAAGGGAAGTCAACACTGGAAAATCTTGTTCTTGACCGTGGTGGGACAGCTGAGCCCTTCATAACTCCGTCAATTAATGTGCTACAGACACTGGGCTCCTCAGAGGGGAATGCCAGCTTGGAGGTGGGCATGTCACAGGAAGAGATTTGGGTTTGTTGGCAGGGAAGTGTGGGAGATGCCTGCAGGTTCCTTGTCAGCACTTTGCCTGGGGCCAGAGCAGGCACGTTAAATCATGGGATGCAAAGCCACGTGTGGACGTACACGAATGGGAAAACAAAATATCAGAGGCTCTACAGCCCTGTCCTTCAGACCTACACTGGGTTTCTTCTCTCTTTCTGGGCTGTGAGGAGAATCCATTGAACCTCACTACCTTGAAGGCCAAAGCTTTTCTAAAAAAAAATTAGGTTGGGATTGCAAGTCTCAGAGACCGAATTATCCTGGAATCTGGCCTGTAGGAGGCCTCAGAAGCAACCAAAAGTGGGTACAAGCTGTGATCTCTCGCCGCTGGGCTGTGAGAGTATTGTGTTAGAGGCTTAACGGGCTTCAAAAAGCGGGGCTGGAGCGGCAGTGAAAGAGAGAACGGTGTTTATTGAGCAATAAAAAAACATTACATTTCATGGCTCAGCCAAAGTGCCCTACAGAAGCAAATCCTGGTGCCTTATAATACGGGCTGTAATAAATGCTAATACTGTAAAGGGGGCTGTTGGAAGCCAGCAGCAGGGCCCTATCGGGGTGTAATCAAGCCCCCTGTTAAATTAGCATTGCCCTGCTCTCGCTGTTTTATTGCGTGACAGGAGCGAGCCCGGGGAGCGAGCCTGGCTCCGGAGGGGTTCGTTCACCTCCTGCACGGCTGCACTCTGCTTACCCTCTCCCAGGGACAGCTCTCTGAGGCCAAGGGTTAGGTTTCCTTCCAAGGATTAAGCGGGAGGCTCATGTCAACAAGGTGGTCGTGGAGATAGAGACAGAGCAGGAAGGACTCGTGAGGCCGATGGAGAAAGATCCAACAATTTCAAGGCAGCAGATTAATCCTGATAATGCGGCGTTGGGCCATTCCTTTCCCTCTGGTTGGGTCAAGTTCCCTTAGCAACCACAAAGCCTGTCATTAATAAAATTAAAAAACTCCATCATAATTTCCAGCCCCCGTGCCCTTTTCCAAGGCTAAAAGACAAATTGAATATAAAATGAAAGCCTTGCTTTTTTGGCCTTTTTAAATCTTTTCTCCTTTTCCCACTTTCCTGCCCATAATTCTGCATTGCTGACCTTCCTCCAGTCTCGGGAACACACAGAACATATGGACCTGATTGTCCTATGGAGTGAGGAGGGCACAGGGATACCATTCCCAATGACCTTTCCCCACCAGGGCTGGGGTACATTAGTGTCAGCATCTGCACAGCCCTACCTGGGCTGGGCTGCAGCAGCTTCTTCTTGAACCTTTGTCTGATATTCCAATTATTGTCGCGAGCGGAGCTGCCTTCCAGGGTTTCTTTGGACCAAAAAAGAGGCCTTTTTATTCCTAACTGAATTTTTTGGCTAAAATTTGTATTTCTGCTAAGATGACTTAGTTGCTGCATTCTGTGAAGAAGGAGTGGTTGGAAACCAAAGGGGAGAAAAATATGGATATATCTGAAGATGCTTCAACTTTCGGAAACCAGGAGTAACTGAAGAAGAGCTGTTAGAAATTGGAAAAGTGTTCGGTTTGGGGGTTTTGCCAGTAAACAAGAACATTTCTGTGGGAGTTCAGGGGCTTTCAGCTGCTTACAAAAATCATTGGAGAGCTCCCACACTCCAACCACCTCTTTTTAGTTTTCTTCTGGTCATATAACACCAGGTTTCCATTTGCTGGAAATAAATGAGGAAGCCATGGGGTATCCCTGCTCTTTTTATTCACCCAAATAATGCCATTAAAGTCCACAGGAGTTCTCATATCCAGTGGGCAGGTGCTGACCCCAATTGTTTTAACAGTTCTTTTTGTTCACACCTCATATTCCAGCTAAAAGGTCTTATGCAGCTTGACAGAAGGCTTAAAATCACGAGCCTGCCCAATGATGGAATTGGTATTATGAATTTATGCTGCTTGGTTGGCTTAAACGATGAGAAAATAATACAAGAAATCAAGTGTTGAGGGTAAACAGATGGCCAAAGTTTGGTGAGTCAGGCTTACACCATCATGTACTCCTTGAGAAACCATAACCAACCCATTTTTTCCCTCTGTGCCTCAGTTTCCCCACCTAAATTGTAAATTGGGATTTATCAAACATCACTTTCTCAACATGTAATCAGTGGTAAACTTCAGGTGATCAAAAGTAGGAGAGAGAACTCAATATTTCTTCAAATAGTTTGAAAATCAGACTTTTTTGGTAAAAGATTATCTTTTTATCCTATTAGACAACTGCTACTCAGAGTAGCAATGTGATGAATGACACTGCATCCACAAATGCTGAAAATAAAACAGATGAGTGAGGTAAAGTGGGTGAGTTCTGTGCACTCACACAGTCCTATGCACCTCTTCAGAGTGATGTTTAAAACAGAATCATGACCAGAAAATACTTCTGAAATATTTTAAACTTAATGACATTTTTCCAGAGTTTCTAAAAATTTTTTCTTCATTGTAACATACCCCACTGCCAGGAAGTATTTTACTCTTCCAGGATGAACTCAAAAAAGGAAAAATAGATAAAACCTTTTCCTAATGCTATTTATTTATTTCATAGAATGGCTTGGGTTGCAATTTATGTAATTTATTCATATGATTTATTTACATGTTGCCAGCAGCATGCACAGAGCAAGGTCCATTCCAATGATCTTCCTCAAGCCAGAAATCTCATAGTAGCCAACCAAACTGTACTTCATCCTTGAAAGAAACAAAAGCCTCTAAGTTCAGACTAAACATGAGAAATTGTAGCCAGAAAGGAAATTTTTTTAAATTTTTTTTTGAGAAAGTTATGTGGGAAGATATAAACCCAGCGGGTTGGACTGGAGTGACTCTTTCAACTCGAGTTTATTGTGTTTACAATATTACTCAAGTTCTGAGGAAAATAATAACCATCACAAATCTCCCCAATGTCCCTTATTTTAGAGCTTGAGTTTTCTTACATTTTCTGCTGGTTTAAAGCCCAACAACAAAGAAGGTTCTTGATAGGACAAGCTCTAAAATTAAAACTACTCTGATGTATCGAGAGCTATAACCTCACTCTGGGGGAACCAACGTTTCTACTACAACTTTAACAAATTTCTTCCCCTCCCTCCAACCTCTTCTCCATCCCATAATAGCCTCTATGTTCCCAAAGTAGGGCTCCACATCTGTAATATATTATGTGCATAATTTGCACTTGATCACCAACCACATTGATGAAACCGTTGCGCGACAATTAAACTTAATTAGGTTTTTTTACAATTCCCTCTTTAACTGAGAGTCTTATCAGCTCTCATCGAGCCCTTGCT
This sequence comes from Edolisoma coerulescens, assembly GCA_013397115.1. Classification (NCBI taxonomy): domain Eukaryota; kingdom Metazoa; phylum Chordata; class Aves; order Passeriformes; family Campephagidae; genus Edolisoma; species Edolisoma coerulescens. Next base: position 1,999,648 of record VWZW01005771.1, read on the forward strand.
GGAGATGTTTAGCCCCGAGTGTGAGCACCATTCCTTCCCAATTCCAGGCAAAGGCAAAACTGGGGATTAACAAATGTGTGTCAGCCTGTGACCCAGCGTGAGGCACTTTGCATTCCCAATTGTTTCCATGTGGATGTCAGCAAATGTCCATCTCCAAGCTATAAATAGATGACCAGGCTGCCCCCTCCATGAAATCAGACAAGTCCTGTAGCGTTTCCCAGGAGTGGGGTTGCAGTGGTTATTCGGAGTTAAGCTGTGAAATTCAGAGGGGTTTTTGAGTTTTCGGTGATAATTTCAAGATATTCTTTTCCTCAAGAAGAGAGTTGTAGCTGCTATTAAAAAAAAAAAAAAAGTCAGAATTATACAAATTTTAACTAATAATGAGAATGAAGATGCCTAATCAGATGTACAAGTACTGAGAAACTGGTAGTTACATTTAAGGAGTTAATTCTTTTCCCCAAAATTGGTGTAGTTGAGGTATTTCTACATTCATGGATTTAGGGGGATGGATTCTTTTTCTCTAGAGAATGGAACACCAAAATATTTGATACCTTTAAAATGTTGTTTCTGTGTTTCTGTGTTACTGTGGGCAGACCTTCGAGATAATCTTTGCATGAAAAAACAAAATTAAATATCACTTTATTAAAGTATAGTTTTACTGGGGCTGAGTTTGGGAATTAATTGGAAATAAAAGGAAAAGATAAAATAACTTTTATTTTTAACTCTCTAACTTGTATTTCACTTTCTGATCAAAGAAAACAAGCTAAAAAATGATTCATGATCCCTGTTGAATTTCGGTGCTGTTAATGGGATGTTTGTAACTAAAATCTCCCAAATTCACTGATATTTGAATTTTTCCCTGCTCCTCTGAGTATTGATTTCCTCACAGTTATAGACTTAGTCAATTCTTATCCAAATTATATCTTTACCTAATATTCCCTCTACTTTCCTTATTAATGAGAACTTTTTTATATTTAATTCCCATACTGAAAAAAGAATTATCTGTAAGCCTGAATATTGTAATAAGATAGAGATGAAAAATATATATCATATATATGTGTAATAACGTGGCAGTGGCACAGGCTGTACTCTTAATTTTGAATTAAACTTGTCTAATTGTGTCAGGTTACCCTCTCTTTTTCAGGTGGGAGTACTTAATTCTTTCCTCTATTAAATTTCTTGAGAAATATTTATATTTTGGGGGGGATTAAGTTAATTCTGCTACAAGTGGAAGGTTTCATATAAGCAGACAACGAATTTCTGATTTTTTTTCAATAGCATTTAACCAATTGTTTAAAAATTCTGCTTCCTTGGCAGAGAAAATCATTGCACTATTTTGATTATTGTCTGATCCACCAGTGATTGGAGTCTGTTGAATAAATTCACAGGACAATGCTTTTGGCAGATTTTTACAGTCTTTTAGTAAATGATTTGTCTCAAATGATATTCATCTCTTTCCCAGCTGATAGTATTGCTTTGGGAATTTGCCCATCCATTCCAGAGGAGAAAAGATTCCTGTGAAATCTTTCAAATAATCATTTCAAGCAAGAAATATTTTCCTTCAATCCGGAGGCTGTGGAGTCCGTGAGGGAAGCTACGCTGGGAAAGCTCAGTGTTAGTACACAGTGCCTCAAATAAATTAAGGTTATTTTAATCTTCCCCTTTTATTTTTTCCTTTAATGAGTTATAAATAATAAAACCAGCAGCAGGATTTAACGGCAAACACACCCTGGGTGCTTGGAAATCCGAACTTTCCCCTCGGACACGCACCCAGAGCATCTCTGGGCAGCGTCCACATGAGGAGAGCAGCATGGGGTGGGGGTAAACATCTCTTTTTGAGCAGCAGGAGAATTCCAGCCCCTGCCATGGGTAACACGGAGCCTCCCTCCAGCATTCCCAGTGATTCCTTCGGCGAGCGCGAAATGCCGGAAAGCGCCGCGCTGATGCCTTTATGAATGGCCTGTTTGTCTCCCTCTCCCCTGGCAGCCCATTTTTTTCTTTTTTTAAATTATTTTTTTCCCCCCTTCCTTTTTTTCACCCCACACTTGTCCAGTGGCCCAAAGCAGTTTAGCAGATATGGCAGCTCCAGGAATTATGAAGATGTGGATGTGGCTCTGCTGATTTGTGCCCCATGTGACGATGTTTTCTCAAGTCAGGGTTTTTTCACCAGAAAATTTCTTCTTTTTGAGAAGGTAGAGGACAAGGAACTGCTTTTTTCTTAAAGATGTGACTCTGGGCACCTGACACACTTCAAATAATTGCTCAAATTTAAACACACACTGTGCCTAATATAACCCAAATCTAAAAGCTTTCTCCATCACCAGCAGCTCCAACACTGCAGTCGAGGTCTGGATCCAGGGATAATTTCTGCAGGTGGAATTCATCTCTGAAATAAATCCACATCTGGGACACAACCAGGATCAGGCTGTTCGAGTTCCTTCCTTCGTGCCACCTTCCAAAAGGACAAAATCCACCTTTTGTGAACTCTGGGAGAGAGGAGTTTAAAAAATGCTGGAGGTTTGTTTAATTAGGTGGCCTCGCAGCTCATTTCAGAAGGGCTGCTGGCAAATCACCCAACCTGCTTCCAGGGCTGATGTTAAAATCTGTTTCCACATTTTCTTGTGGGGGGAAAAAAAGAAAAAAAGAGGGGAAAAAAAGGTTATCCTTCGCCCTTTGCAGCAAGCCAGGAAAGCTTGAAACTGAAATGGTGGCTTAGTGCCCAGACAGAGAGGAACTGATATAAATACGAGCAAGGTTAAGAATTTTCTTTATTGAGAGCACCTGCTCCAATTTTATATGTAGGGTTGCTAAGAATTCCTTCATTACAGTGTGGGAGTTCAGTGGAGCCTTTGGTGCTGAGAAACCCAGTGGGGTCCTTTGGATTTCTCCATGGAAAGGCTTTCCTTGCTGTTCTCCAAGGGAATTCCATGTGTCCAAAGGGAAGGCAGTGCTGGAGCTGCAGGCGAAGCTCCCAGGACAGGTGCAGGTGATGCAAGTCAGCCTGGCTGGGGATGAGTGACAGGGCAGGGACGTGCAAAAATGAGCGGGCAAATCCTCTCCACTTGGGAATTTCCCAGCAAAATGGCAAATTTTTGCTTCTTTTCCAAGGGAGCTGCACATCTCCTGGGTGTATCAGCCCCTTGTACCTGGTCAATCACCTCAAGACGGATGTGCCAGAGGAGCTGAATTATGACTTTCATTTGTGATACACCAAACATTTGTGGTCACTTTGATGGGACAAAGACAAAAGCAAGACAGGGTTTCAGGAATAGGAATGTGGTCTTACTGATCAGGCTGGTGTGGCTGGAAAAGAACCCCACCAGACTGGGTCTTGGGTATTAAGCAAGAAATTTTAAGCAAATTTCTTGGCAAAATGAGTAATTTCAGTACAAACTCGCTAATGTTAAGCCGTTAGCCTGAGACTTAGAGACAGCACCATTCTTTTGGCTTTTGTCTGAGGCTGAAACAATTAGGGACTAATCCTTTAAACTGTATTATTTTTGGAGTTGAGGTTGATTATTCCCAGACCACTCAAACCTTCTAGCACTGCTGTCAGAGTCCAGATCTCCAGAGGCCTTTTGCTGTGGTTGTGATGATCCATGGACACACAGCTTGTCTAGGAAAAGGAGCAGCCTCTCACAAACCCACTTCCAGCTATGATCTCTTTATTTTTACACGGCCTCATGACAAAAGAGGTGGTCTTTGACGCTGGAAGTTTAATCTCAGTGTTGACAATGAGTCTCTCAGTATTCCTGGTTGAATTTTTTGCTTTATTGCACCTTGCTTTCCCCAAACAGATGATGATTCCTCTGTTAATGGTCTGAAAATAATATCCACAATAAACTTTTCAACCAGGTCAAAGCCTTCAGATGACAGAAACGCTTTAGGAAGTGCTGTTTGAGAGCTAATGAAAAGCATTACTGGTAAGGAAAGAGCAGCGTGCTGGAGATGGCCAACAGATCCAGGGGAGCTGCCATGTCTTGCTCAAAATTCCTCCCCAGCTGCAGCCAAATTCATTTTGTACTGGCCTGGTGCCCCCTGAGGGGGTTTTTCATAGTTTGATCCCCCCAGTGATTTGTCACAAGGCAATTTGATTTGTCACAAGTCCATAATCCTGGCATGGATGGCACCAGATACCGTGGTCGGGATGGCAAAGTTGGCTTTGCATGTGCTGAAAAGCGGGAGAGGAATTTTGGAGGTGTAGAGACCTGCTCCTTGGGGTGGAAAATGGTCCCTCAGTGCTGGTTTGGGGTTTTTTTTATGTTTTATTTTTCAAATGTGAGGCCTAACATCAAACTGAAGGTGAGAGGGATGGCTGATACCTGAAGGGAGCAGACAAGAAAGATGGAGAGAGACAATTTACAATGTCCTGGAGGGACAGGACAAGGGGGAATGGCTTCAAACTGACAAAGGGCAGGGTTAGATGGGATATCAGAAAAAAATTCCTCCCTGTGAGGGTGGGGAGGCCCTGGCACAGGGTGCCCAGAGAAGCTGTGGCTGCTCCATCCTTGGAAGTGTCCAAGGCCAGGTTGGACGGGGCTTGGAGCAACCTGGGATATGGAAGATGTCCCTGCCCATGGGATGAGAAGATCTTGAAGGTCCCTTCCAACCCAAACCATTCCATGATTCCATGATTGTAGTGGGAGGAAGGTTCTGGTGATGCCACCACAGTGCAAGGCCGTGGTAAGCCAGAGGGATATGACCAGCACCAGGAAAAGAGGAGACGAAAATGTTTACTAGTATTTTATCTGATGGGTCTTAATTTAACCCAGGGCATGACGCTGGCTAACCCTGAACTGAACCCAGGAAAAATCTAACACTGGGAATTGGTCATTTTTCCTGTGAATAATGGCATTTTCAGAAAGATTGCCTCAACAATAAATTTTTTCTCCCTGGAATAACCCTGTCCCAGTGTTATTAGACATCCTCTACTAAATGTCAGTTTTTTTCCAGGTCCTGCAGTGACACCTTAGGTTCACCAGCACAGCAAACCACAGTTTTCTGTCCTCTTTCTCGTGCCAGATCTACAAATCCACAGTCATACCCCACAACGCAGACATCCAGTATAAACTGGGAAATGGGACAGGAATGCTGCAGTGAATCCACAGCTGACCCAGAGCCAGTATCTGTGCTTTGAAGGGATCTGCAGTGTGGAGAGCCAAGGAGAGCCACCAGTGAGCTGCCACCCCGGCACGTGGGAAATCATCCCCACACGGCTGAGGATGGGCACAAACCTGGGTGGAAAACAAGTGAATGAAGCTCCTGCAGCAGCTGCTTCATTGAGATGTTTCCCCAAAGCTGGCATAGCCTAAGCCTAGGAGCTGGCAGGGGTTTTTGCTTCACTGGGAGAGAAGCAACATTCTTGAACTTACAGAAATTACCCCGTTTTACTAGGGGATAAATCTAATCAGATTGTATCCAAATGGCCTATCTGTGAATTTTACCCACAGATGTATCTCATTTTCTTAATACCTAAGCTGCTTAGAAGCTTTCGTGTATTTATTTTCCTTTCACCCCTGCACTGGGGAGACACACTGTCCCTATTTTGCAGCTGGGGAAGTTGCTCACAGGGAGATTTAAGTGCAGGTATTCAGGGCAGTTGCTGAGGAGAACAGAATTCAGCATGGCTGCAAAACCCACCTGCCACGCTGGGTGAACACTGGGGCAAGGAGCTCTGTGCTGAATGCCAGCAGTACCTGTGCTAATTCATGGAAAACTGGGTTAAGTGCACCCACTTGTACTCCCTACAGGGGAGAAATGGGTTCAGGGAATCAGGCAGGGGAGGCTGGAGCAATCCCAGGAGCTGATCTGTGTCCCTGAGGCTGGTGGTGGCTGGAGCCTGCTCCTGCCTGCTCCCTGATCCATGGGAAGGGCTCACCCACCAAGAACACTGAATTATGCCATGGGAGCTGGATACAAGGTGGAGGGAACTGAAGGGAAACTAAAATCTCTGTTTTTTCCATTCTCAACCATTTCTTTTCCCTGGAGCTGTGTAAGAAACATCCACCAGTCCCGACCAAGTTATCAACCCTCCTGTCCTCTCCTGTCTCCCAATCAGCTCAGTGAATTCCCTGCTTTCTTTTCTTGGAGACTTGAACAGAACCTTTGAGAGGAGCAAGGACACAGTGATAAATCAGAGCAGCAACATGTGCAGGAGGGTGGCACCACAGCAGAGACCATTCCTTGAGTCCCAAGTCATAATTAACTCCCTGAAGGACAGAAACCTGACAGGAAATCCAAAATCTCCTTGCAATCCACTAAATATTACAGGAATGAATGGCTGGCACGGGGGAAGGAATGTTGGCTGGAAGTGAAGCCTTTTGGTTTGAGCTTTTCCTGGGCTGTGTTTATTTAGCACACAGCTCAGGGGCACTTGCTGGTTCATATCTGGGAATGCAAGTTCCAGGGATAGCGTTGCGCTGGGAGATGGAGGGGTGGCAGCTCAGCCTGCTGATACCTGGAGTTAATTCTGCACCTGCACAGGGCCTCGGGTGGTGTTTGAAACATTTGAAGGGTTTAGCTGTGGGTTTGTGTGGAGCAGTTCAAAACAGGGCTGCCCTGTGGGTCTTTGTACTCAGACCGTGACGTCTGAGGTGTGAGTCCTTCTGGCTTTTTCTTTTTCCCTGGGTGAAATGGAAGCAAAAACCTGCAAAAAATATCTGAACCCTTCACCTGTCAAACCAAAAAACTTCACTGCATTGCAGATCCAGTTTCCCTCACAGATAGGATGAGAGAAAGAAAAGACATCTGATGTCATGTAACCACTACCAGATGATGTTCATGAGGGTCACGGTGAGGGTCCCACATGAAATAAATAGAATATAAATTATGTCTCTCAGTGAAATGATGCTGCTTCACAACAGCTGCTCGTTGCCCCCTTCCTCAAGAGCTCTGGCTTTGCCAAGCTTGGCACTGCAGCCTCGGGGTGACAATTCCCATCCTCAGATGTGTTGGAGAGCATCACTCTGGGCCAGCTGACCTCTGCTGCTCCACAGCCGGGCAGGACCAGCCCCCCTGTGATCCTTCCCATCCCAGAGCAGCAGAGCTGAAAGAGCAGAGGGCTGGATTTTACGAGGCATTCCCGAGCCCTCGGAATTGAAACTGCAGGTGATGAGTTTCCAATCAGATAAGGCGATGGTAATTCCAGATGACCCTGCCATCAGTCGCAGGAATCGCCAGGCGGGGAATGTAGGGATTGGGTTTCACTCAGAGCCTGGACACATTTATAATGTTTCACTAAATGAATAGGGAGTACTGTGACCCAGCTGGGAAATTTATGGCCTTGGTTTTGGCTCTGACAGGACTTTGGAGTGAGATATCATGGGCGTTGGGGGTGGAGGCTCATCTCAGCCTGAAATTGGGGTGGGGGTAGGGGTGAGAAGCAGAGATAAAGCAGCTGTTGAAAAGCTTAAGCTCTGTGTCTCTGGCTAAAAGCAGCTTGAGAACATGCTCACCGAGGTGTCAACCCTACTAAGTGCCCAGGAAGTGAAAAATATCCCAACTGAAGGACAAATCATGTCCCATGTTGGGAGGTCCGGGCGCTTGGTCATAAAATGTGCAGATCCACAGAAGGGGGAATAGTTCCATGGGAGGAGGAGAGGTCATTCCTGACAATGTGCAGCTCCACAAGGCTGGAGCTGTGCTACACAGGGACCTCTCACTCCACCGTCTGTGGTCACTCAACTCATTTTCTCTCAGGGCTGGACAGGGGGATTTATGGCACATTTTGGATTTTCAACAGCATCTGTTACACAGCCTAAACTGAGCTCCTCAAGAAGTGGAAGTTAATCTTTGCCTAAGCTACATACAATGATCTGCTGTGACCTTCCTGACTGATGCTTACAAAAGCCTTCCTTAGAAGCTGAGGGTGAAAAGCAGGGTTTGGAGATTTACTGGGACATTTACAAGTGTGATAACATTTTTCAGCCTGTTTGGTTTTGTGATAAATCATTTTTTATTGCCCCAGAAAACCTGGAAGATGGTGACCAGAAGCCGAATATTTTTGGCTTTGTCATTGGAAAATCAGACCCAAAGTGTTTCAGCTATGAATGAAAGGAAATTTAAAGCACAGAACAATCTGAGGTAACCAGGCAAAACACTTGCTGTGGCTGTCCAAAAACAACTGAAAAAATGCCTAGAAATAAACAAAAGATATATTTTGTAGGCCACTGAGAAGGTCTTTATTTTTTTTCCCCTTTTGATATTGAAGATTTTTTTTGAATTTTTTCCAAANTGTTTGGAACAAAGCCAAGTGGTCATGATTTGTTTTATTTGAAAAATGTCAACTAGCTGTACCTATGAAACTGGAAACCAGGTAAAAATTGCCCCAGTCTCGGCTTTTTTTTTGTTTGAAACTGAAAAGTCAACCAAGGTTCATCAGAATGGTTTGTGAGCTTCCTACAAAGTGTCCTAGGCTTGCTGAAAACTGGACCTGGATTACAGAATTGTTGGAAATAGTGTGGATTCAGCTGAAGTTTCACTTTCATTTTTGCACACAAACCCAAGTTGTGTGGCATTTGTGCCAAAAGCAAAGTGAGACTTACACAAAATCTTCCCATACTCATTGATACCAACAAATCGAGCTGCACAGCAATGAATTTGGGGTTGCAGTGAAATAATTCGTTTTGGCATTGGCATGATTGGAAGTTGGAGCTTAGTCTGAATATCCACCAGCAAATCCCTCTGACTCCTGATGTGATATTTCTAAATAAGCAGTGTTGTAAAGCAATTAGCTCATTTTAATTCTTCTAAACCTTCCAAATGAGGAAAAACTGATCAATTTATCTCTGTGAACAGTAATTCTTTGTTGAAAGCCAGCATAGCTTGAGCTTCTTTCAGGTTTAGAGGAAGAAGAAAAGGGGTTGTCAACCAGAAAACTCCTTGGGTGTCACCTTCTGCTCCATGTTAACACCATCTCTAAAAGTTAAATCCTGATCCATGAGCAGGGCTCATAAACCCACAGCAACATGAATTAGGGACACAAAAACAGCTGAATAATAAAATGAAAGCCATTTTCAGTCTCCATTCAGCTGAAGATGTGTGCAGGTCGTTTTTCAGGGCTCATAATTTCACAATTCTAATTTGAGTAGTGGGCTCCCAAAGCTGTTTGGCCTCAGAATCCCTCTTTGGAGAGTTCACCTGCAGCAGGGAAAAGTGGTTGATGTTCTGGATATGGACTGAACCCAGACCAAAGGCTCCAAGTCTGTTTTTCCAGGGCAATCTACACCTATGCAGTAGCTTCCCTGGAATCTGAACCATCTCCTGCAGCACAGAACACTGAAGCCCTGCCAGGAATGATAAACACATCCCATTTTTCTTTCCTTATCTGTTTGCATTTTGCTAATATCTCCTCTCAACCCCTTCCACTCACTTCCAGTGGCTCTTATCGACAGCCAGCAAAGAAATCCTTCCCAGCCAATGTCTGGAACTTTTGTGTGGGAAATTTTCTCACCCATGCACATAAGATGTGATTTACATGAGTGGTGATATGGGGATTCGTTAGGGAAGTTTAATTAAGATCAATCACATAGCAGGTAAAATATAGGGATGGAGGATGACACAACCTCTCAAACCTCTGATTACATGAGTCACCAAAATATATTGCCACAGAAATCATGGAAAACATTCCTTTGGCTTGCTGAGAGGAGTTTAACATTGAAAGCCTCATGGTAGTGTTTGTCGGAACACTGATGTTCACTGCTAAAGAGCAAAAACAAAAATCAAGAGGGAGAAACTAACTTGCCATAGGTTGTGAATTTAAAGTTCCAAATCAATTTATTTTGGAGGTTTTTTTGCTACATTATACATAAAATGCCATAAAAGAAAAAATTAATGTATTCTTTTGTATGTCTAAGCAAATTGGAAAGCTCTTGGGTAATCTACAGAAATAAATTTAAACGAGTAAAGCTTTTTTACTTAATCATCTATATTTCGTATTCTATGTGGAGGGAGGGAATTTGCCATCAGCACTTCTTTATTCAGTGTTTAATTAATGTGATGAATGCAGCGCAGTTTGGAGCATGACAGGTTCCCAAACTTAAAGCAAGCTATGAAGTAGATACATCACTAACAGTAATATATATGAATTAATATAGATTTTTAATGCTGGAGATGCCATGGTGTTCAGGTGGGAATTGGAACCTTTTAAAATAGTACACTCCAGATAGAAACCCAGCTCAATAATGTTTGCTACAAACGTGGGAGTTGCTGAAGGAGAAGCCAATATTGCATTCCTCAGGTCTAGGGCAGAAAAAGTGGAGGAGTTAAGATGAAGTGCAGATTTGCTCCTAATCAAATCCAGAAGACATGCTGCAAGCCTTATTCAGAGAGATCCGCTAAGTCTGCAGCATGAACATGACAGGCAGGCAAAATTGTGGATTTGATCATTTAAAAACCTGTGGATTCTTGGGGTTTTGGCTACGTTAAAGGCTCTGAGGAAAGACACACTGAAAATTGCTGAGGGGTGTTACCAAAGCGAGTTGCCAAAGGCTTAGTCTGCTCAGTAATCCAGGGAGCAGCTGGTTGAGCTAACTCCCAGTTAATTACCTCTCCGTTTCTGCAATCACTCCGTGGTTTGTTTAGGGCAAGGTGGACTGGAGGGTTTGGTGCTCAAATCATTCAATTTATTCGTTTGCTGTAGAAAATAAAAGTTGGGAAATAAAGACCTCATTATTGTACACATTTTTTCGTTTAATCATTATGGGCATGTTACAAACTGGCTTTGTAATTTGGGTAATCACGCACAAATGTTGGGGTTTGCTGCAGCATTTTCAGATCAAATACTTGTTTGGCTGGAGCTGGCAGGCAGCGCTGGGGCAAACCCAGCTCGCTGAGGGTGTAGAGGTGATTGACTAAACGCCCTCATAAATCTTTCAGAGCCAGATCCTGATGTCTTTTCACGCTCTCCAATGGCCAGGATACAAAAGGCACTTTTATGTGGAAGTCAGAGGGAGAATGGGGATCAAAGCCCTTTATACAATCATTTATCTGAGGAGGAAAATGAAGGTATGGCACAACTTCCTGCTGTTTAATGGGATCATTGGAGAACTGTCCCCTACAATGAACGACCTCAAGTCCTTTGTGCCATCTACTTTATTTAAATACTCCACTGTAGGTCAGCTAAACATCACAGTCCATCCTAACTTCCAGTGCTCAGTTTAATCCCTGTAGATTATCCTAAATAATTGTGCTTTTTCTTTGTCATTTCTTATACAATTCCAAGTTACAATCTTCTACAATGCCAGCCTTTTTGAAACTCTGCAGCACATCTAAAATCAGCATTTAAAGAAATGTCTAAGTTGTAAAGTCAAGCTCTGAGAAGATTAAGAAGTGCTTGGATCCAGAACACCCAAGCAACCTTAAATTATCCCCATTCTATAAAGCCTTTAGACATCTGATTGCTCCAAGTTCATGCCCCTTCCAACTACTGTGAAAAAAGAGGTGAGACCTGCAAATGCAACTCCATTTTGAGGCACAGCCTGGATTCATTCCCACCTTACTTTCCATCCAAGGCTTTGAATGAAGTAGTTGTATGGAAAAAAACCCAGCATGATCAACATTTTCTTGTGTGGAACCACAGCAGCCCCAGAAACTGGGAAGAGCAGATGGAAGAGTGTTCTCCCCTCAAGTCTGACAATTTATTGTGTGAAATCTGCCCACCCTTGTTTCAGAAAAGGTCTTGAAATGTTGACATTAATCTATTTTGACTTAGTGATGAGGAGTCGTGATGCAAGACTGCTGGGTCACTTGAAAATCTGATACTCCACTGAGGATCTTTTCTAGTCTACACTGAGAGTTAGAGACCAAATTTCATATCTGTTCTGAGATTCAGACCTGCTTGTCCAAATCGTCAGATGCTCCTCCAACCCCTGATTTTGCATCCCTCATTTTAGCTCTAAGTTTAAAACCAATCAGAAAACACACACCCCCCAAAAAACCTCTCTGCTTTTAATGTGAGGTTCTAAACAACCTTTTCTTCTCACTGTGGTGGCGGGGAGGTCTTCTGGAGCCTTTCCAGTGCTGGACTTGACATCTGTTTTCTGAGGGACTGACTGGAATAGTCTGCCCAAGGAATGATCCAGCTGGCTGAGTATTCCTAGGTGCTGGATTATAATGCAACGGGGAGGAAAGACATACTTGTGGGTATGGCAGAAAATGCCATTTAGTGTGAAGTATTCCAATGCCACTTTGTTTAGGAAACCAAGCAGCTCATTGTAAGCAAGTTGACTATTTTACATTTTTTCTGTGTTCTCCATAATTTTCCTCCCCATCTCCCCAAAGAGAACAAAAATACGTGAAACGCAGTGAGATAATTTTCATGTTGCATCAAGCTATAATCCCTGATAATTCCAGGCTAGCACTGTGGAAGAAATGACCGAACTTGATTCACTTTCTGTTGTGAAATTTTTAAAAAGTAGGTTTCCAGCTGACTTTCCTACTGCTCTACTTGCTTTGCCTGAAATGGTTTTGGCTTTCACAGCCTGGGTAGGCTCAACACAGCCACGAGGGATTTGGAAGACCTCACAGGGAAGACCTCCTACAATCTACAATCCCTTCAGTTAGAAAATTTAGCTCCAAGGAAGTATTGCCTCCGCATCCCAGGAGAGGGATCTGCTCTTGGAAGGGTCTTCCCTTGAGCACTCTCAAGACCTTGACTACCCTTTCGCCAAATGGCTTCATGGTAGAATTCTGTTCACCCCAACATCCTCTTGACATCTGAGGGTGTTTCCATCCAGAGTAGGGACAGTTGCTTCCGAAGATGGAGGTTCTTTATGGAGAAAGCCCCACTTTCTCTTTATTCATAAATTTTATTTTTTCTTTAAAAAGCGCTGAAGCCATCTAGAGTTTTAAATGTCAGTGCTCCAAGTGGAGCACAGCTCTGGTGTTACTACATTGTTCCAGTGAAAAACCTGACCCATGAAGTGGGTTGATCACCTTCCAGTTGATTAAAGATGTTCTCCAGAAGAACGGTCTAATTCGGGGTTGACAAAGGCAACTATGGAAACTATGTCTGCTTCCAATAAAACTCCCTGCCTCCTTGCCAGGCACAGAGGGAAAAACCTGCCTTCAAACTCCTGGCCATGAACTTGCTTCATGTTTTAGCAGTGCTGCTCCTTGGCGCTGCAAAATTGCTAAGAAATGACCAGAATATCCCCCACATCCAAACCTAGGATATTCCTTCATATATTTTCATTGTTTTCCCCCATCCCAGTGGCAGCACACTGGTCTGAGCCGGGCTGCAGGACTGCCTCTCTTCGTCATGCTAGTCCAGAAAAGTCCCAAGAACAAACTGGGAAGCGATTTGGCCAGAGGTAAGTTCTTCCCTCCGTAGCCACCCCTCACTGCTCAGGGCGTTGTCCCAACTTTGGAGAAATGCTGTGGGCAAAGGGGGCACGTTGGGGTTGGTTTTGCTCTGGCTGACAGAGCTGAAGGTGCTGATTTTCCTGCAGTGCAGTGCATCATGCTGGATTCATTTATTGCGTGTTCCCTGCCCGTGTCTGGGATTCATTGGCTGCACGGCAACTTTTGGAACCCCACTCCAGCAGTGACTCTCTGACATGCGGCTCAAACCCTCAGCTCGTCTCAGACCATACTTTTATTACAGTGAGGAGATCTGTGGATAGCTTCAGACTGCTGCAAATTTCCAAGGGCTGCGTCCCAACAAGTATCACTTTCCAATTTCATTCCCCTCAAGAAATTCTGTCAACAGCTTCTCCCAATTCCATTAATCTTGTGTTTTACCATCTTAAAGCCTCCCATTCTCTCAGCTCCCTTAAAGATGTGACCAGTGTTTCTCCTTGAGTGCTGACAATTGCTTTCTCATTCTCGTGTGGAGCTGCTCTCCCTGCTAAGAACCACATGCAGGTTTCAATAATACCTATTCATCAGTAATGTATGGAGCGAGCCAGGTCTGGATTTCCACACTGAGGTACTGATGTGTTTTACATACCTTTCCTTACTCAAAAGGGATTTTCTGTCTCTGAACACTAAATATGAGAAGCATTTTTCAAATTCTTTGACAGAATGCTTTTAACATATCAGCAGGGTTAATAAATCTTTCCCATTTGTTCTGTTCGCTTTTATTCATAGTGAAGTATTGATCAGGAACAAGCAGGGATTGTGAGGACAGTTCTCAAATCAAAGTGATATATGGTGCTACCAGGACACTGATACAAATGGTTTGGTTTGGAGCTGTGCTCCTTTAGTCCCAAGGATTTTCCCCCAGCAGCAAGAAAATCCAGAAAGGGATCACTCAACCAACCCCACACCACCAACCTGTCAGAGCTCTCCGTGTTACATTTTCAGATTTGTTTTTCTTCACCCCTTTTTCACCATGCTGCACTTGAATAACACAAGCGTTTTATCTCTCCAAAATGCAAGCAACTGGTGAGATCCAAGTGACTGATTGAAATCCGGGATGGGGTGGAATAGAATACAATAATATTGAAATTATATTTCACCTTCTATTCACGCCTCAAGTCTGGAGTATCCAGGGGGTCAACCCTGCATTGATTTGATTTTCTTTGGGCTATCTCTGTGTATGTGTACTCTTTAGAGATACCTTATGCTGTGCAACAATTAAATCAGTTAAAACCAGGGGACAATTGGAAAGCTGAAAGCTAATTAGAAACACAGAATCTTTAAATTTGGAAAAGACCTCTAAGATCACTGAGTACTTCCATTTTGATAAAACACAAGGCAGGTACATTATCCAACAAATATTCATGGAAAAACCCAGGCATTTCTCACAGAGAAAGTCTCAGTACCTCAAGTCCTTTCACCAAGATGGGACGGAAAGATCAGAGATCCACGATGGGAAGGGACAGGATGTTGCTCTGAGAGGGAGAATTCAGTTTAAATTTCAGAAATTCTCAGAGACATCTTGGGTTGTGAATAATCTTCTTAGATGCTGGTAAGACATCTCTCATTTAGGGCTTTTAAACCAGCCAGCGGCATAGGGGATTATCCTGAATTAGCAAACAAATTGCCTGCATGACTTAATCCATTTTCCATTTCGTGTTGCCATGAGTCTGTAGTTCTGTGAATGTTTTTCTCTGTTGGTCTTCGTATGAAAAAGCTTCTCAACACATCGTTGGTTTTTTCATTGGTTTTTTTTTTTTTTTTGGTCTGGTCCTTGGAATTCCTGTTTAAAATTTTGGTGACACGTTGTGCTTTTGTCAGCCCTGGCAAGGAGGCAGGAACGGTGCATGTGATCCAGTGAGGAGAACGGAATGTCAAAAAGCAGTGGTGGCACGACAGGAGCTGGCAAAGTTGGGAATTGGCGTCTATTTTTAGTGGCTGAAGATTGTCCCGAGGTTAAAGGAACATACAATTCTGGGGGAAGGTGGAGGGAATATTTGCCTTCCCTGGAGGGAATCCAAGAGGATTGCAGAGTAAGAGGTCAGAGGAGCAAGGAGAGGGGAGGGCTATCTGTGACACAGCTGTTTTGGGAAACAAAAAGAAAGGAAAAAAAGGAGTTGGGTGGTAATTCCTGGTGTTGTATCCCGCTGAAGGATTTTTCAGAGCGGTGGAGTGAAAGAAGCACAGTCGTATTTAAGGCATCAGACCACCTACATCTTAACAGATCCACAAATTGACGTTAATGACGCCATTTATGTTTAAAAAGAAATTCAAATTCAGCTGGAAAAATAGAAAGGATGCTGAAACACTGCCTTTCTTGTTCCAGCCAGCTTTCTAAGGCAGGATCTGATACATTTGCTGGAGGAAAGAGCAGGAAGGACAAAGCCCTTTAGGGAAGATGTATCTCAGGCAGTTCTTCCCTTCAGCAGGTTCTGACCAACACTGGAAGACCTCAGGTTGTAGCAGTGACAAATTCTTGTGCACAAAAAAGGGAAGAGCAGTTTATTTATTATTTTGGCAGGAAAATGAACATTTGGGCAGTGTAGGACCCTTTTGCAGATGAAATTTGCTAAAGCAGCAAGATCTATCCACTGTGAATTAGCGATGCCTAAACTGGAAAAAGTAGTGGGATTTTTGATTTTTAAGTCACTTGCAAATTACATAAACCTTGCATTTTTTTTTTCTTATGCTTCTTTAGTAAATTGAAAGTACAGTGTTGGGGTTTTTTTTTGTGGGACTATTTTATTGACTACTTTTTCAAAAGGACAGGGAGCAACTCAAAATTTGCAGCAGGAAAAGGCACAGGGAGCTGCCTAATTTAGCCCTGTTTTTCCTTGCCATGAAGAACTGCGAGCTTTCTCCAAGGAAATGAGGAGTGAATGATTAAGCTCCATCTAAAACCGGACCAATGGGTGTAGTCCAGGGTGTGCACAAGTTAAACCGCCTTTTAAGCAAGTTAAGGACGTGCTCAGGATTATTTCCTTTCACTTGTCAATCCACAGTTACCCACACAAGCTTTGGATGTGCATCCAAGCCTTTCAAAGGTTGTTCTCTGTGTTTGAGGATAGACCAGAAAGCCGATATTGTTATTTTTGGGCTATTTTTGATGTCGACATACAGAGAGCTCTCTAGCGTTGTCATAAATATCCTGTTTGCTTTCTTTGTTTCTCTTTCATTTGGCTCCCTTGGTATCAACCAGACTATTCTTCCTAAAACGTTTTACTATATCCCTGCTGCTCCCTTTGGAGGAGAAAATCAGAGAAACACGTTTGCAGGGGGAAAGGGATATTTTTCCAGCAGTGAGTAACTTTTAAAAATAGTTAAATCAATTTAGAACAAACTTTCAACAGAGAACACTCACCTTTGGACAGAGATCAAGAATGGAAACTCTCAGACCAGAAGGAATTCGCGCAGGATGTAATGGGGAATAAAAAATGTGAGTGGGTCTGGGGGGTGCCAGGACCAAAATAAGACCAGGTCACCCCGACTGCCAGGCAAAAAGCTGCTTTTTCTCCCTCTCACGCAGCTCACAAATGTCTAACATTTTGCTGAGAGTGTCAAGTGCAAATCCAAGCGCCCACAAGGATTAATTTACATGCCCGAGTGGGGAGCTGGGCTTAAACAGCACAGCTCAGCCCTATCTCAACCCAGCTCAGTCCCACGTGTGCACAAACCCACAGGCAGCCATTCCAGAGCCTACAGGGCATTTTCTCGTTGTGAAAGGCACGTGTGATGTTGGGCTCATGAAGACGAGATGTGAAATTGGATCCTCCTTTCTTGCTGCTCGGCTCTGCCTTTCTGCTGAGTGCCACAAAAGCAGATTGCATTTGTTCACCCTCTGCCCACAGCATTGGAGCTGAAGTTTATCTCCATCTCTCTTCTATTTTTTTTTTTACCTTTTCAAATTCTTGGCTGCCTCATTCAGAAGCTCCTGGAAGAAGGAAATTCTCCCAGCAGAGCAAAGCACTCATGTACTGGAGCAGAGGGCTGCTTTATTTTTTAATAAAGCAGATGCTGCATTTCTGACCTTTTCCTGTGCCCATTCTCCAGGCTGGCAAGTGCAGACTCCAGGAACTCCTGGCTGCTGCCGCTCACACCTGGGCTGAGAGCCTGCCCTCACCAGGAGGGTTTTGCCTGAGCCTCCCCAGCAAGCTGGGGGAAAAATCTTCCAGCAGCTCCTCTCACCTCGTAAAAGCCCAAGTGCAAATTGCCGGTGCATGTGGGAGACTCTGCAGGTTCTGGGGACACTGAATCTCTTCTGTTCTCCCACAAAAACTGCCCTGAGCCCTCAGCAAATCCCTCCCTTTGCCATTTTGGCAGCATCACCGTTCCCTCCTCGGGAGCTCCTCTCCCTCTCGTGTGTCACTGGGAATTTGCAGGCGGTGACAGGAGACAGGAGGGTCAGTTCCAGTTTCCTGTTCTTTACATCATTTTTGCTGGGCATTCTGCCCTCGTGATCATCCAGCACATGGGTTTTAGGGCCATCCTCAGCACGAGGGGATGACACAGGGATCTGCAGATGGAAGGCAGGTGGAGGTTACAAGAGTCCAGCCATTGCAGGTGCTCTGGGCAACCGCTGCCAAAAATTGGGCTAGTGAAAGCTGGAGAGGGACTTTAGACAAGAGCATGTACAGATAAGACAGTTGATAACAGTTTCAAGATGTAAGAGGGTCGATCTAGAATAGATATTAGGAAGAAATTCTTCCCTGTGAGGCCCTGGCACAGGCTGCAAAGAGAAGCTGTGGCTCCCCCATCCTGGAAGTGTCCAAGGCCAGGCTGGACGGGGCTTGGAGCAACCTGGGATAGTGGAAGGTGTCCCTGCCCACGGCAGGAACACACTGATCTTCAAGGTGCCTTCCACCCCAAAACATTGCAGGATTCCATGACTTTATGATCTCATCTGGAAAGCCAGGAATTATCATAGTAGGGGAACACACAGCGGAGAAAGAAAGGCACGACAGAGTCATGGCCATGTCAGATGTTTGTACTCCTCAAGGACAGACAGCACCTGCCTCCCTGGAGGAAAATCCAAGGGAATTGTAGATGCCTTTGTAGCCTTGTCTGCCTTATTAGGTTAAAGGACTCCTGGTTTGGCCTTTGCCTGAGGGTATCCAGTTGCCTCTGCCCAGCGGGAGCTGAGGTATGCTGAATTAAGATGATGTATTCTGTGGACAGGTGCAGAATCGAATCATTTCTTCAGACAGGAGAGAAAACAAAAAAAAAGGTGGCCAGAAAGTTTATCCTGTGTTACAGAAAACCACAGCACTGTGTATCAGGGACTCACATATTTATTATTGTATACATCTTGTAAGTTCAGTGTCAGCTCTTGGCTGTGGGTGGTGGGAGATGTTGATGCTCCTGGGGGGTGGGGGCTTCTGTTGTTTGGAATATTTTGACTTTTCTGAAGTCTGTGGCTTGGAGGGGAAGGACCTTGCTGCTGCAGGGGGCTCAGATGCCCAAACAGGAGCATTTCTGGCATCTAAATTCACTGGATGGCTTGGTCCTGCTCAGTGAGAGACATCCCCACATCACTGACCCTACAGCCCATGCTGCAGCAGAGAAGTTTGCTCACTGCAGTCTCCACAAGGAAGCCTGGCAGAGGCTCATTATCATCTCTCCATGGAACTTACGAGGGAAATCTCCCACCCCAGATATTTTACCCCACCAGTGACGCCCTCCCTGACAAACCATGAGAATCCACGAGCCAAAAAGCAAAGCTTTTGAGTTGTCAGCATGGCTGTGGTGGCTCACAGGGAAATCTGGGCAGAGCGTGGTGTGTTTACACATTGTCCCTAAGTGACAATCGCTCTCTGTGTACCCTCAAAGCCATTAACGCCCTGAGGAGTCAGCAGATGAACTGGAGTGGTTAAACTCATTAACACCAGGTTAACTCCCATTGTGAAGCTCCTGGCTCGACATCAGAGGGCAATAAAACACCAAGAGCAACATGGTGGCTGTTATGATCAGGAAATTTGGGACATGTGTCATGAGAGGGAACAAACAGGGCAGCAGAGGTGTCTGGCAGCAGCGCTGCTGAGTGTTCACTGCCATTCGCTCCCGCTCCATGTTCCTCTAATGCCCTTTATCAGCTTCCTCCGCTGTTGGGTGCAAACAAAGTCTGGCCCTTACCTGAGGGTCAGAGAGATGAGAGACAGTGTTAGACAGGATATTCCCAGCATTTTCAATGCTTCCTTTTTGGTGGGTTATGAATGTCTGACTGACACGGCCAAGCGAAAGTGCTGCGGGTTCCCGCGGGACCCATGTGGCTGTAAAAGCTCACAAACATAATAATAACAAAGCCATAAATTCTGACCTGTGGTACAGTCCGAGCCGAATAACAGCTCCCCAGCTGTGGAATATGTGCCCTTGTTGTGTGAAGGTGGCAGACCCGGGGGGAAAGTTCACCTCGTATTTGTCAGGTTGTGTAGAGCCAGGCCCGTTTAATGATCGAAACCCAGCCAAAAGCCCCAGCAGCAGGACAGATGCCCAACTGTGTTTTGAGCCTGTTATGATCCACTGAATATTTTGTGAGGGGAGAAAGCTTAAAAAAATACATGATTAGGGACAGATAACAGGCAGGGCAAAAAGTGGTGGTGATCCCATTGCAAGGGATGGGTTTATCCCCTACAAAACACCCAGGATTTTTGTGTCTGCAGAGCTTTATCCAGTGCCTTGGTGTCTTCAGGCCGTGAGGACTGGATGCAGCCCAGGAGGAGGGATGAAATAACCCACGGCTGTTTCTTCTTTCTGCAGTGATTTCTTCCCAGCCAAAACCCTGCAACCCTAAAACCTTGAAAGACATTAGGAAAGTCCCAAAGCTTACAGGAAGGCAGGGAAGTGCATGGGTGAATATTAGGGAAGACTGACAGTGCCATGAGCTACTTCAGATCCTTACCAACAGAGTAGAAAGAGCCAGATACATGGAAAACCCCAAAGTACCCCACGCCTGCCTTTGGGAGGTGCTGGGATGGGCTGGCAGCAGGGAGATGCTCACAGGAGGAGTCAGGGAGAAAGCTTGGTTGGGTCTGCCATCATCAGGAGGGGATTTTCCAGGGAAAAGGGAGTTGGGAGGTGACTTCTTCATCCCCCCATCGCCTCTGTCAGACTGGGACTGTGTCCACCTCAAGCCTCAGTGACAAGCGGGAGCAGGCTGCGAGCCATCCAGAGAAGGAAGGACAAGATGATTTGTTTTTGCGTGTGTTTTTCTTTCCATGTCTGCTCCTTGGAAGGAAACATGTCTGCTTTTAGAGAACAATGCTGCCCAGGGCCGTGGGAGTGAGTGACCGGGCTGTGCGAATCCCAGCCCGCAGCCCGTTCCCAGGCCGGCCCTTGGCCTGCTCAGCCCTGCACCAGCCCCTTCCAGAGGGTTAAATCCTAAATGAGGAGGGCTGGGAGCAGTTGGGAAGTGCAGCCCCTTCCTCCCTTTATGGGGATGCAGCACTTGCTGCCCCTGAGCTGTTGGCAGCAGGGATGCTCTGGGGCTTCTGGGAAACCCCCCAAATCCCCAGTCTGCATCCCATAACCTGCACTGTTACCTCGAATTCTTTCTCTGCTTCTTACCCCAAATGCTTTCCCTGGACTTTTCTCAGAGCGGTTTCTTCTCCTCCATCCATATCCCAATGGACTGATGGGACAGGACAGCCACCAACCCGGTGGGACAATCCTCCAATTCCATCTCCCTCCTCTGGAACCAAGTGCAGTCACATCAGATCTCATCTTGAGACATCAAACTCCCTTCAAAGCTGTGAAATTCCTACCACACATTCCACATCTCTATTAATCACCCTGAGTTCTGCACATCATCCTTCTCTAAATTCTGCCTTTGGAAGCACAGAGGGCTCCTTGGGCTGTTGCAGTGGGGTTAAGCTCTGCCAGCCTTCGGCCAGGTCATGTTTTCTCCCCACATCAATTTTTGAGGTGAAATTTGGGCTGCAACCTGCTAACTCCATTTGGAATGGCTGTTTGGGGTATCTCGGGGATACAAAGCAACATTTTAGGGATTCCCAGCCAGCTCTCTCCAACCTGACTCAAAGCACTTGGCATCAATTAGGGAACATCCAGAAAGGCTGTGATTTCCATCTGTGCCCGAGCAGCACAGGACTGGGAGCAGGAGGTGTTACAGAGGAGTCAAATACTGTGGATATGGAGTTATCGGGGTGAAGGGGATTGACAAGAGGTGCAAAGATACCTTTGGGAGGGTTTAGGACTCCCAGATCTCCAGACAAGTACTGAGTTGAGGATATACATTCCAGCAGCAGGGAATAGCCAGGCATTTTCCTTATTTTACAGCATTTCTTGTCACCTCGTAGCTCCCCTGTCACTGCAGCCCTTTGAGCTCAGCCGTGCCCAGCAATCGGGAAGGCTTTGGAGGGAGGTTTTCCTCTCTCCCAGAGAAATGAAACCCTTTTGGGGTCCTTCCTGGTGATCCTTGAGGTCTGCAGATCACCTTTAACATAAACCCTTGCCCTGGCACTTGAGGGAATGCTTGAACAAGGCTCCTTAACACACCCCCATGTCCTCCCAGGCACTTCTCCCGCCCAGTCCCAGCTATCCCGGCGCTGAATGGGACCTTAGTTTTAAGGATAAACACATCCATCACAAAGCTGTTTGGCCCACATCCCCTCCATGAAACCCCTTTTGAGGACTCTCTGCCCAGAGACGGCATCCCTGCTCCACTTTCCACTCCCCAACTTGCTTTTTTCCAACGCTCCCCAAGCAAAATCCCGCATTTTCCAGGAGCGGGAAGAGGCACAGGAAAACAAGGGCCACTTTAACCCCTGTTTTAAAGCTGTAGCTCCCTCCTGGTTCGGTATATTTAGTTTGGGCACAGTTCTGAAACAAAAGGTACAAAGGAGCCAAGTTGTTGGGGCAGGGGGAGGGAAGAAAGTTGGTTTGATTTTGAGAGCCTTGGAAGATCATTAAAATTTCATAACAGGCAGGAAAAAAAAGGTTGTTTGCTTCTAAGCTCTCTGGTGTTTAAAGGGCTAGAGACAAAACTGCCGAGCAGAATATTCCAGTTTATCCCACGGAATAGGAAGGAATGGCCCCAGACGTAATTACAAGTAAGTAGAGCAGCGAGAGAGGGGGGAAAAGCTCAGGAAATCTGATGTCTAAGAAGGTTTTTCTCGACGGGGTTTAATCAGTTTGCCCGATTGTTTGCGGTGATTCTTCCGATCTGCCTCGGTGAAGTGTTGGATAATTTGACAGCAGAACGGGTGGGATGGGGACAATTTTGGCGTCTGGAATTTGGGGGCAGTGGGAAGCAAAGCCAGGGAAGAGGGGTGAAACATGAAGCGTGGTTTGTGAGTTTACAGAGCTGGGTGCAGGGGATGGGGTTTCAGCAGTGGTCTCGCTACTCACCGACTTTGGAGTTCTTATCCGCTGAACAAGCAACGGGAGAGAGATTTCTACAAAAGCAGGGAAATGATATCTCATTAATATTCCTACCTAGCAGAAAAAGAAGGGAATAACAACATTAGTGGTGCTAAAACAGCAGGGAGATGATGATGAATGTGAGGTTGTACATGAAAACTATACAAGGCTGTATAGATTTCAAAAAAAATTCTGTGCTATTTCTGTTCTCGGGCTTCACTCTTTAAAAACACATTACAACTGAAATGGAGTTTTAGAAGGGAATAACAACGTTGGCAAAAAAAAATATTTCTTTGAAGCGCAGAACTCCCGATCTGGAAAACAAAATGGGTCGTAAATCACAGAACACATTAAGAGGCACAAGATACATTGAAATCTAACATTATAAAATATTCTTCTCAGTACAAGATAGCATTTAAAACCAGCGTTTTATAGTGATACAAATGCTAGTAAAGGGATTATATTGCTGTCAAGGTTGTAGATACCAGTTCCATTCTAAAATCACAGCACAGTACTTTAAAAAATCATTAATAGTGATTAGATATTTGTATATATGACATCAGACTTATTAATGAAGAGCAGACACTTATAGCACTGTATTTAATATTTATATTTTATTATGAGCCTACTTTTAGCTGCCTGCAATTTGTACAACATTGCTATATTTAATGGTATAGTTCTTGCAGTAAAAGATATGTATCTTAAATTTTCATTTTGTTTTACCAAAAAAAACCACAAATCCTAGAAAAAATAATCTTACTTATAATTTCCTGTAGTTAAAAAGATTGTTAAATAACCTTCAAGCTGAACACATAGAAAACATATTGAATTATTAGTTGAAATGCATAATATTTTCTGGTTTTTTAATGAGTAGAGCTTATTACCCTTTCTCTTTTTATACCTACTACACAAACATTGTATCCATAAGAGCAGCTTTAAATCAGAGGAAGCATTTTTAAAGGAACATTGTTAAATTCAAAGTGAAATCCTATTATCTCTTGTGTGATCTCTGCTCCTAAATCATTACCTACAGTAAATTATTCCTCTGACTTGAAACATTCATCCCACAAGGAGGATTAATCATTCCATTATGATACAATTTTCTCCATATTTTTCTGTCTCCCGGGAAAAGATCAGCTTCCCTGCTTTTCAGTTTTCACACGAGTGTACAAATAAAACACTGAGATTATTTCTGAGGATTGTCTGTGTGCAAACTCCCATCATTTTTTAAGGAGTTTCCTGGAGAGGAGCCTGATCCAAGCCGTGTCGGAGTTAATGACTCATTTCTATCTGCTGTAAAGGGATTTGGAGCTGAGCACTGCACTCCTTACAAGCTGGAGGCTGAACTTTCACAAGAACATGAATTTTATCATCTTGCAAAATCAGGAATCATGGAATAATTTAGCCTGTAGTTGGAGAGCATAGTTTGGTCTGATAATGATATTTTCCTCCATGTACTTTGGATTTATCAGTGGCTTTGTGGCTAACACAGCCCGTGTCAGCTGATTTCTCACCCCTGTGTTAATAAAACACTGTGCTTTGGCATTGTGTTGGTGTAGAAAAACAACAAATTTTGAACCTGACTCTGATTTTCTTATTTTTTAAAAACAGACAATGATATTATCTATAAAAGAGCCCATTCCACAATTTGATAATTAACAGGGTACGCTGAAATCTCCCAATCATATTAGAAAACAGAGAAGTCTGAGGGATTACAGGAATTCTGGAGCCAGTGAAGGTTCAAATGCGTTTTGCTCATTTTCTCTCTTTCTCTTCTCTCCTTTATTCCTTGCCGTGGGGTTCCGTGTGCCGTCCCACAAAGCTTCCATTGGGAGCAGGGAGGAGGGTCTGGAAAGGGTCAGCTCGGCGTAAGCAGGGTCTGGAAACAAGGCCCATGTTGTCACTCGGGGTTTGCTCAACACTTCCAACCCAACCTGGGTCTCTGTGTCCTGCCATAATGCAAATGAGGCTGTTCCTGCTGGGAACGTGGCATTCCCGGGAACATTCCCTCCTGGGAGCGAGGGCAGCAAGGCCTCCTGAGTTAAGAGTTCTTACTGATGCTGCTGTTCCTACTTGACAGGGATTCACTTCTCAGCCTTTGCCTTATTTCTACATGGAAAGAAGCAAAGTGGGAAGGTTCCCGGCTTTGTTTCCCCATGTTTGTAGGAATAATTGGAGCAGGGTCTTGTCAAAGGAACCTCCTTCAGGTCATTTTTCAGACAGGAAGCTTTGAAAATGCAACTCTGCTTTAAATGCTTGCCACCAAAAAAAGAATCAGTGCGTGCAGTTATTTGCAGATAATGCCATTTATGAGCCCAGAAATCTTCTGGGATTTTCCAGCACAGATGAGACTACACAGGGGTTTCATCCCCTTGTGCCAGGGGACCTGGCGCTGCAGGATTTCTCTCTGTGATCCGTGCCCCAAGACTTTCCAAGTCACATGAGCCACCCCAAAAAATCATAAAGAGATTTTTAAGAATCAAGCTTGCCCGGGATAAGTGAAAAGTTGGATCCTACTTGATTTCTGTTCTTTCTGTGCAGGAGAAATTCTCAGAGCCCAGTGCAAAGAGTGCAAAATAGCCCAGAAGTGCCAGGGGCAAAATGTGGTGGATGATTTCCAACACCACTGACTTCTCACTCTGCTCCCACCCCTGGACAGAAATCTTGGCTGGCTCAGGGATGCAGTTTGCAACCTCTCTGCTCCACCACTTGTAAATAAAGGCCTTTTTTTCTCTGGGGTTTCATGTTCAGAAGAAAGTTGTCTGTGGCCATAAAAAACACATCTGTCGGTAGCTCTGCTGAGGGCAGAGCAGCCAAGTGTTCAGCATGGCATGGAAACGCTTCCAGCAGGCTTGGAGCCACAGCTATGTCCTTTTTCTTCCCTTTGTCCAGTACACTTGATCCTGACCCAGGCAGTGGCTGTTCCCTCTGGAGGATGGCAGCTCAGAAAATGCCAAATATCAGATTTTTTTTTGTGCTTAAAAAAGCTGTCCTCACATGAGATGAAAGATTTTTGTTACAGTATCTCCAAAAACCCTTAAACTCTCAGAAACTGCCCTCAGCACTGGTGGTGTTATCACAGCTCCAGCACCCCTGGAGAGGATGAAGCTCCTTATCCTGAGCCTCAGCACAGCTCTGCCTGCAGCAGGGGCAGGACAGGGATGGGGATGGAGCAGATAAATGGGGCTGTAATAGGTTGGGGAGCAGCTGTAAAACCCAATCTGCCAAATCCAGCAGAGGCAGCTGCCCTTCCCTACTCCCAGTGAAGTCTCTTCCTCCTGACAGTTTGCTGAAAGGATTTCCATTGTGTGGTACTTAGCACATCTGGGAATTTATTGCAGGCTGTTGCTTTCTGTTTTCCGTCTCAGTGACAGCGACAGAAGATGCGGAAGAACAATTCATGCCAGATCTCCCATCCACGCTGCATGCAAATGTGGTAAAACCCTGGAAAGCTCTGACGTAGGAGAGCCCTGCTTGTCCTGGTCTGATCCTGAATGACACTGACACCCACTGACTTCTCCCTGTAACAGATGCTGCTTAGGAAAAATACGAGGATTTGGATAAACAGTAGGGAAAAAGGTTTATTTCCAAAACACAGCCTTTAAATACAGGACACTGGTGTGTGTGGCAGGGGTGGAACAAAACATTAACCAAATTCCTCATGTCCTGACTTTATTACCACACTGAATATGGAGAAAGGGAAAGAATAAAGCCTTCCCAGGCAGGAATAAAGCTCAATTCTCAGTTTCTCAGACTCCATAAAGGAGCAGGGAGGGATGGTGCATGGCAGAGAGAGCTTCCCTGGCAGTATCCAGATGTCCCTGTCCTCCCCACCCAGCAGTTGCCCTGGAAAATGTCTGATGGCTGGGTTGTGTTATAGCAGAAATTAGGGATTTTCCAGCTGGACAACAGGCTGGGCCATGGGGCATCTGCATCCCAACGCCTTTCCCTGCCCTTTACCTCAGCTGGCCCTTTGCAATGGGCTGCAGTGAAATCCTGTTCCCAACGGCAGGAACACAAAATAACTCATGATGTGCCTCAAACTGTGAGCAGAGAGTATCTGATCCTGCCCAAACACAGACCCCCTCGCTTCAAAGTGGGCAATATTTACACAGTAATCAACATCTAATTGCCTTTCCCGGCCCAAATATTCCCTTCTGTGCTCAGCCCATCCAGAAACTCTGCACGAGGTGAGCTGGGTGAACACGGGGATGTGGCAGTGCTTCCAGGGAATGCCTGGATCCCAGGGATCATCCCAAGGGCTACAAGCCCTGACACCCCAGGATCAAGGATTTTCTCCTGGCTCATTCCATTTATAACCACCAAGCTTGGGCAGATTTCTGTGCTTTCCACACTTTCTAAATTAAAGTTTTCTCCCACATAAGAGAGCAAAGAAACACCCTCCTTGCCTCAAGGATGGGGAAATAGGAGCAAAGAACCAAATTGCAGCCTCAAAGTGCAATTCAGAACTCCCAGGAGGTG
This sequence comes from Edolisoma coerulescens, assembly GCA_013397115.1. NCBI lineage: Eukaryota > Metazoa > Chordata > Aves > Passeriformes > Campephagidae > Edolisoma > Edolisoma coerulescens. The sequence continues at coordinate 2,026,861 of VWZW01005771.1, forward strand.
CAAGATCTCCCTCTTGCCATCCCTTTGCTGACTTCGACATCTCAGAATGACCAGCTGAGCAGAATGAAATTCCTTCCATTCTCAGATACTGGGATAAATATTTAATAAAGAATCAAATTAAACTCGAATGTTGCTTGTATTTTTTTTTTTTTCTAAGGTCATCATCTGTAGCTTCTCGTGCTGTTATTTGTGAAACAGCCTTATTAACCTATTATGAAAGCAGGCATTTGTTATGCAGCAAATTGAAGTTTCACAGTCAATGGATGTTTTGTGGCCTGGGAAAAAGTAAACATCAACTGGAAAAGTCACTTGTGCCTATTCTTGTTTTTGCCCAGTAAGAATTAATATCAGATGTGTAAATGGTGGAATTCCTTGAAGGAAATGCATCTCCTTTGTTAAGGGACTGTTAGCTGGAAACTGCAGAGCCTCAGATGATGTAATAGCCAGACGTCCGCAGACTTTTAGAACAATTGTCATTTATTTCCAGGAATAAGAGGAAATTTCTTTCTACTTCTCTTCCCACATCACTCATCCTAGCAGGGAAAGATGCTTTCCAAGGCATTTCAGCAGTCACTAATGGCAGAGTTCTGTATGGGTCACTCCACTTGACAAATGGATTAGGATCCAGTGTCAAACTAAGGAAAAATGGAGAAGAAATCTTCATCTGAGGACAGACTGATGAGTCCACCCTGCTGATAATACTGAATTATTCAGGGGCTAAAGATGAAAGGTGACTGTGATGAAATGCCAAAAATCCATCTGGAAGTCCGTGTCTGAGTGAGAAAACATCAGATGAAATTCAGGATACATGGACACAGGGGAGGAGGATGCTGCAAGCCCTCTAAAGTAACCCTGACTCTCACACTCTAATCATTGAGGAGACATGGAGCTCTGAGGGGGATTATCCTGGGAAATAGTTTGGACTTACAACTCTCAGGAAGCAAAGTGAATATTGGAAATTATTAAGAAATGAAGAAGGGATAGATAGATAGATAGATAGATAGATAGATAGATAGATAGATAGATAGATAGAGAGTGATTTCATAAACCTTTGGTGCATCTCCACCTGGAACACCTGAAATGTCCCAGCTCCTAAAGGAACCAGTCAAACTGGAGCACCCTTAGAGGAAGGCGCCAAGGATAATTAAAGACTCAGTCCTCAGTGTGAGAACAATTAAACGAACTCTGTTTCTTCAGCCAGAAGAGAGATGAATGAGAGGATCTGATGGCCTCCTCAGGAATTAGGAATGACAAGGAGAGAATAGCGAGCAGCTGTTTGCTGTTTTTGCCTCTAACACAAAACTCAGAAGCATGAAATGAAGCTGGTGGCTGGCAGTCCCGACCAAGCAGGAGCAATCCTCCACACCACGCTTCGTCATCCTGTGGAACTCCTTGCCGCGGGATCCTGGGAGTGTTAAAAGTTTACTGGATGCATTCATGAAAGAAAAACTCATCAGAGGTTTTTAAAATCCATCTGGGTTTTGTATTAAACAGAAAGGCTCCATGTCTGGTTCAGAAAGTGCCTGAGCCAGAAACCACTGTAAGTTGGGCAAGTACTTGGGGGGGAAGTATCGCTGTAAGACTGACCTACATTTGTACTCTTTGCTGGGCTCTCACTACTGTTGCAGATAGGAGGTTATTTGGCATGGGCTTCCAGCCTGACCTGCTAAAGCTGTTCATATCTCCTTGTGAGCCCAGACTTCCAAGTGATAAGTAATTCCAGACAAATACGTTCCTTATGTTCTCTCTTAAATGCAATAATAATGTGAACTATTAAGTCAGGTGATGACAAGCCAACACAGAACGGCCTCAGGTCTTGATCTTCTCATTTCCCAGTCCTTATATCCTTTGCTCTGGGCTGAGGTGACCCAGGGCAGCCCACAGGTGCTGTAGGGACAGGTCCACATTGGCGGACATCAAGTCCCCTCTGCCAGTCTTGGCTCCAACAACCTGTGCAGGGCCACCAAGAGACAAACAGAGGTAATTAATGCTCAGCAGGGCACTGACAAAGTTGATTTGGTGACCAGACTGAGTTTGCTTTGCATCTGGAAATCACAGGTCCAGGAGTTGTGCCCAGATTTCCTCCGACTACCAAACAACTCTGGTGTGCTGATACAGCTCTTGGAGCTCAGGGCATTTTAGTAGGGAGGAAAGCTCAGTTAAGAACATTCCTTTTGGCTCTAAACTAGCAGGGACCTCCATAAGAGATATTCACAATCTTGTGACCAGCTCCTCCGACTCTAATTGCCTGGCCAGGAAGATTAAAACAGCTACAATGGTTTCTGGGCAAATCTCTCTGTGCTTTAGTGAAGTGCTTGATAGTCCCATAAAATCTTATTTGAAAGCTTGACTCAGTCTGGCCTGGATATGAGTACTTGTCTGTGGTCTCTGCATTGGCTGGGACACCACAAACCAGGATGAAGTATGATATGTCACGTTTGAGGAGATGAAGGAGGTGCTGGTTGCAGAGGAAAGTGCGTTAAGCCGGACTTTATCTAATTTCTTCATGGATGCATTGCAAGACATAGCAAACAAAATGTGCACTGGACTTGCAGATGGGGAGAAACACTCGGGAAAAACACAGGAGCTGAAGTACTGGCAAAGCTTCAAAAACTCAGGGTAGGTTACCTCCAGCAGAAAAAGTCTCCATGCATGAAGTGACCATGCATGGGTATGTGACCACAACTGAGGAGAACAGTTGATCTCTGCTGGTTGTAGGATGTGGCAGTGGAAAACTTGTCCTTTATGAGGCTCCAGAAGGAGAGATGGAGCTGAACCAACCAGGGAGATAACAGCTCTCCAAACTATCCTCATGGTGATCATCTCATTTTTTGAATGCTGCTCCACTCGGGGAACCTCAGCAAGGAATCAACACCCCAGAGACAGCTCTGGGAGAGAGGAGGGAAGGAAAAATAAAAATAGTTTTTAAAAAGTAGTGAAAGTAATGAAGAGCCAAAGGGGAATGGCTTATGAGAAAAGATTAAAATACCTAAATATGGTTAAGTTGGCCAAATTATGACTAAGGGAGGATATGATGACTGTCTGCATGTATATGAGGGCTGTAAACCACTAGGAAAGGAAAGGCATTTTTTTGATTGGCATAAGAAGAAATTTCAGAAAAATCCCATTAAATAAAACAAAGGAAAACATTGAATGAATAACGGGAATTGTTCCTAATGGTAAACTTGACCAGAATTTGCAAAATGTTTTATATAAATTGATCTGAAAAAAACATCAAGGAGATGTGAGAAAGCTGCTTGGATCCCAGTTATTAAAGATATTGGCTTCTCGTGCTTCCTGCAGCAAAGCAAGGAACAAGAACAATCAAACTCAATGGAAAGGGTTTGGCTCTCTTTGTTTTCTGGTGCAGGAAACCAATGATTTCAGAAAACTCTGCCAATGGTCTCGTTGTTAAAAATGCAGTGAGTGCATCCAGAAAGCTCAGTCACAAAAGAACATGGGTTTCTGAGGGCTTAGGGCTGAGTCTTCTGTCTTTCCAGGTTTTCAAAATGCTTCTCAGCAAACCCTGCCAGAACAACCCCGGATGTGCTGCAGTCTGGAGAGCACAAGGTGTGATAAAAGAGGGAAGGAGCATCATTTACATTCCCAGTACAAACACCAGCCCGTGTAGGACAAGCTGGTCCAGGTCCAGCTTTCTTGAAGTGGTCTCTGACCAGAATTCCCAGCGAGGTGCCCAAATGTGGGTGAGAACTCCCATGTTGTCTTTGTGGTACACCCAAACCACAGGTGGAGTCTATATGAACTGGGGAATGTCCACACCACCCTAAGGCCCAGCTCTCCTACTGGAAGATGTTTGGAGCTGGCAGAGGCAGCGTAACGTGGAATTCCTCCCTGGCACTGGGATCCACGTTCCTTTCACAAAACCACTTCCATCAGTGGAGGCTGAGAGCAAGTCCTATGCTCCAGTGTGACACTTAATTGAGATGTCCTTGGTGGTTTCTTTTCCAACAGGAATCATGTAGCAGGTCGAATCTCAGAATCCTAGAATCCTAGAATTATGAAATAGTTTGATTTGGAAGGGACCTTAAAAGTCATCTAGCGCAAACCCCCTGCAATGAGCAGGGACAGAGCGCCATAAAATCATAGAATGATTTGTGTTGGAAGGGACCACAAAAATCATCTTGTTCCAAGCCCACTGCAATGGGCAGGGACACCTTCCACTAGCACAGGTTGCTCCAAGCCTCATCCAACCTGACATCTTCAGCTGGATCTGACCCTGGGTGTTTCCATGGATGGAGCAAGGAGAGGTCTTTGACAAACCTGTGGTGCTAAGATTTGGTTTTGGCCATGAACAAGTGAAAGAAGCTTTTAACACTGACATGTTGGATTAAAAATAAAAGCAGGTGGGCAGAGAAGACCTCAGATCTCCTCTAGGCACCAGGACATTTTCTTGCTAATCTTGCAAGATGAAGGTTTTACTTTGAGAACCTCGAGTTTCTCAGACCCTTATTGAATCTGGAATCACCTCTTAGGTCTTAAATGAGCTGATTTTCCAAAGAACTTGAAGACTGAGCACTTCCATTGAAGCGCTGGCAGGGAAGGAGGAAGCAATCCTCACCTTTCTGAATATTTGCACAGTTTGTGTCACTTCATCGCCACCCTACGAAGGCTGTGCTCTTAAATCAGGTCTCTATCAAATCCCTGGATTGCTGCAAGCTAATCAAATCCATGGAGGTGGCTGGCATCAGTTCAATAATATGGATTGCATCAAGACTCAGGATTTTCATATTTCAAAGAATGTTATGATTTTTAAAATCACAAACAGGGCTGTATTTATGCACAGCCCCTTGCTGTGTGCTACATTATCCACTTAGACTCACATTACAAAAATAAGCTGTAAACACTTTTGATGAAAGGGTTGGACACTTCGTTTACACCCCGAGAATGGACTTTTGTTTTAATGCCCAATTTCACTTCGGTATTTAACCTTTCCCCTCTGCTTTACATATATTCTGTCATTTCGTTCCAGCTTGCTATTTATTTATCTTTGTGCAGGGAAGGAAAAAAAAAGGGAAATCATATTTTTTTAAAAAAAAAAGGATAAGTAAATACTTACAAAAAAAGTGTTCACTCAGCTCTTAGTTAAATGTATGCAGCAAATCAGATTCTGCTTACCCTGAAAGTGTTTTGGTTGGGGTCTTAGACAATTTCCATTGGCCATGAATGAGCAGCAGCTAGAAGCAAAATGAGAAACCTTTTACCTGTCAAGACATTAATTAAAGTTTAATTAGCTCCTGTTTGCACAGTGCTTTGAAGACGTGAAAGCGTTTTGAAATCCTGTGTGTGTTAAGGCCTGCACTGGCTACTTCTGGAGTAGCTTTTGGCATTGGAAATATTCAGGATGGAATCAGGGCTCACGGCATCGTGGCGAGGGCTCACTGGCCAATGCCTGCCCGGGGTTGCCATGGAAACACAGAAGCAGCACATCTTGGCAGCTCCATAAAAGCAGATTGTCATATATTTTTTAAAGGCTGGAATCCGCCCTACTTGGCTTGGGCTGCCCTACAAATGAAGCCTTGCCTCAAGGACACACTGTGCCAGGAGAGCTGGGAGCAAGCTCCATGTCTCTCGTTGAAAGGCCCAAAACACCCCAGCAAGGATGAGAAATCACAAGGTCCAGATTCTTGGATACCTTGTGCAGCAGATCCCATCCTAAAAACAGCTAAAATAAGGCAAAACATCAAATTTTGGCATTTTTGGTGCCCTTTGCTCTCTGAGCAACCACACTGAAGTCAACACTGTTCATAAATATTGGCAAAATTATTTCCTCATGCCAGGAAATGCAACTTTTTATGGATTTTATTGTTCCTTGTAGGCTCTGTGGCAGAAGAAAATGTTAAAGGAGAGCTTCAAAGCAAGGAAATGAGCAAGTTGGATGGATCTTTACAGTGGGATCTCCTCCCAGCTCTGTGTGAGGAAAGAAATATACAGAGTGGGGTGGTGGATGGTGCTGTTAAGAGAGGGTGGCTGGGGGTCTGGAGAGGGAGATCTGCATGGAAAGGGAGAAGCAGCACCTTGGGCTGAAGAGAATACAGAAGAAGAAACCAATAAAATGTGATCTCTAGAGAGATTTTCCATAGATTCCTGGTTATCATCTGAAGTTTTTCTGAACCACCAAATTCTCCCCCCTTCTGTTTTTTTTTTCTTCTTTTTTTTTTTTGATGTTTAGCCATCACTAATTGTAAATGAGCCCTTTGGCTTCCTTTGCTCCCAGGCCTTTAAACTGCCCAAGCACGATGAAACACTAAAAAATGTCACAGAATTCGCAGAGAGGGAGAATAATAGCAAAATCTGTTCCTCATTTTTTTTATATTTCATATGGGATGCGAACCGTTTACTCCCTAGTAATTGCAGATGTTAGACTGAGACTGTAATAATGTAGCTGGCAATAGCTGTTGCTTTACCACAAAAAGCTTCCCAGTAGCATTAAAAAGACAACAGAAACAATAGTTTCAACACATTCATCTGTACCAGGATTCTGGAAGCACTCAAGCTACTGATTTATCATGTAAACTTTTGCTGGTGGACGTAGGAACTCCAAATATTTTCTCATGCTGTTGCTGAAGAGATGACAATCTCACATTGTCTTCCATCATGTAATCTCTCAAATTTGCAGACAAATTCTGCCTTCCCATGGATTAAAACCTCTTTAATTTGTGTCTAATAGAGACCAGAAAACACATGCTTTAATATTCCCTTTTTTTTTTTTTCATAATATTTGTGCTTTCTGTTTTGTTTGCTCATGTCAGTCTGGTGTGCTGGCTGGCAATTTTGAATTCATTTTCTAAAATTTACTGCAAAAAAAAAGCTTTTAGAGCCTCCTGGCCTGTGAGCTGTCTTGCATAACATGAATATAGGTGATACATAAAGCAAATAACACCCTAAAATTGGCCCTTCCAAGCTGGCTGCACGCTCTTATCACACATTTAACATGCCAGGCAGGGCCAGGCACATATCACCATACCTTCAAAGTGCCCCGTTTTTGTTCACAGATGTTTTGCATAAATAAATGGTGTCATCCAGGCGGATTAAATCAATACATCTGTATCAACTCGCAGTTCCTGGTGGCGTGTTCCAGAGGATGCCTTCTGCTCCCGCTGCAGCCTTTGAAATTTTGGAGAGAAACAAATAATAACAATAAAACCCCCTTGTTTTTCTCAGGTTAACTTTTCATCTTTATCTAAGCATAACAGTGGCTGCGCTGATTGTGCTGGAGGAAAACAACCCTCGGATAACGGGGCTGAAGCTGTTCCAGCCCAAGGTTATCCATCTGGTGGTACTGCAAGCCACAGGAGCAGAGCTCAGCTCCAGTGGCATCAGATCCTGAAGCTGGAATGTTCTCCTACTACAATTTAGGTTTTCCAGGCATTCCTTTCCTAATCCAACACTCATACAGCGAAGCCATCTTCTCTTTCCATCCATTGTTGCATATTTGCATGTTTGGGTTCAGCAGTGTGAAATTAGGAAATTACAATTTGAGAAAGGGCCTGGGGCTGTCGTTTCTGGTTGTGTTCACATTGCAAGGAGGTCACTTCTTCATTGATACTTGCTGAAAGTAATGAGATCTGGAGCATGCCAGAAATAATATCACATTGTGTATCTGCTTGGTGCGTCTGGATATCTTCAGAGCTTCTATCTATCGTGTGAGTGCTTTGTAATAATATTAACAGTGTGACATTGGGACTGGGAACTGGGATTTTAGTGACTTTACAGCTACCAGGGGGAAAAAAGTCCCAGAGATAATGTTCGCAGTTTTGCATTTAAATTAATAGCAAGTAAACAGATGAGTAACGTACAGCAGGAATGTTCTGCTCGGAAGACAGGCTCCCATTAGGATTTAAAGATCACATCCTCCTCTGGCTGCTCATTTCTGCCTCACTTCCTGGACTTACATCATTTATGGAGCACTTCCTGAGCCGGTGGCAGTGTGTCACCATGGATCTGTGGCATCCTTGGGTGCAGAACAGAAGCTGGTCCACCCAAACTCAGCACGAGCTGCCAGATGAATAAAATTTGGACCCTGATGCTAATTATGCTGATTACACCTATTTTTATATGTGATTTTACCTGGGCTGGTTTTGAGAATAACTAAATTCTGGGGCTGTACCCACAATTATGTTGATGAAGATTAGAGATAAGCAAGGATCCAGGATGTACCATGGCAAGGCACAAGCACTGTTGAGAAAAAACAATACTAGTATTTCCTCTGTCTCTTACACATCTTTGGTGTCAGGTATTGCCAGGGCCCTACTCTACACAATGGAAAAAAATCTTGGAATCAGAACAGACAGGATTAAAATATTAATAGGATTTCTTAGCATTATCCTCCTACAGCTCTTTTTAGGTGGTTTTACAGGGTTGTCATCACAGACAGCATCTGAGCACCTTTCACATAAAACTGAAAGCAACATAATGTTATAAATGTGCAAAAAATTGGGAAAGAGTGAGAGAGAAGGTGTATCTTCTCTCTTTTCAAAGATCTGATGTTTTATGGGTAGCTGGAATATTTCTGCCTTCATTATCTCTGTCTTGACTTGGCTTATATTCAACCCCCAAGTTTTATAGAAATGTATGTCTGTATCACTCTGACCTTCCAAAGACATCAGTCTGGCTAGGAAATCCAGAGAATTTCTGGCATTGGGGGTACTGACTCACTCATTGTTCCTGTTCATTGTCAGTTTAGGAATTTCCTCTGGTTTGGTTGGATGGAAAAAAAATCCATCCAGCGTCAGTTGTTGGTATTTTGCTGTTGTTTGCCAGGAGTCTAAACCCCAAAATATTTTCTCTTCTCAACAGCATCATGTTTCTGATTAATCAGGGTCAACTCTTCCTTTTCTCTCCTGACCTCTAGTAGTGACCCCAATGTTCCTTTTAATTTCCTTGATCTATTTGCAACATTCCCAGCCAGGTCTCTGGAGTGTTGAAGATTGAAAGTGATTTCCAAACACCTTCAGCTGTATTCTGGTTCCAGTTAAACTGGTCCGAATTGAGGCTCACTCTGCAGTAATCACTGGGCAAAATGGACATGGGAGCCAAACCACAGATTATAACATCAGGGATGATGTCTTTCTAAGGGAAAAAGAAAGCTCCCACAAAATCTCTACAATATTTGCCTTGCCTTCATAATCCAGAACTCTCCTTGTCTTCCTCATCAGCAGAATGTTCTCTGTATGGGGATGTTTCCCCAAATCCCTTGGTCAGAGGACACAAAAAGAGGGGAATGGCTGTGTTGTATGGACAGTCAGGGGATGCTGGATCTGCTTCTGCACCTCTGAGTGACCCCATCCAACCTCTTCCCCATCAATCCCAGACTGAAAACAGGGGCTATTTTTAAGATGGGGAAAGGGATGAAGCTGGACTTCTTATTTTCACCAAAACAGGACAGAAAGGGAAAAACTGACATCTTCACTTATTAAAGAATATTCCAGGCTGGATATCACCTGGTCTCCAGTTAACCACGTGTTCTCCCAAGGATCCCTTCTGAGGGAGGTCTGCTGTCCAAGACTTGCTTTTGGGAGATGCAAACTCTGTCAAAGAGGAGCTCAAGCTGTGAAGTTTGAAGAGACTGGCTGTGTCTGAGCCCTGGGCCTGTGCTCAGGACCTCAGGAGTCAGATTCTGCTCAGGAACAGGCTTTGACACAGAGGGTTCTGCTCAGGGAGGCCTCCATGATGGAATTGGGCTTGAAAAAGGAACCATAATACATTTACACCATAATGTATAGATTGGTGTGTGTTTGTGAGGGAATGCTGGTTGGGGGTACATGTGTTAAGGCACAATTTATGTTGGCTCCACAGAGGATCTATGCTCCTTTCATCCTATCTGAAGAGAAGTCTGGGAATTTCATCATAGTAGGAAAACAGCGAGGTGGAAAGACATCCCTGCTTTAGGTGATCCAACCCCGGGCCAGCTCAGCAGCATCTGGGAGCAGGTTACCACAAGCACAGTCCTGGTGCCAGGACTTAAACAGTTTCCATCTCCCCATAAAGACCAGTTCACATTATCCAGCGGAGATGAACAGAATTTCCATTTGCCATGGTGGGCTCATTAGTTCCAGGTAAAATTTGTTCTCCTCACTGGCTAAATCCCTTAAGGGTACTTTGGGCCCATTCCTAGACTCATTAAGGCCAATGGCAGCAGGGTTGAGTATTATTCTGGTAATACCTTCTGGTATTATTCTTAATTTAAACATTAATAGTTTAACTCTCTGTTGTTAATAATAATAACCCCTTGGAAAATTCAGCCCGAAACCCGCTTCCTTGCGGAATTTCTCCTCTCCCATCAGGCATTCAGGCTGGTTTGTTATTGTTGGGTTGCTCCAGAGTGCTTTGGGTGGCACACACTGGTTTGTTATTGTTGGGTTGTCCTTCGGCGCTGGGCTGTGCACACCAACTAATTTGTTTTTGGAGAGTTGCTCTGAGCTACACACTCCACTCTATTACTGATGGGCTGCTCGCTGCGTGTTGGGCTGCTGTCCTTGTTTTATGATTATTATTGCTGAGCTCTTTTGTGAAGCTCCTACCCACACAAATAGAAGGGCAGGAACTGTGGCGAATTTAATGCAATGTTTGAGGATTAATCTATTTTGCTTCACTTTTAAAAAGGGGCTAATTAAGGCTTTCAGGATTAGGAAACCCGCTTCTTACTTTAATATGGTTTAAAACACCATTTCCTTCCCTACTTTCCTTTCTTCCCACATCCTTCTTTTGAAACATAACTTTTTATAGGTATCCTATCTTCCATCTTAATGCTCCTGTTAGCTTCCCACTGGCCTTTCAGGAAAAACTTCTTTATGGAAGATTTCCTTTCAGGTTCACTGCAAGAGCAAATACTCATGACCCTTGATCTTACTACTTACTTTCTTCTATAATGTCTTCATTTCATTTTGGTGCATATGTTCATAATCATCAGGAAAATGGAAAGAAAAATGATTGGAAAATATTATTTGGACAAGAATCTGGCATATTTATGTGATATAAACCAGAATTCTTCATTACCATCATTACTGAGCAGCATAATATTGAATAAAATTTTTATTTCCCCTTTTCCATGATCAGTGGCTCTGGTGATCTGGTAATGCTAATTTGGGGAAACTGAGGCCAGAAGTAGCTGTAAAAGAGACATTATGATATAAAGTAGCCAAGACCTCTGAAATTGCCACTGTTTACCTCTTATTTGCCTATGACATTTTTCTTAGTATTCTTAACATTAAAAAATTATTTTGAGTGGAGTAGGTGTATTATTCTTCAGCAAAGGTGAAATAAAAGAGCTACAAAGTTGATAGCACTCTTCTCCACAGCAGTAATTATTTCACTCTTAACTTAATGTGTTTAAAAGAGGAAGGAGAGGAATTCTGGCGTAGTTAATGAAATATTCCTTGCATGACCCATCACAAAATCCCTCTCCCATGTGTATAACCGGGTTTGTGTTTGTGTCTGTTTTCAATTCTATGAAATGACGGTAAAACCCCAAATGTGAGCAGAAGACACAAGGCTGAGGAAATCTCATTGCTAAATCCAGCTGCCTGCTCCCAAAGCTTCCCACAGCAGTCTCATGGAGCTCCATCCTGAACCCGGTTAGGGTTTGATTCTGCATTCCCAGCTCCTCTGGGCACGGCTGGACAGCAGCCATGGACCATACAATGACCACAGACATGAACATGGAAATGTCTTTGCATTTTTTTGTGTATTGTCCACCAAACCCCGGAGAATGGCAGCTGGCAGTTTCGAAAGGCAAGTGATTACTGGTTTGTTTGAAGAGAAGCCAGAGAAGGCAGAGCAGTTCAGCCCTCAAAGGCAAGGGCAGTTTGGGAAAAGAGTGACCAGGACCAAGCGGTGGCTCTCTGACTCAAAGCAGCTTTTCTGCTCCCACCAAAAACCACCTGAGCCTGAAAAAGCACTTTCACCATCCTGTCAAAGAAAAGCTGTGCTACTGCTGTGAAAGCACTCACTGGTCAGAACAGTTGCATCACATCGCAACATCATTCTGGGAAGGGAAATGCATTTTTAAGACAAATTTCCAAATGGCACCGTCCCATGCTCCCTGTGGACTGCTCCTCAAAGAAAGATAGCAGTATCTTTTGATTTGCCTGACTCAAACACAGGTTGCTTGAAGTCTTTATTTTTCCTTTTGAAGGAATTCATTGTTTGAGGGAAATTTGGGCCTGGCTGGGGATGGTTTCCTTCGGCAGAGTGTCCCAGGGACAAATGGACTCAGGGGGCTTCGGGTCAAACCCTGCCCTCAGCTGAGCATGCCCCACGCTCATTGATTTCCCAAGCTGCCTGTGCATATCTGAGGGCAGAGCTTGGCCTATGGATGTGTTGTTTTGGTTATTTTGCCATTCCAGCACAGAAATGGATTTTTTCCCCTCCAAACGAAAGGAGTCCAGTGCCACATCCCAGCCTGGTGGTAAATGAAGCCCGGAGAGTTTATCGGCAATGACTTTTAACTACTGGGCTGTGTAGGGATTCTCATGTTTTACAGCCGGGGTAAAGGATCTCTGATATGAGCACCCCAGGATTTATTGGTCCCACAAGGACTCAGGGGTTTGCTGGCAGTGTAGTTCAGAGAGTCAGGAGAAGTCAAAGGTTATCTTTTGTAGGGTAGTATGGGATTTACCAGCTGACCCTCCCCCCCGTCCTCTGGTTCATCTGCTAAAATCATTAACAAGCTTTCCTTTACCCTCTAGAACTCTTAGTGTCTTTTTAGCACCGAGATCGAGTTACCGACCTCGGCAATGCCAGTATACCTCGAGGATTTCAACAGCCTGGGGGTATTTTCAGTGCTAGAAGGAACAGAAGGAAGAAAGTTGAATAGGTGGGTGCTCTGCCCAAAATGAATCTTAATGTTTTTCTTGCTTGTTAAAAGGAGGCCTCTCTTGTTTATACATCACCATCTCAAGAGGGTTGGTTTTTTTTTGTTGGGGAAAAGGTTTCACTCTTGCAATGCAATGGGGAAATAATGGGGGTGAAAGTGGGATGTAAAAATGAATGAATGGTGTTACAAATGCTGAACTGTGGTGCTCCCTATACCAGGGAAGTGGGAAGATGCTGTTGTTCTTACTGAGGAATGATGGGGAAATCATTTTGGTGTTCAGCCACACTGCTGGAGGACCCTTCATGTCTTTCCTGAGCTTTCTGGGGATCATCCTCTGATCCCCACACCTGTCAGGGTCTTTCGCTCACCCTGCCATGCTTGGAGGTGAACTGCATGACTTTTGGGGAAAATCAGCAGCTGAGAGCTGCTGCTTCACCCTCCTGATGGACTCCTCACCCCTCCAGCTCCTCCACAGGTCCCCTTGCACAGGCTACACCAAATTTGTCTCCAGTTAAGCTCATCTTGGAACAAGGCCACCCCAAAATGGACAATGAAATAATGACAATCCCGCACTATGGGCTTTCCTCCTGCATCCAAGAGCAGCGAGCAGAGGTTATTTAAGGCCTCCCAGTGGTGTCCCGTCCTCCCTTCTGCCGTCCCCTGCCCCATACATCAGTGATCTAATCACTTGTGAAACCCAAGGCAGGGGGCTCTGAAGTTATCCCGTTACAAAATCAAGATTTATCGGAACATGAGAAGCCTGGCAGGGTTTTATGATATGCACGGCGCCATTCCTTGCCCCAAACCTATTTGTTACATTTTTACTCGGGACTTTTTATCATTCCTGACACCCCTCCATCTGTTCCTCACCGTGCAGTAGCTGGGGGTCTTGTTTCACGGGACAGCAAGGATGAAATCACTTCATCTCAAAAATGGGTTACAGTAATTAAGTTGCTGTTTGAACACTTGGATTTTGATCTGCTTTTGGGATAAAGTCCCTGGGCCTCTTTTTCTTCCCATCCTTCATAGAATTTCACACCCATATAGCTACTGCTCCACCCAGTATTGACTTTAAAATTTTATATATTTTCTTTCTGACAGAAACAATCTGAATATCACACTTCCTTCTTGTAAAAAGTAAGGCAGGCAACAAATGTTCTCAGGCATTCATTACACCCAGATTATCTGATATCAGGATCCAGAAAGCAGATTTTTTAATATGTAGTGTAAAGTGCGAAAAGGAGAGGAGGAGGAGAAAGAAAAAGTCTCTTTGTTTTCACTTCAGTGTGAAGCCATTTGGAACCTGTTAGCTGAGCACAACAGCTCCAAGATGCTCTTGATTAATAGCAATTACAGTGATGCAGCAACGAACCCAGTGACATGATCGACACCGCCTCGCCAACGCTTTTAATGATCTCCTTAAAAAGTTGAACTCTGCTGGCGTTCCATGGAATCCATCAGGAAATTGGAAAATGTTGAAGATGCTTTGAGCCGCGCCGATGCCAGAGCCAGATCCCCCACGCACGCTGTGTCACTGCGAGCCTGTGCTGGCAAAACCAGCCAGGAAGAGGTTCCCTCATGTCATTCCTGAGGTGACAGTATCCAGATGCATCGAGGGAGGCTTGTGGATAGAGTTCTGGACACGAGGCATCTGCTTTATTAAAACTGGGTTGTTGAGCTCAACTCCAGCCCAGTGGACCCTGAATTTTTTGTGGATGCATCACAGAGCACGTCTGTGCACGGCAATTGTCCTGCAAACGTCTCCCACCACTTATCTGCATCCGGCTGGAGCTGCTGCTCTTTGCAGACAATTTTCTTCTCACTGAAGTTCTCAGAGGAATGGTAGAGACTGGGAGTATTCCCAAGCTCCACCCAGAGTGGCTGGAGCAGGTCTTTGACCAGCAAAATTGGTTTTATTAAATAGAGCCGGGTATGTGAATGTCAGAAATAAGGATTATAAAAAATGTCTATGTGAAATGTGAGTGTAAATACAGTGAGGTATCTACCAGGGCCTCAGCTGAGTGGGCTTTGCTCATGATGGGTAAGTCAGCTCCCAAAAAATGTTCTCCTACCTTCAGAGGGAATATTTGTACCACAAAGGCTGGCTCCACCTGTCCGTGGATTCGAACGTGCTGCAAACACCCGTGCTGAGCGAAAACTCGAGAAGTTAATAAAAGAAAGTTATATCCTAGTACGATGGAATTGAAAATTTTAACTCTTTACTCGGTTTTAATAGCACAGCTCTGCACTGGCTTTAAAGTTTGGTTTAAAAATGACCATTTTCTGCCTTATTTAGACTCAGTGCCCTAGCAAGAGAGCTGGGAGGCACAACCATTTAGAGAAGTTCAAATAACTCAACTGGCCGTGACCTGAACTAAAACTAATAGTTTGTGTTTGTGATGGCTACAAGAGCGGCATCTGGCTTACATTTAAATAGAAGGCTATTCAATAAAGCCTCTGCTCCTCCAAACTGCACAGAAGCAAAGATTAATTATTGCAACTTAATGATGTTTCGGCCATTCATGCACCCAAGGGAGAAAGGCAACCCCTGCCCCAAGAACCAATAACAACAAAAATCCTGCAGAAAGCCCCACAAGGGAGAAACCCCAAGAATATATTGTTGTTCCTGATATTCTGCCCAGGCAGCTGAACCATGGAATTAAATATAATTTCTACCAGAAAATTCGCTTTTTTTTCCTTGTTATCCTCCCAGAGGAGAACCCAGAGTTTCAAATGGGCTTTTAATAGCAACGCTCTGAGAATCCAGCCTCTGTGTCTTGCAGCGTCTTAAGGAGATCATGTTTCACATTTCACTCATTCCTCAGTGTGTTGGCACAGCCTAACACTGGCTTCAGACATTTGGTATTTGAAACAGAAAATCTTGGTGTTTCATTCCTTGCCTCACTTCTCCCTGTGTTTCTCCAGCATCATATAATATTGACAGCCCCTGCCTGGAAAGAAAGGCCAGGTTCTCTCGTTTATTCAGCTGCAGGCTTTAAAAATGGAGAATAGGGGTTTTGTTCAGGGGAGAGAGCAACTGCCAGTGAACTTTTTCCTTCTTTACATAAAAGTGGGGTAGCACAATAAACAATGGTAAGAGAAGTGGGACCCGAGGTATGTATACATAGATGTAATATATTTTAGATGACTGGATTTTCAGTGCCCAAGCTTCAGGGTACAAATCCGCTGGAGTTTGTGTGAGCGATTTATGTCCTCTAATAATCTCAGAACTTGGGCAGTGAGAGATCTGGCCATAGGTATGGCTCATGTTGTGGTGAGTCACATACTGGAGCACGCCAGTGACCACAGTGGTGTCTCCAGGGCTTTCAGGAGAAAGAACATACCCAGATTTGGGGGGGGAAAAAGGAGATGAGAAAGAGAAGATACAGAAACCAGTCATCTTAATCACAAGTGGAAAAAGTTCAGTGATAATGCCCCATCTGGAGAATTTGTCCATGGTTACTCGTGGGGCATTATTCCTAAAATGAGGAACCACTGGGATTTTCTGGCTTTTTTTCCCATGTGGTTTAGTTTTGTAAGGAGAGTAGGTGTAGGTTTGTCTCCTCTTCCACTCCAACCGAGGCACATTTCCTGGGGCAGCCACAGTGAACTTTTATGATTGGAAGTGTTTTTAGGTAGATGTCTGTATGGCTCAACCCTTGATAACATCATTTCTTGAAGCAGTGCTTCGGCATCAAGAGAATCACTCTTGCACCAGCATGGTGACGGGCGAGAAATGGAATCACACTCTTTCCTTGTGGGTATAAAACCGAAATCATTGGTTTCCTTCATACAGGGGCCAGTCCCATCTTCTCCAATTCCTCTGTTTGATCATCCCAGCTGTTCCCCTCACCTCCAAACCCTCCATAAGCCAGAACTCGGTGAGCAGTCACCCACAGAGGCCACCTGTTGGGGACAGACCTTGGTGACCTCCGCTGTCCTACAGACACATCTTTGATGGGGGTACGAATGAGTTGGGCAGGGGCATTCCTGTCCCTGTATGACATCCCCATCCAAATGAGGGTCCAGGGGAGGGAGAAAGGTCCATGTGGAGGAAAGGAGTGATGATGGAGCGTTGTTCTGGGAATCACAAGGTGCCAGCACTGAAACAGCAAGAATAGGAATTAAATCGCTGCCATGAAGAGCACGGAGAGCTGGATTTGTGTCCCATCCTCTCCTGGAGGAGGGAGCCTGCTGGCATCATCTCCCAGGCGTCCTCACACGTGATTAACGCTGTTTCCCTCTGCTTCTGCTCTCCCTTTGGGGAATTTTCCTCGTCCTTTTGGCCATGAGCACAGAAGGGAGGTGAAAGGGAAAGGAAAGCGGCGTTTGGATGGTCGCTGTGCCAGCTGTGAGGAACGGAGAGCGAGGCCGAGCTCTAATGGGAGCTGTTTGCTCATCAGGGTGTAACAGCCCTGGAGCTGTCATCGGATGTGGGATTGTGTAAATATATTTCCAGGCACTTCTTATGGACAGGGATCTGTGACCAACAGGCTTCATTTAGCTCCTTCTGGTGACTGTGGGAAGGCATCGTTTTTGGCATAGCCAAAAGGAGTCCGAGTCAGTCCTGTACGAGTAAGGACCTGCGAGGGATGTAGAGGGAATAAGTCCCTCATCCAGAGGCTGGAGCTGTACCCCAGAGAGGTGGAAATTCCTGAACTGCAGAAATTAGGGGCTCGTTGTCTTCCAAGTGGGTTAAATTTTCCCTTCAATGCTCAATGTACCAAAACGAGGGGATGGTGCATCCTGCAAAACTCTCTCTCCACAGTGGGTTATGATTGACAGCCCTGAATTTGCTTCACATGGAGGCTTCCAAAAGGGAAATATCCTGGGGAGGTCCAAAATGCTCCTTTGTAACCACAGCAGGGTCCAGATGAGACCCTGAGATATTCCTCTGGGGTGCTCTGGGTGCCCAAAGGCATCCAGGAGGGATCCAGCTCATCCCTGGTGCCTGTGGGGAAGAATGGTTTTGAAAACACACCTCAGTCTGCAGGTGAATAATTGCATTTTCAAATGCCCAACTGAGCGTTCACTTTATAACATATTATGGGAAGGTGATGGAATTTTTTTGAGATTTCTTCCAATTAAAAAACTGCCTTTTAATCAAAAATTTCCAATAATCACTTTCCACTGCATTTGTGGGTGTGATTTTTTTTTTTCCATAAAGTCTTATACCCAAAATATGACACTTTGGGGCTGCAAAAAAAAGGTCCAGGTTTGAAGATTTAGGTTAAAAGTGAATTCCTAAAAAACAGAATGTTTTGACCAAACAAGATTTCTTTTCAATGAATTAAAATTACTTTGGGCAGCATCCTTCAGAAAGACAGTTGAAAGAATAATTTGATATTAGAATGCCATCATATAATACGTTGATTTTATGTGTTTGTGTTTAAATTCTGTGTTTGTATTTATTCAAAGCTTGTTTAATATTATTTAAAAATCCCATCAGAACAAGATTTAAATGTCAGATTGTTCTTTTTCCCTTCTTTTACTGAAAACATGGGTTAACTTATAATATGCCTACTCTAATGTCAAAAAAATAAAGTATTTAAGAGGTCAGAATAAATTAACTAGAGAAAAAAAATTAAAATCCAAAGGCTCTTATTGAGCTTTGTCCAAAAATCTGACTCTGGTGCACTTCCTTTCTTCAATCTGATATTTGGAAGCTGGAATGCAATGGAAGCTGTGATAAGCACATCCAAAGGCAGGGACAAGCGCTCGGGTTCCAAGGGCTGCTTTCTGGAGGTCTCTGCCTCAGATAGGGATCACATTTCCTCCTGTTTACATGTAAGAAGGTTGTGAAGATCTGCAATTTCGAGATACATCTGGTTCTCGCATCAAATTAAACAGCAACCAAAGCCCGAGTGCTGGGGCAGATCTTAAAATGTAGGAATGAATGTGTGTTTATACAGTATTTGCATTAATGCTTCCTAGGGTTTATTTTGAAAGTGAAGAAAGAACATTGCATGGTAGGCAACTTAACCCAAACAATATCGGTTTAAAGTTAGGGCCATGCTCCTTGGAATATTTTCCTAGTGTTTTGAAGTGTCCACTTGAAGAGGGAGCAGGGAGGAGGAGTGGGGAGGAAGAAAAGGATTGTTCTGTCTTCTGCTCTGTGTTTGGCCTGGCTCAGTAGGGCTATTGCTGTTGCTCATCTGGTATGGATTAGTCCTTCTCTCTCACACTCTGTCAACTTGGGTGTTCTGCACGCAGGCTGTTCCTGCAGGGGGCTTGGGTTTGCTTTTTTTAACGGCAGGAAGTGCCCCGCTCGGACCACATGTGAAATTGTGTGGGAACAGTGGGGGGGGATGAAAGAGCCCCATCAAACATACCAAAAGTGTGGGTGGAGAGACAGGCAGCGTAAGAGGAGAGATACCAGCTGAGTAATTTCACCTCCTGGGCTGCCCAGGCCGGGGACACGGTGGAAGTTTGCTGCCTTAAGAGTGGCTGCTGCTCGAGACATCGATTTCTAATATTTTATCATCTCGGGGGCTGTTGGGAGTGTGAGGGATTACAGCTGCCGCTTAATTTGTTCTAAATTTCCTGCGAGCCTCACCAGACATGTACAGGAAATAGGCAGTAAATGTTTAATAGGTAATACCTAACTGGACAATTAACAGGTGCTGTCACACTGAAAATCCAAGCCTGGCTCTGTGGGTGCACCTTGGGGATGTGGACATCCCCCACCAGCACTGTGGTACCCAGCCTGAAGTCCCTCACATCCCAAAATTCATCCATCTTCCCACATCCAGACATGGGCTCATGGAGATTTTTTTTCTTTTTAAACCACTCAGTGATGTTCCCATGAATAAATGTCACCACAGAAAGCGGTCCAGGCTGCAGCCCTTGTATTTATTTCACACACAAATTCCACCCTTGTTTTTCACAGCCTGGAAGAGGCAAATCCAATGCTCATCAAGGATAGAAAATTGTGACCTAGTTTTCCACATCAGAATAAATTCTTGTCTGTGCTGTCACCTCAGCTCTACTGGGGACCAGCAGATACCTTCCCAAAAAATTGCAGTGGGCAGGATATATTAAATGATCTTTCCCTTCTGGACTTTCTCAACTCCTGGCAATCAGTAGGTATGAGGTTTCCTGCTCTGGAGTCTGTATCTGGACTTTAATAGTCATTGATGGATGTTGTTTCTTCATTTTCAATTAATTTTTACTTCTGGTCTCCATAAAATCCCGTGGCAATGAGTTCTACAAGTTAATAGTGTGTTCTGTGAAAAGTACTCAGACTTGGTTTAAATCTCAATATTAAATGTGACTTTAATTCTATGCTGTCTTTTTTTTCTCCTCAGCAGAAGGTTATTTTAAAACAAATTTTCCATGGGATTGCCAACACCATGGAAATCAGGTAGTGTCAATCAGACACAGTTCCTGGGATTGGCTTCTCTGCCTTAAGGGGACAATTAAATTTTAAAAATATTTTTATTATTATACAATTTCTATTTTTACATTATTACTTCTATTAAATTATAAATTCTATTACACTTCAATTATTTTGCTGCAATCACAGCAATCTTTTACAATTTTTCATTTATCAGCAGATAAAATATCAGGGAATAATCCCTTTCCAACCTTCAGCCTTCCTCACTAGTTATAAGCCTGCAATTAAGCTCTGATTGTTCAGAATAATTGTATTTCCAATTAAGGCAGAATTAGGCTAATTGAAATGCTATTATTACCTACAGAGCAATATTGGTTTAACGTGTTTGGCCAACATAAAGCGAACCTCTCCTTTGGAATTTGCTTTTTTATTAAGTTCAAGTCCAATCGAGTTCAAAAGCTCCTCCTGTAAAGCCTCGCTGTCCCCTAATAGTGCATGACTAATGTCTTACACTTGGCTTTCCTATAAATTGCTCTCTTTACCGAGCAATTTCGGTGTCAATACTCAGACATCCTTATCAGCACTTGATGTTCATGTAAACCAACTCTTGTTAATGACTACAGGGATGGGGAAGGGGGGGGCGGAAAAAGTAACATTGCCCAGACCTCAAGGCTCCTGCTCCATCTGAACTTTGAAGTCCAGCTGTTAATAGCAGCGTTGAGTACTTACATAAAAATGTGCAGTAAACTGCGCTGACATTGTCTGATTTCCAGGGGTTGCTTTAAACCATCACAAAGGTCTCGAGCTCCCACCTTTTTCTCCTCTCTCTGTCCCAGCGCCCACCCGTCACTCAGGGTGATTAACGCTGCTCTGCGATGCCCAGGCCGTTGTCCCGGCCTGAAAAAAAGTAAACATTTTTACAGTTGGGAGCAAGAAAAATTTCAAACAAGTTCCCTTTTGCCTGAAAAAAAAGGGATCCCCAGCTGCTGTTTATTATCTCTCTGTTTACATCACACATGTGCATGTGGAGGACAAAGTAGTTCAATAAATTACTCCTCGACCATCGGCGTGGCCAGCCCGGGCTGCCAGGAACGAAAGCATTTAATGGTTTGTTGAATGTCTCTGAATGCTCCTACGGTCATTTTTAACTCTCACCAAGTAGTTGATCTGATTTCATCTGCTTTAAACTTTGTTCAGGGCTCAAAATATTTTTTTCTTATTGCGTGCAGTAAAATAAATTACAGCCGTGCTCTACTGCTGAAGTAGTTAATAGGGCTGGATATCACACTGAGCCATCTGACATGGGGGATGTGGATTCTCACCCTGGAATGAGGGTGAGCTTCCATAAGATTTGATAAAGTTCCTAACTCCTCACTTTTGCGCTCAGCAATTTACCCAATATCTCCATTCCCGGGTTTCCTTTATTGGAGAATACCTTCTTTCCAAAGGAAGGAATATTTTAAAAAGCAACAATAACAACAATAACTGACAGCCTCTGAGTGCTTGTGCGCACACACTCACACCCACCCAGCCACCTCTCCTGCCTTGAAGATGGTTGGAAATTCCTCACATTTTTTAATGCTTTAAGTCCCTGTTCAGATGTGATTTGGGCTGTTCTTTTGCACACAACCTGCAGCTGGGCACTGGGATTTCTCCAGTGGCCAGAGGAGTCTGACCGCCCTCCCCAAACCTTCCCACAGCATCCCTCCTGCCCCTGCTCCCCATTCCCTGCCTTCCTCCCGAGTCAGCTCTGAACATCCATTTTTAGCACAAATCTATACAGCAATTGATCTCTATAAAGAAATAAAACCTCAAAAGCTGCTATTCCCAACCTCTTTCTTCCCAGTTCCTGCACTTTCCAGTGGAGCTATTCCCAATTAAATCAGGTACCTGCCTGCAGGTGGGACACCACACACATTTTCCTCAGTGCAGAGAAACATCAGTGAGAAGATCCGGGTTTAACAGAGACACTTTTGAGCTTTATTTTTTTTTAGCCTGGATGGTTCCAGAGTTCCCTTTGCAGCAGAGCCCCCCCTCAGAGCTGTGTAAATAAAGATTTACGCAGGAACTTCTCAAATCAAATCAGCTTCACCACCACAGGAGCTGCTCCACGACCTGGGCTATGCAAAGTCAAGGTGCTCTGGGATCAGTTTGCATAAATCTACATCCAAGCCCTACATCTTAGCGTACACCAAAATCCATCCAGAGAGTTCGTGTGGTATTAACATCAACAGCCCACTTCCCCTCCACTTGCTGTGATCCCAGTAAAAAGCTGGGAAGTTCTCTTGATGGTCTCTCAGAAACAGAGACTGCCAAGTCTGGGATATATTTGTAAATACACTTCAAAACACCACCAGAAATTTCCCTTTAGGAACATAAAACTTGGAATATCATTGCAGAAAGTGGCTCAGATGAGCTTAAATCTGTGTTATTTGTGAACGTTCTGGTTTACTGCTGCTGGGAGTGTTTCAGGAACAGAGAATCTCTAGAAGGCTTTGTGGAATAAAGATAAAAAACCACAGTTTGCAGCCTGCTGCCTCAACAGCATCATGTCAAAGCAATGCTGACACAAAAAGATGTCCAGCCTGTCTTGTTCTGATACAGGCAGAGAATGAACAAAGAGGGCAGAAGAACCCAACAACCTGCAGGTTTATTTAGGTTTTCAAAAGAGAGCAGCGGTTCATCTTTGTGCCACTCTAAAATCCTTGGTTACCTTCCTTTGGGTGTGTTTGGACTCACGTAAATGTCACACCGCAAGGAAGCATCGGCCATGGGAGCAATAAGGAGCAGGAATTTCCCACAGACAGCTCGTTCTGGTGCAATTTTCCAGCCCAGGTTTCTTAACTTAAGAAATGTGGGTATTTATAAGCCTCAGGAACCAGAAGAACCCTGGGAGGATCCTTTGACTGAAACCCAAGATTTTTCAGACTCCCTGGTGACCACGTTACACTGAAGCTGTACCAAGCCTGAAGTTACACAGTAGTTGTAGTCAGTCACATAAAGACACTGACTTGCTTGATTCGTTTTTGGCTAAGACCAACCCCTTGTACATTCCTACCTTTCACCCCTTCTTCATTAAGTGGAAAATCCAAAGTTTCCTTTAATCAGGTTTGAGCTTGGACTGATGTGATGTTTACTGACTGAGACAGTGGTTTTCAAAGACGTCAGGAACATCTGGCCTCGCGGCTTGGCAGGGAGCCCAGCAAATTGCCAGTCCCAAGGCCCAAGTTCACAGGCAGCTTTGGGGCTTTCATCCCGTAACAAGCAAGCCCTCAGGGCAGGGGAGGTGCTGCTGCTCCTCCCTGCTTGCTCCTGCTGCTTCACTACCTGTGTGCTCCTCCTGTTCGTGTTCTCCCAGAG
Organism: Edolisoma coerulescens; assembly: GCA_013397115.1. Taxonomy (NCBI): domain Eukaryota; kingdom Metazoa; phylum Chordata; class Aves; order Passeriformes; family Campephagidae; genus Edolisoma; species Edolisoma coerulescens. The sequence continues at coordinate 2,050,392 of VWZW01005771.1, forward strand.
GAGAGGAGAATCCTCATCCTGTCCATGCCAGCCTGGCCACACTGACCTTGCCTCTCTCGTGTTCTCGCCGTGTCCCACCCGTCTGTGCCACTCCCAGGGAGCAGATGGGACAAAGGAGGTCAGGGACCACCCCCAGCACGTCCCTGCGTTGTCCCCAGCAGGTCCCACCCTGCCAGGCTCTCCGTGTCTCCAGCTGCCACTCCTGTCCTCACAGACTGAGGCTCCTGGGGAGGCTGTGCCTTGCACAGGGTTGAACCCAGGTCTCCAAACTCTCAGCAGAGCAGCCTGACCAGGAGACCGGGCTGACATTTTGTCAGCAAAGCCCGCCTGGAGAGCGCAGCTGCTGCAGATGTTCTGCAGATGGAAAACATTTGCACCCAGTGCAGTTTATAGCCCCGTGCATGGTTTAAAAGCTGAGTCTGTGATGCTTTACTGGTGTGAAGCACTTCTACTCCTACAAGGAGATCCATCCACTCCAGAAAATGGGGAGAGAAGACTTCAGATGCAAACTAAGGTTGGGTCTCACTGTGAAGAACCTTGAGTATCAAGACCTGGGTCTTTCTGGTCAAGATTCCATCCCCTTTACTGGGTTGTTTGGAGCACAAAATTTTAACCTGTAAAACAATGAGCAGATCTCTTTATTCTTTATATTTGTCACTAGAGCATATCTTGCTTAGGGAAAAAATAATGCCTGTTTGCACACAAGTGAAAACCTCTCAAGGTAGAGGCTTGTGGGGCTTTCACTGCATGGAAAATGAATGTGGAGAGGGCCATGGTCAAATGAAATGTTTGTTTGTTAGAAAACAAAACATCACATAGTCCTTTAGGGATTAGCACCAGTTGTCTTGAAATGGTTTGTGAGGTGAGGGAGACAAGCAGCCAAGGGGAAAAAAATGTTTCCAAAAACCAGTGACCAATCACCAAGAGAGCAGCGCCTCTCTGTCCTGACCTCCCGTGAGCTCTGAACTCTGCTGGCACTGTCCAGCCCCTTTCCCTGAGAAACACGAGGCTGAGGGAGAAAGTCATCTTTGTTTCATGAAATATTTACATTGGAGAAGGGAAGGGCTTTTGTATATTGTCACTGACCTTTGGAGGGAGGGGGGGCGATTGTAATCAGGTTTCAGGATCACAATTTTCACAGCTGCACAGAATAATTTGATTCAGGTATTTGATTCACGGGCTGAGGGTGAAGACTCCTCTAGAACCAACAACTGCTCTGCTTTCCCACAGGCTCTGCACAGAGATACCCTTGACCTGGGCATGGGCCATGCGTGGAAACATTTTGTGCTAAACGCTGGAAGAAGAGGAAAAGGAATAAAGAAGTTCCATAAAAATGCCCGGGCCTGGTGATCTTTTGTGTCTGATTTTTTTTTTTTCTTCCAAACAGTCACAAATGAAAAGGAAGAGCTAATAGGAGTTTGGCTCCATCTCCTCTTCCTGAGACAGAGTGGGGTCTACAGAGTTTCCTGCTCCTGGGCAGCTATCTTAGAAAGGCTTCAAAACACAGCCGGGTCCAAGAAAAATCAAAGGGCCATCTCTGAAAAGGGATACAGAATTTCCAGATCCTAGGGTGGGAGCTGCATTGATGTGGCAAATGCCGTGGTGGTGGAAAAAGGAAGCAGGTTCAGTGTAAGATTTCACATGGATGGCCTTTGGTGCCTCCGCAGCGTAGCGGGAATGGGGGTGGCGGGGCCTGCATGGGGGACAGGAAGGATTCAGGCTCCTCATTTCCTCTGGAGCAAAACACGGGCCCTTACTACTTTTAACAGTGCCTTACACGACAAAAATGTGTAATTGCAAAAAACCAAGCTTAAAACATTTGTCCCTCCAGTGCTGAGGCTTCAGAGATATTAACATGCAGCCTGCTCTGGCTGTAGGATCTCCCACAAATGCTGCCCTGTCATAGTTCAAAGGGTCAAAATAAGGCAGGAGGGTTCAGAAAAAATCTTTTATTCCCCAAAAGACTACAGCTGCCTGTCCTAGCTGGAAAATTCTTTATTCACTCTTTATGTGTTTGTGTATTTATTCACACCTGCAATAGTTGTGTTCAACTGTATGGCTGCGACTGCACAGGATGGATCTTCAAAAACAAAACCTGGAAGCAGAAATTCACCCTTTTCTACAAGCATATCTCATGCCCAACTAATATTGTGTCAGGGGTTTGAGTCACATCAATCAGGAAGTAAAAAGCAGAGCAGAAGTGAATGAAGCAGGCACAAGATCTGCCGTCACAGAAACCTCTTAAGGATTTCAGTGTAATTGGATGTAAATTGTCACAACAGGGCTGCAAAGCCCCAGGGACACTGAATCCTGCCACATCACCCACTCAAGCCCTTCTCCTATAACATGCAGGGTTTTTTCCATTAAATATGTGTCTGAAGTAGCATTCCTTCATTTTGAAACAAACCCTATGGAAATGCTCCAAACCCAGGAGTCGGCAGGAGGCAGAGAGGTCAGCTGGTCAGCAGAGATGTGCAGCAAAGCCCGTGACCTCTGAGCACACAGTTTGCCATTTATATCACTGCCTTCCCACATTTTAAGCATCAGGGATAATCTGGAATGTGCTCCTCCTGCCTCAGAGACAGATGGCAGTGAGGAAGCAGGTTGGAAGAAAGGAATAATAAATATCCAAAGGTGAGTAAATGTCTTGGCTTTAAGCAGCTGCGCCTGTGGTTTTTCTCAGGGTGCACAAATGTCCCTGCCTTTACTATGCTTGTTCCTAGACCCACTAAACTTTTTTATGACGTGCTTCCTGCACTGTCTGGCCAAGGGTCAGCAATGTTAAGTCCTGGGGGAAATCTGGAGTTGAGAGCACGGCGTGATCGGGGGTGATAAGGCAGATTGACGGGCTGGGCTGGGGCTGGAAAGGCAGAGTTGGGTTTACAGGGCAGAAAGGGCTGTGGAAAGTTCCTTTGTTAGTAAAAAAAGGGGTATTTATCCCAAGTTTTGGGCTACTCAGAAGACAGTTTACCTCCACTGCCACATTGCACCTCTGTGGATGGTGGCTGAGCAGCAGCTGGAGATAAAATCACCCATGTGAGGTGTCCTCTTGCACCCTTTCTGCCAGGAGCTCTGTGAGCATCAGAAACTGGGATTCACCACTGGGGAGGGGAGAGGTTTTATCCCATGTGAGGCGTCTGGTGGCCGATGGCAGGTCCCTGCTTTGGAGGCAGCTCTGTGCTGTGACACACCCTGAATGATGGCTTTTGCTGCAGAGCCATCCATCAACTGAAAATAGTTGGAACAGGGCAGGCAGCTTCCTGCTCCCATCCATCCCCTGTCAGGAGGCACAGAACTCATGCAGAATTCTTGTTTCCACTGCCTGAAGAGTGTTGTGTACAGGAAGGATTTGTGGAAACTTATCTGTCCTTCGTTTCTTTCTGGGGCAAAGTTTGCATCCCCAACTGGACAACCAGCACAGGTGGGAGAAGGGTATTTCCACAAAGCAGTGCTCTGCAAGAGTTTAGGAAAAATGGAGAAAAAATCGCCGGAGCCAAAGTACACCACATGGAGTTGACACAGGAGGCTGAAATAAGATAGGCAGTTTGTAATTACTTACACTGGAAGGTAGCCAGGACGTGGAGGTTAACATCACAGCTTCACAAGGACTGCAGGAGCAGCTGAGGATCTCTCCAGGCTGAGGAGACATGCAGGGAACTTCCCTGAAACCTCCTGGCTTGGGCCATCACGTCCAAATCCTGCAAGCCAAGGCCAGGAGGAGCATGATGGGTAGGAGCAGGATCTGATCCACGTTCAGAGACGTGCCAGAACCAAATAAACAAACAGAGGGGCTCTTGCTCCTCAGCCCAGGGCTCTTGGGCTCCTGCCACGGAGTTGTCACTCTTCCTGACAGTGAGCATCTGCCTGGGATCGTTCACCTTCAGAAACAAGAGCACAAGAGGGATATGGGAGTGCAAAGGCAAAAGCAGCTGCAGCCCATGAGCATCCCACGGCACAGCAAAGGGAAGGGAGAGCTTAAGAAACTCCACTCAGACTGGAGACTACCAAGATTTTTATTTTCTTTGGTAATAAATTTATTTCAAGAAGCATCTCTGAGCTTGTCCCACCTGCAAGGCAGGCTGGAAGCACAAGGCACTGGGTATCTCCCTGCCAATGCTGGATTTTATGATAGCTCTTAATTTGACCCTAACCAGACTCCGAGGCAATAATTCCGGAATGTTTCCCTCCAGAAAGACCATACCTCAGGTTTTTCTTGGAACTCAGTTCTTTAGAGGCAAAACCTGGATTTTTATGTCCTGCTAAGAACTCAGGTGTTTGAACCATGGACTGAGATGCCAGTGGTTCACCTTCTAGCTTTGATTTAAGTGGCTGCAGCCTCGCAGGAGGAGCACATAAAATGCTGGAAAAAGCAAAGGTGGCATATGGACCGAGGACATTCCTTCTGTCCATAAAACCTTGGGAAGGGAAAGGAAAAGAAAAGGAGGCTTTGGCAAAAGACCTTTTGCACATGTTCAGAGATGTATAGATGAGCTCTCGACCAGTCAAAATAGGAAATACCACCCTTTAAAGCTGGATGCTGGAAGGTCTGAGGAGCTTTGTGAAACCGTGCCACGGAGTGCTAAGTGGAATGGAAAAATCATTCCTGAAGCAAGTCTCTGGAGATTTCTGGGAAAATTGGCTCACCCACTGATTTTTGCTCGATTCTTGATGTGACTGGTCTCAACCCTGGCAAGGACTTTAATCTGCTCACTTAATCTGGCTGCAGAAAGTGCCGTGTTGCAGAGGGCTGAGATGCTGTTTAGGTCATTTAGCTTCACTTTTTCTTCCCCCTGTTGCAAGCTGAGCCAGCCCTTTTTGTTCACTTGAAAAGCTTCCTCTTCAAAGGGCCTGTGGAAAAGTCTTATTTCTTCCCCCCAAGTGACAGATTTTGAAGCAATCTTGAAGATATCTTGTCCAACACAATCACCCTCCACAAACCTGACCCTGACAGAGCTGAGGTAAAGTGTGATTTTTAACCTCAAGCACTTAAAACATGTCAGGAAAGTTGTAGTTGTGTCGGAAAGACCTCGAGGTGGCTAAAATTTATGGAGAAGAGACATTAAAAGTTTTAAATTCCAGATGTGTGATGCTCCAGCCATTTGGTGAACGATCTTGGAATTTTGGGCCATTTCTCAAGCAGGGATTGCAGCCTCAGGAATCTATTCAGAGTGTGAGCCAGCCATTTAATTGTTCATATTTTATGCAAATACTTTGTTCTCATCCTAGGATATGGGAAATTTGCTGCTCCTTAAAATTATGGCAGGAGGCAAATCAAGGAGCATCCATGTATTTCTACCAAAGAATCCCCTATAAAACATCATTCAGCTTTTTAATTTATTGAGGAAACATGGAGATGATGTGTTGTAGAGCTGTTAGAAAATGCGTTTTACACTTGAATCTCTTTAAACTCTGGGATTGTTTTAGGCTAAAATGAGGGATAAGGAATTCACTGGGAATATATTGATTTCTGCCTCAATTCCTGCTTCAAATATTTAGCTTGATTTTAGGTCCCATGAATGTTTGTAGGGTGAGAGTCTGTAACAGCAGAAATATGTGTTGTGAAGTAAAATTGTTCACCTCTCATCCCTGTACTGTGGGAAAAGGAAATCAGGGACTCTAATAAGGCAGGAATGGTTTGTATCTAGGTGGGGTATATTAATGGACTAAAAAGGGTAGAAGGGATTTAGGTAGACAAAAGAAAAAAGTAATGTAAGGAATGATTTTTTTACCTTTTAATCTTGGGAGCAGAAACATCTTTCTGCTGGGACTTGGGCCGTTTCCCAGACCAGTGACCCAACGCTGTATGTCATGGGAGCAATTTTGGGACAGCAAAGGCAGCCACACTTTGTCTTCTTGACTGTCTCTGGCTGTCTCTGTTGTAAAAAACATTTTGATTTTAGGTGATGCTTTTCCACAGCTGGTTGATCAGAGCAGCACGAGCCAGCACAGCCAGATCCAGCTCTGTTTGCCACCTGGAAATGAGGGAGGTGGGATTTTTCAGAGGCAGCAGGGATGGCAGAAATGCTTTGGGGTGAAAATAGATGGGCCAAATCAAGAAGCGAGTCCCTGCTCTCTGCCATTCCCAGCCTGTTTGGGAATGACAAATTAGAGGCATGAAAAGAAGTGGGAATGTGACAGCAAGGGAGGGGAGTGGAGTGAAATGCATGGCTTAATAGCAGCTTGGACTGATGGACAAATTGCACCTCTGGACTGTTTGGCTCCTTGTGTCGGCAGAAGGATGCTTGGATCCTTGTCAAGGAAAACTGAAGGATGGCTCCCAGTTGGACCATGCAAGTGATCAGTTGGCCCCAGCCCCCAGCACAGGGCCATGGACCTGGCAGAGCCCTAAACCCCCCCGGCTCTCTGGGGCCCCATCAGTGGGAAACCAAAAGGATGCGAGGGAAGGGGTCAGGCAGACTTCAAAGGAGACAGGGACTTGGTTTGAAATTTAACCCCTTTGGAGTTTAAATTTCATCCAGGTCTCCACGTGGCCAAGTGGCCCTGTTTGCTTCCAAGCAGCCTGTGGGACTGTCCAGCAGGAGCTGCAAACACCCCAATATCAAATATGGGGGTTCCTGGATTTCTCTCCCTGTGGTCTTCAATGAGATACCCCAAAATTTGCTTCCATGACCCAAAAGCTGCTCCCAGGGAATACTGCTCTGGGGCTGTGGGAATCTGACCATCACACTGTGGGGTTTCTGTGCACGCAGCTCTTACTGCAGCAGCTCATTTATATCCAGCATAAGACAAGCTGTCATTTTTAAACATCCCATGACTTTAATAAATAAGGCTTCCTAAAGGAACCTGTGACATTTCAGCAAGAGAAACTGTCTTTCCTCAGGGTTGGACATGAAATACAGGATTGACCATGACCTTGTGTAATTCCTCCTGGTAGCTCTCGCTGGGTCTTTTGTGGTCCAAATCTTTTAGTGCAACAGTTGAGGCTGCTCTGCCCCACTTTCTCCTTCTCCAGCGTGTCCCAGGACATCCTGTCCTCTTTGCCTCCCCAGCCTCCTCAGGAAAAAATGTCATAGCCTTCCCACCGGGGCTGGAGAGAAACAAATTAGTGGGGAAAAAGGAAATGCTACAGGCAGATGGGTGCTCCTGGGGCTGCTGGCGTTCCCTTCCTTGGGAAACGTTCCCACCGCAAGCCCCGGAGTGAGAAGGCCGGGACTCGGCCCTCGTGCAACCCAAATACCAAAAACCAACATAAATTTAGAGAATGGGCTTGTGGGATGACCCCAAATGGCTTTTGGCATGGAGAGAAAACATGCCTTGTAAACTGAGGGGAAATGAAGGCATGTCCTCCTCACTGAGGGCTTTTGCTGGATTTTGAGGCACGTTCCTCAGCCTTCGGCACTTGGGGTTGGCACAGATACCAACTTCCAGGGGCAGTGTTTTCCACTGGAGATGCAGACCACAGAAAAAGAGAGAAAAAAATTATTGTTCTTGACCTTTCTCCCAAAGAGCAGTTTCCTCCAGAACTAGCTCTTGTTAAAAAATTATTTTCCAAAAAAAAATTATTCAGGAATATGTTTTCCATACTTTTTTACCCTAAGCATCCTGGTTTGTTTTTTTTTTCATTCCCTGGTACCAAGAACAGTAAAACCTCATGCCTTAAATAAGTTGATATAATGCAGCTACTCCTCTTGGTCGATTCAAATTCTATTTCCTAGGATTTCTGATGAAGACGTAAAATAGTCATTGACTTTGGTGTTTTAGTTAAACAAAAAATTAAAAATTATTTGTCTTCTATTATCCTAAAATTAAAATCAATCTCATGATCCTTTCTGCCTACACCATTTATGTATAATTCAATTATTATCATTATTTTTAATCACCAAATGGTTGGGGTTGAAAGGGGTCATGTAGTTCCAATCCCCTGCCACGGGCAGGGATAATATTTAACCTCTAATTCTGTTTGTAATTAGGGACTCCTAATTATGAATACAGGAACATACAATGTATTTGAAATTAGGGATTTCTAATTATGAATGCAGGGGCCTACAATCTTTAAGGAAAATCTGAGGAATTCCCAAATGATAGAAATTTGAAAGCCACTACAAAGATCTGGAGAATTGGGATTGAGGGGTGTGATCAATGCCACCAAGACAGACACGTGAGTGACTGGAAGGGACAGGGCTGGACCAGGAAAAGGAGGATCATCCTTTTTAAGGTGAATTCCATGTAAAAAAGCAGTGCTCATTAAATTAAGGACAAACAAAGCACATTAGGTGCAATACTTGTCAGGAGGCTGAAAAGGGAAGCATTTGAAAATCATGAAGTGGGAAAAATCGTGGTTGTCCAGCCCATTACTGTGGTGTAAATCAAGATCCTTGGGCTGGGTGCCTTGGAGACACACGGGAGGGAGTTTTCCCAATCTGGGGTGAACAAACTCTGCATCTATGGAGACTGGGGAGTGGGAAGCCAACCAAAACTTTGATTTAAAAGGAAAAGAAAAACAAAGAAGGAAAATCAGTGGGTTTTCTTAATTGTGTTTACACACATACACACACATGCACACAAAATTGCTTCTTTTTAACTGCTAATGAAAACAGGATCCACAGGCAGAGCTGGGCCTTTTAGTAATAAATCCATGTACAGTAGCCCTGTAATCCATGATTTCACGCTCAGGGTAAGGATGGACCAGCACAACCATGAGTCACACGCAGCTTAAAATCCTGGGAGAGGCTACACGAGGGACAAGCAGCAAAACAAAAATTATATTTAATTCTGATTTTGTTCTTGTGTCTCAAGCAGTCAGACTTCTCACACCTTGTAAGTCAGGCACATAATTTTGTGGCTGTAGAGCACACGGTCACCCTGACATTGAACTACTCAGACAGGATTTTTCCCTTTTCTCATCCCTGTGACTGTGATACTAAACTGCTTTGGTTCAGAAGTGGAAGGAGATTGTCTTTTAAAAATGGCATTTTGGCAAAGCTACTTTTGAGGCTGTCATCTGATCTGAAGCCTTGGAAAATTAAAACTTTTGACCTTCTTTCAGTGGAGAATCTCAACTGTAAAGATCAGGAGTTCAACGCGAGGCTCAATATTTGAATATTTGCCCAATGCTCAGCACAGCGAAACACCCAACTCCTTCCGCTGAGCTCAGCCTGAACTGTCAGAGCCATCCAGGACTGAAATCCCTTCCAGCCTCACCCATTGGGGATGAGTTTCCTTTGATCACCAGGGGTAAGTAATCCCGGTGTGTCAGTGCTACAATTAACCCGCTGTGTCCAATTCCCAGATGACACAAATCTCTCCTGGCTCTGCTTCAGCAACTTCACCTCCAGCTCTTTCAACTGTCGACTTAAAGACTTGGTGCAATTGTGTAGTCAAGGAAAAATCACAGAGAAATGAATTTATTCCCTCCCAAAGCTTTTCCTGTGTTTTGTACTTCCCAAATAAGTGAATAGACCCATGTTTTTACTGACCACTACTTTATCGCAGAGGAGCATTGGCCAAAAGCAGTCCAGGACACAGCAGCATTTATTTGATGTCCAGCAGATGATGGATATTTCCTCCCAGGGTGGGTTATTTATTTGTCTGGAGCTGTTGGCACGCACGAGTTTCTGACTCTTACAGGTAATTTTGAAAAATGTGGCTTGCAAGAATATGAAAGAAAGGAACATAACAGAACTTGGTGAACACGCACGGCCCAGAGCAAAAGGGGCACCTCTGGCTTCTAAAATGCTCGTTGTGTCTTTGGTGGAGGAGCTTGAATGAAATCATTTATATGAACTGCAATATCTGGCTGACTCCACTGATCTCCATAATCAAACGCAAGAGATTTGGAGGGGAGAAGGGAAGGGGGGTGGGGGAAAGAGTGTATAATTAAAACCTTGTTCTAATCCTGCTTTGATGCTTTTGCCAGGACAGGTTGGACTAGTCAAAAGCCCCAAACATTTTGGGTAGGTTTTTGCTTTGTTTTTTGATTTGATTTTTTTTTTTTTTATTCTGTCAGTGGCTGCAAAGCAGCAAAGTGGTTATTACCCTTATAAGGTATCAAGGTAAATATTTCGGATCCCCTGTGACTTTCAGTCTCTCCCGACTCAGTTTATTTGTTCTTGTCAGTGGACAGTGAAGTTTTGTTTGTGGAAACCAGTTGGGGCAGAGAGTGACAGCACCAAAGCGCTGTGATTTATTTTCTGCCAGCCACCACTTCCCCTGAGGTTCTTCCCCAGCCAGCCCCCAGGCTGGGATGGGGGACACTGCCAGCACCTCGGGGACACAGCTGTGGGGTGACCCCACACACACACCCTGCTTGCTCCAGGGCTTTTCCTTCTCTCTTTTTTCACAGCTGTCTCAGGGCCCTGCTACTGACCAGTGCAAAGGAGTGACCCCACTTCCCACGGCCCTTGTGGTGCCAGGTTTGTCTGCAGGGGTTGTCCCTTGTGCTGGTGGCCCCTGGGACGGGGGTGTGGAGGGTGGTGGCCTCCAGTGGCACATCCAGCTGGAGAAGCCATGGCCACCACGGGCATCGGGGCGGATGAAAACTCGGAGTGTGAACACAGCTCCAGTCAATCCCACCTCACACCCATGACAAAAAAGGGTGTGTAAAACTGCACAGAATCATCGAATCATTTAGGTTGGAAGAGACCTAAAGGCATTGAGTCCAACCATTCCCCCAACACTGCCAAGCCCACCACTAACCCACGTCCCCAAGTGCCACAGCTTTTAAATCCTTCCAGGGATGGTGACTTCACCTCTTCCCTGGGCAGTCTGTTCCAATGCTTGATAAACCACTCCATAAAGAATTTTTTCCTAATATCCAATCTAAATGTCCTTTGGCACAACTTGAGGCCATTTCTTCTTATCCTATCAAAAATGACGTCCTCTTGTCCTTGAAAACATGATTTCATTATCCAAAACTCCGTTGCCAGCTGGAATCTCTTCATCTTGAAGGGATTGAGAGCAGTTGAGGCAGTAAAGGCTCAAAATGGCTCTTTGGGGTATTGTTTTAGAGAGGACGCACTGAAAGTCTGGAATGGGTGCTGAAAGTGGAGCAGACCCCCTCGCAAAAATCAGCTTTCCTTTGCAAAAGCTTTTGTTCAAAATACAGGAGGTGTCTGATGGAACAGACTTAAGGAAATTGGTCTGTTTAGCTTATTAAAAAGATCAAACTTGGCTTGATTACAACACATTAAGTATTTTCACCAAGGAGAAAATAACATCTATTAAAGGTCTCTTTAATCTAGGCAAGAGAGGACAGCTGAGCTGCAATGGCTGGGAGAAAAAGCCAAATAAATAGAAATTGGAAATGAAGCATTTCAAGTAATTCTGTTCCCTTTGTGGGGAAGAACAAGGCTGGATAACAGTGACAACAAACAACAGCCACAGCCAAGGGTGTGTGATGGAAGTGATCTCACAGAAAGCCTTTCTGGGTGATGTGGTTTGTCAGGGCCAGGGATTGTGGGGAAAATCAGGCCTTGGCCCTTCTTTCTTCATAAATTCCTTCTCCTTCCTTCATATTTTCTGATCTCCAGGAAATGTGTTGGTCACTCCATGTTCTGCTTTGCCTATTATTCCCCTATTTATTTATTTCAGTTCTTCCTTGGCATGAACAACAAAACTCACGCCAGTAATACAGAAAGAAGCTCAAGGTTCGAAATTTTTTCAATTGACAAACACAAATGAATTATTCTTAAGAGCACATTCTGAAGGCTGAAATCTACAATTTACCCTGACATTTTAAGCGTACATCACTTGAATTGCTGCCAGCTTTCTAGAATGATTAGGTGACTTGAAAAAGGCAAATATTTTTTCATATGATTCCACTGAATTGGAGACTCTGCTGCTGAAAAGACTTCAATAATCCTGGCTGTATTTATTTCCTAAAGCCTCACTCATCATTGTCAAAACGTTATCAGCCATCCCCAGCTTTCTCTCCAGCCCAGAATCTAATTCCAATTATTTTAAAAAAGGAAAAAAAATCCCTTCCTGGAAATGAATCTTCTGCAGAACTCTCTATTTTTCATGTAAGACTTAATCAATTACTAAATGGAATGTATTCATTAAATGGAATGTATTTGCCACGTAACTGTTGCACTTCAGTGAAACTCCTCTTGTGTGTTGGGGGAAGCTGTGGTTCTGGAATTCAGAATACTTTCTGGGAAGCTGGAAGCACGTGGTTCATGGGGACCTGCAGGAACACTGGGATTTGGGGCACAGGATGTAAATTCACCATTGAGGATTGCATCGGACGGAGCATCAGAGGGGGAGCAGCCCATTCTCGATTTCTTCTCTTAATTGCTACTAGAAATGAAGAATTTGGCTCCAAAACCATCACCTCCATCTGGTAATCTCCAGGGAGATGGATCCATCTCACTTGGCCCCACAGCAGCAGGAGAACTCAGTGCCTATGAAAGTTGCAGTAGGTTTGTGCTCTGCCATACCCTTCCAGGACCTTGGCCTCTGCCATGTGCTCCCTTGGGAAAAACACGTAGAAAGAGCATTTTGTGCCCTGGGAGAAAGTAGTGGAAGAGGAGCCAGCAAGGGAACCTCCTCCTCAAGGCTGACACTTCAGGGAAGTGCTTTAGGCAGAGCCCAAACTCTCTTGTTCTGAAAATAGTGTTTATTCAGTGATTTATAAAGGATAACTGTAGGGAGATTAATCCACTCCTTTCCCTGAGGCTCCTTGGAAGTCAAAGTTTTGTCCTTAACTCCAATGAGACTGATTTTTTTCCCCTAAAATTATCCAAAGGAGAAGGAAAAGGGAAAGTTCAAAGCATCACAGTATATTTGGCTCTTTGGGATTTTAGCTCTGGGTGAGGGATTGAAGCTGTTGTTTGATTGTCACCTAAAAGGAGATTATTGGTGCTGTAGTGCCTTGGATAGTCAAAGTCTGACAGAATTAAGATGCCTTTGAGACAGCCTGGAAAATCCCAGGTTTGCTGATATCTGTGTGGCATCACGGTCAGGTTTCCATATCTCACGTGGTGAACTCCCGGTGACTTTCTGGATCGCCTCCTCCTACGGCTGAACTTTCTCTGCCTGTGATGGGAAAAGGTGGGGAAGGAGTCAGAGGCACCGAGGCCTTGAGTGAGCACATTTATACCTCAGGGAGGTTTAAGGAGTTCGTGCCTGTTTTTATAGAGAGTTTTTCAACCTACTTTGGACTACCTTGAAACAATAAAGTTCCCTCTTCAGCAGCTTGGTTTAACTGAGAGATTTACTGTATTTCCATCCTCCTGCTGCAAAGTGATAATGAAGCCAAGCTCAGAATTCAGTGTCAAAGGGAAGGTCTATTTAGGGGAATTAAAGGGTTTAATACCATTCATGCCACCTAGATTGCTTTGCAGGCAGGAGACCAGGAGAGTCCTTCATGGACCACAGCTTCATACAAGTAGGGAGCACTTTTATTAAAAAGTGCCAATGACAAAATTAATTTGCTGAAATTAAAACTTCTAAACAAAACTTTGTGAGTTTAACTTTTCAGCATCACTGTACCAAAGGCCCATCACCTGCCTGTGAAGGGCAGCTCATTCCTGACGATGCTGGGTTTGTGCCTGGCCCCAGTGAGGATCACAATCCTCCTCCCCTGACACCAGAGACACAACCAGGGCTTCATCTCCTCCTGTTAAAAGATGAAAATTAAGGAATTCATGTTCTTATTTTTAATCTTGGGAGCTATTTACTGCCTCCAGTGCAAGTGCTTAAGTGCTTCACATAAAACATGTGTGTAAGGTTTTTTGGGAGAGAAGATCAGTGGCAAAGAGCAACTTTATAAATCTGCTCCCAGCTTCCCTCATTGAGGAATCCATTCAGTTGCTGTTTGCTTTTTGTACTTTCCTTCCCAACAGTTTGCACTAGAAATGACCCATTTTATGGGCTGCCATTTTCGACTTTGAGCCCTTTAATCCCACACATAATGCTGGATAAGGAATTGTAGCTTTCAGAAACCTCTGCTACAGCAGCACCGAGAGTGTAGCCTTTCAAAACCTCCCTTGCCTGCTCGATGCTGAAGGAAATAAGTAAAACAAGCCTGAAATTGGGTTCGATAATTTTTTGACAAGTTTTAACTAAGCACAGTGACAGTGAGCTCTGCAAGAGAAATTTTAGAAGCCCAGGAACTGAGGCATAATAAGCTGTCAGAGAAAAGATCAAGTAGCATTCCCCAATTCATCTACCCAACATCAATGTTCCAGCTAACAGTAGACAGTGTTAGCCAGATTCTTGCCCTTTTTATCTATGAAAAGCTACATTTATCAAAATAAGCAAAAAATGTGAGGTATGGAATGCAGTTCATTGGAGGGCAGGGCTTTATTGGTTGATTGGTAAATTGAAACACATGGAAAAGTGCTACATGTAGGAACACACTGCTGACTGTATTACTCCTTTTTTATTGGGTAATCTCTAATAAGAACCAGCTGGTAATAAAGGACGGAGTTCATGGGAACCCACCCTTTGTTGAAAGCGAAGTTGGTGTCAATACCAGAAACACATGAGCACAAAGAAAACAGATGTAATTGGCTTCTGGAGGTCAGGTTATGTAAAGACCCCGGTGAATAGGGGTGAGGGCTTGGCTGCAGAGAATGACAGGCTAAAATAGCCATTATTTCTGTGTGTGTGTGTGTCTGGGGAGAGGGTGGCACTCACGGGGAGCTGCCTTGGGTAGGAATTGGGGCTTTACAGTCCCCAGAAAGGAGGGTGCTCCACCTGAAATAGGCACTTAATAAATCAGGGAACAATTGCTCTTTAGGGAAGGAAAAATGCAGATTTGCCTTTAATTATGGGCTAAAACCTGCTCTGAGAATTAATAGAATTAATTAACTTCTGGTAGCAAAATCGTATGAATGGTTTGGGTTGGAAAGAACATTAAAGCTCATCTCATTCCACCCCCTGCCATGGGAAGGGACACCTTCCACTATCCCAGGTTGCTCCAACGTTCATCCAACCTCACCTTGAATATTTAAAACAATTATATCAATGAGACCCACATTCACCCACAGCTATTGATGGTCCTGGAGGGAACAGCTTCGGCACAAGTTTCAGGTTCAACAGATACTTTGATACTTTCTGGCACAATAAAAAGCATCTATTTCTTCATTCAGAACATAAAATCATCTTTAAACTAATTATAAAGAGGGTACAGAGGGGTTTTTTCCTTTGCTTTCTCTGAGGGCAGCAGTACACTTTATATAAAAAAATAACATAGGTTAGAAAATTAAGGAATCAAAATGAAAATATCCTGGGTGTCATCAACACAGATTTTAATGGGGCATTGAAACCAAGCTCGACCTCCCTTGCATAGAAAGGATCTTTTATGAAGAACCTCAAGGGTTTTGCTCCTTAATTTGGATTCCTCCATTCTTTCTGTAACACAATGCAAAGGATTTGTATGAATAATGTGGGCAACAAGTGAATTTTCAGATAAACCCTTTTTTCAGCATTATCAGCCAAACTTACCTCAGCCTGAGGATTTCCTGGGAGGAATTCAGCACTGACAACCCAAGAGTTGTAGGTGACATTTGAGCAGTTGTGTGGTGGCAACTCTGCCCCATGGTTGGCTCTGTGTAATCCTCAAATCAGGATTCTGTTGTGAATATTTGTGGTTTGGAGTTCAAACTTCATTTTCTTCAAACATTCTCGAGTCAAAGACACTCTTTCCTGCCTGCAGGGTTCCTTGCTGGAATACCACTTGCACAAAAATCCAGGAGAGACCCAAATGCACCCCAGGGGAAATCCAGCCCTGGTCAGCAATCCTGGCCTCCATTTCCATCAAAAAAGCTGCAATAATGCTCTTATTTTTGGTTTAATTCTCATGTGCACTGCAGAAATGTCTAAAACCCCCAGGTTCTCCAAAAACAGATTCTGTGGAGCAAAGAACCACATCAGAAGGGAAAAGTCCATCTCAGCCTCCTGAGCTCTTCCCACCCTGCAGAGGAAAGAGGAGCTGAGTTGCTCTGAGCATTCCAAGACAAGATCTATCCAAGGTGTACCAAGTAGGAAAGGTGTAGAGGAGGTACCTGGGCAAAGCATGGCCAAAAAATGGGAAGGAGTTTTTGAATTATTTGCCTCTCTGCTGCCATATTTTTGAAACACCTGGAATGAGGGACAGATACTCTATGAACTGTATTTGAAAGGTTTTCATTCCTGCAGCAAGGACACAAAGGGAGATTTTTTTGTTTTTGTAATTATTTGCTGCTGTTATTTTAAAGTCAGCTTAATGCCTTAATGCCTTTCAAGAAGCAGCGGTTCCCAAAAAAATAAAAGGGCTGGGAAAGAATTATTAACACAAAATTCAATAACATCCCCCTGGTTTCTCTGAGGTATTGCCTGAGTGACTGCAGCATTTACAAAAGGGATTCTAATATGAAATGAATTTGCAGCTAATTCAACCTGTAGGCTAGTGACTCTGGGATTTCCTAGATAATACAATCCAGACAGTAATGTTGATGGATGTTAAAGACTTGCCTGTGTAACTGTTGTAAAGCTCTGTCATAAGAACAAATGAGGCATTATTGCTTTAACAAAAGTAATCCCAGTGCTCCAGTAAATTCTGCTCTCCTTCAATATCCCCATTATTAGTTACAGTGACTTAGTGATGTATCTTCCTTCAAAGACACAACAAACGCTTTGCTCCAGGATTTGCAGTGCAAAAAGCTCCCTGAAAATAACTAAAAAAAAAAAAAAAATTATTAATACAGAGTAAATTTAATGTCACAGCTTTTCTTATCTACACAGACAAGCTGGAAGAATCGTGGCCAGTGAGGAACAACTGGTACCAGGGTCACGGGGGTGACAAAAGCAGATGGTGATTTTTCATTACTCCTGATTTTGCTCCTGACTCAGCCCTGTGAGGCAGGTCAGGAGGGCTGGGAGGGAAAAACCAGCCTCAAACAGCTAAAGGAATATTTTGTGTTTGGAGGAGGCTGAGTAAAAATGGTTTAGTGGTTGCATATTTTCCTAAAGGCTTCTATTGAAGCCACAGATATTTGGCTAACCTGGAGTAGACTCTTTACTACTTTCACCCCAGAACTAATGTGTTTTATGGGTTTTGATTCCTGGACCAAGCCTCACTTCCAACATCCAGGTTTCCATCCTTCTCTTTGCTCTTGACTTAAATGGTCAGCCTGTCTTTTTCTTTCCTAGGCAGCCACACTCTCAGGCATTACCAGATATTTCACCCCATGCCCATAATCTACTTTTTTATCCAGTGCTTCAGTCATCCTCTCACATATTTTATCATTTACTCATCTTTTGCAGAGAGGAGCCCTTCAGGAAGAAATTGGTGCCAAGCCAAAATAACTCTTGACTTTGGTGGCAGGGAAATATTGACCAATGGCAGGGAAAAAAAATATGTTAGATTTCCACACATTTTACCTGTCAAGTCCTGCTGTGGTGTTACTGTGAAAACCCTGCCTGTAAACTTTGAGAACCTCTTCTGCTGATAACTTCAGCATTAAAAATACCATTTTTCATGTCTGGTGGTCTTTCTGTTCCTAATGCTTTCCAGGTTTTCTTCTTCCTAGCAAATAGCTGATGGACTTGAGCTTTCTGAACAGCTATTCCTTAAACCTCAGGGCCTTTTTTTTCACTTCTGCTTTTCCTAATGTGACCACTTTAGATACAGCCCTACTCAGAGAGCATTAAAAAGGGATAATCTAACCCCATTTTTCCAGGGGAGAATTCTCCTGCTATCAGCCACTTACCATTGGAGTTGCTTGTGGAGCTTTCCAGCTTTAATCCAGGCCTGGGACAGGTTGGGTTTGTGATGTGAACAACCACCCTGATGCTCTGCTGGTCCTCAGCAGATCCAGCTGGGACCACAGCTGGACCTTAAGCAGTTCTGCACGTGTCAGGCTGTAGCAAGAGCCAGGAGTCAGTGGTGGGACCAGTTCCCCCCTCCCCGTATCAGAGATCGCTTGGCTGAGCACCAGGAACATGGCCTGCACTGTGAGCAAGGCAGTGGCTCAGAAAATTAATAAAAATAAAAATAAAAATAAAAATAAAAATAAAAATAAAAATATTAATGAAGTTGGACTACCCAAGAAAAATCACACTTATTAGGAGTCAGCCTCGAACCTGCCTTGGAGCCAAAGGTTAATGAGGAGAGGACAGGGAGGGGACAAGCACCTGATCTTCCATGATTAATTTGACAAATGTCTCTCTGGCTGCTGCCCAGTTCCTTGTGGAGATATGGCTCTTGGATGCATTCACAGTGACCTACTTTTCACTTCTGGCCAGCGTTTTGCTGCTTCGTTGTTATTGTTGGACTTTGCTGCTGCTTTTGATTTTGTTGCACATGAGCTGAGTGGCCTTGTTGTGCTCAGTACAGGACTCCTCCGAGCGCTCTCGTGCTGACAGTGACAATAAAGCTTTGCATCCTGGAGGATCTGTCCTCTGAAGCTCTCAAAAAGGTTTAAAAACTCTGGGTTTTATTATTTGCCTGGTGCAGAGCTCCCAGGATTTTCTCTTACATCTGTTTGCTCCCTGTGCAGAACACAGGGAGGGGTTTGATGTTCAGCATCACCAACATAAGGCAGAAGGTGAAAGATGGTGATACCCCATGAAAGACCCCAAGGAACCTGCCTGGGCACAGGGTGTAATGAATGACTGACACTCTGCCCACAAGCTTGTCCTCCTCTTTTTCTCTTTTTCCCCATCCCTGGAAGCATCCAAGGCCAGGTTGGATGGGGCTTGGAGCAACCTGGCATAGTGGAATGTGTCCCTGCCAATTTTTTTGTGTCCTGGGGTTTGATGTGTGCTGAAAGTAGATTGAGGGTTTGCCTATACGAGTTTCCATCTTGCTAAACATGACCACAAACACTTATCAAATAGATAACGGGATAACCTGGAGAGCTAGCAAGGAGCAGGGTGCTCGTTTAAGGTGTCACAGACAAATCCGTTAAGCCAGAAGAAGTTTCAGGTAACAAGAGCATTAAAGGAACATGCAGAAATTGCAAAAAGTCCCCCAGAACTGATAGATAAACAGACAAGTGAATAAATTAATGCTGATTTTCCTATTGGATGTGCCAATTCTGATTTATTAGGGGAATAGATCATCATTTCTCGCCTGTTAAACGCAAACATGAAGGAAAGGCAAAGGTCTGTGGATGTCTCCTTATTAGCCCAGCAATGCTGATGGCTGTTTAGCCATGTTTGAAACTAAAATAATATTTTCTTCGAATGCTGCCTGTGCCAAATGCAAAGTGAGCTGACATCTGCTTGGCTGGAGCTGGGGTCACATATGAAGGGGTGCCTAAACTGAATAAATATTTCCAATATAAAAAAAAAAAAAAAAAAAAAAAAAAAAGAGAAAGGAAAAGAAACGAAAATCATTAACCTTTTGTCATTAACATGAGCTGTTCTTTGAGCTGCTCAGCAGTTTGAATTAGTGCACCTGCCAAAATAAGCACCAAGTGTTGTTACCCTCTTAGGGACAGCCCTGTTCCATAAATCACAGCCTTTCAATGACAGCTAAATGTGGTTTATATCATATAGAGAGCCTGTGTTTATGAATGTGAGATAAAAGGGGTTTAACCAGTGCAAACACTAAGACTACTGTGTGCAGCCTGTCTCTCTTTCACAATTCTTCCCCTTTTCCTTTCGTGGGATTTCTCCTGCCCATGCGCATGGCTCCCTCTGAATTTTCTGCCAGTTTCGTCCACAGTTGATTTTCCTTCCAATTCTTCCTGTCCTGAGGTGCAGAATCGACTACAAAATCCCTGTGAGTGTCCAGCTGGAAGGAAAGGGGATTTTGAGAAATGAATTATTTGTGCATGGTTTATATCCAGCTAAAGAGATAAAGAAATGGCCTAATTCCTTTAAAAACTTGTGTTTTGCAGAGTTAATTCCTGTACTTTCACAACTTGCAGAAGTCCAGCATCAGGATAAATTCCCCTGTTTTCAGTGCTTGAGTTCTTAATTCTTCACTGTTTTTCCTCAGACAGCATTTCTGTGGTACTTGAAATGGCAAAAGGGAGATGCCCTTCTGTTTGCAGGCAATTAAATGATTTTTATTACAGAGAAAACAAATTTAAACATTCAGTTACCAAGTTTCTCAGTTTTATAAAATCTGTCACCTCCCAAGGGTGATGAAATGTAGATTCCTGATGTTCTGAAAGTGTTCAAAGTCCCTGGGATGTCTCAGGTGCCTGGTTTTCCCCCAGCTATTCCAAAGCATCTTGTAAACGGAGCGTGTTATGAAAAGCATAGAACCTAAAAAATGTGCAACCTGCAAAGCTGAAGGAAGATGTAGATGGAATATTTGGAAGAAATTGTTCCCTGTGAGGGTGGAGAGGCCCTGGCACATGGTGCCCAGAGAATCTATGGCTGCTCCTGGATCCATGGAAGTGTCCCAGGCCAGGCTGGATGGGGCTTGAAGCACCCTGGGACAGTGGAAGGTGTCCCTGCCCTGGCAGGGGTGGAATGAAATGAGATTTAAGGCCCCTTCCAACCCAAACCATTCCATGATTCTATGAAATTATGGTTTAAACCATCCCCAGCCACTCCCAGCTAAGGTAGTGACAGCAAATCCTAAAAAGAAAACAAAGGGTTTGTGGGTTATCCAGGCAAGTCCTGGTCCAGAGCAACCACTGACTCATTATTTATCAAGAGTCTCCATATAAATAGATGAGAACACTGTAATTTTCACTTGTATTCCAGTGTTATATTCTAAGGGCTGTAATTTGTCCTAATTGGTTTTAAATCCCTTGGAAAAGGATCACCAGAGCTTGCACAGAAAAACCACTTGCTGGCCATTGGCAGGAAACAATCTTCACCCATGTCTCCCTGAACTCATTCCAGGGCAATATATGGAGCTGAAATGATGGAATTATTCATTTTTACTGCAGCAAAGGTGGATGGATTAAAAAAAAAAGGTCAGATAGGAGGCAGAGATGAAGTTAGCATTAGAGACCAGTGGAAGAATGGGGATAAATATAGAGGAGGTGCTTTCCTCTGTTAGAGGCTTTGAGTGTGAATCTGGTTAAATCCTAGGCCAGGAAATCCCATCTTCGTGGAGTTTTGCCATTGGAATCAGGGAAGTTCAGCTGCATCTCTCATTAGCACAACCCCTGCTTTGGGATGATGATTTGGTGGTGAGGATTCCAGAAGGATTCCACACCTAGGCTGGAAGGACACCATCCTCCAGCAGGGCAGGAACACGGCCAGCAGAATTTAAACAGCTACAATTTAATGTGCTCCTTTCAGATGGAATAAAAAAATCATGGCAAGGTGGGGGTCAGGCTCTTCTCCCAGGAAACTTGTGATAGGACAAGGGGAATTGGCCTCAAGATGGGCCAGGGGAAGTTCAAGTTGGATATGAGGAAAAATTTCTTTATTGAAGAAATTTCATATTGGAGAAATTTCTTTATCGACTCCTAATAAGTGTGATTTTTCTGGAATAGTCCAACTTCATTATTATTATTATTATTATCATTATCATTATTTTCTGAGCCACAGGCTCTCCAGGGAAATGATGGAGTCACCGTCCCTGGAAGGGTTCAAACAACAAGAGGATGTGGCACTTCATGATATAATTTACTGGGCATGGTGGTATTTGCTTGAAGGTTGGACTTGTCACTCTTGGGGGTCTTTTCCAATGTTGGTCTTGATGATCTTGGAGGTCTTTTCCAACTTTAATTATTCTGAGATTTTGTGATTCTGTGAGCTGGAATGAAAATTCACAGGAATGTCACGGGAATGGCAGGTTTCCCCTTCGTTGCTGGGAATCACAGGCGCTGCTGGATGCCATCCTTCTCTTGGGAAATGTGTCAGGAGCACAGTTCCTTCAGGAAAATGGGCCCAAATGCCAATTCCTACCAGAAATTTGCCACCCAGCTGAGCTGCCTCAACAGAGCAGTGGCTTTTCTACACCCTGTGGTTGTCCCTAATTTCGGTTCATGAGCTCGGTCGTTTCCCTGTGGCTTGGGAAAGCTGTGAGCCCTTTCCCCAGGGCAGCTCCCAGCCCTGCCACAGGAGGTCTGCTTTCCACTGGGAAGCAAGGAAGTGCCTGAGCCATGCCCAGCCCTCCTAGGGGAATTCTTCGCCACCTCAGATGTCGATTCCTAGAAACTCTATTGTCAGGGCAATCCTGAGAGCTCTGTGGATCTTGGAGAGGCTCTGAGCCATTTTCTGCTGCAGTGCCTTGGAACAGCTCCGTGTTCCTGCAATCTCCATTACAACACAATAACAGGAAACGTTTCAGTGGCCTCTGCAGTACTTGGCGTATAATTTCACTTTAATGCTCGTATTGTTTGAGCATTAATAAAACTGGAAACTGTGATATAATTAAATCCATTCTTCCCACAGAGAAATGACTGTCTGAGATAGTGGCAAGAGCAGCAGACTCACAAGTCGCCTGGAGAAGAGAGAGCATTCCCTTGCCAAGGCACAGCGGACACGTGCTTGGGTTTATATCCCTCTGCAGAAAAAGAGCTCCAGTTGAGAGCTGGAGACCTCTGGTACCTCTGGATCCAGAGCTGCCAGACTTTATTGCTTGAGCTCAAAGATTATCCCGTTAGACCCAAGGATAAACCGTCCTCACTCAGCGCAACCTGAGCCCCCTGTGGGATAAGAGACCAAATATCTGATAGTGCCATGGCTCATTTGAACCAGCTGAGCGAAAATCTGAAATGGGAATTTAGATTGGAGGGGCAGGATTGGGAGGATGGCAGCCTGGAATTCTCTGTGCAGCACTGAATGTGGGGATTCTGGCGTTTGTTGCCTCCACCTGCACCAGGGATGTTCTCACCAGCAAGTGTGCACGCACATCCCAGCTCACCACGGCTCCCATCCAGCTTCCAGCTAAGCTCATTCTCTTTCCTTTCCCTTTTTTTTTTTTTAAAAAAAAAACCCTCAAATTTTGAGCTGATCTGCCATTTCTGAAAAGTTCAAATATATTTCCATTTTCTTTTTTTCTTCCTTCTGGTCAGGAATAAAATGGGTGGCATTGAGTAGGGCAGGAGCAGGATTAGACTGAAACTGTCTGGATGTTCAACATCCTAAGGAAAATCTAAGCTAGTCTCATGATGTCAGTGAAATACCCAAGCAGATGATGGGATCTCTCTCCAACAACTTTGTTTGTGCCAACAAAGCCCTTTGTATATTCAGTCCACTTTCCTGCACTCTCAATAAATATTGGGGTTTTTGCAGTGACCAAGGAAATGCGTTTCCTGTAATGGGAAGAATATTTTCCTTATTTTCCTTTGTCCCTTCCTGACATTCACTCCTTTGCAGTAGCCCAGCGTAATTAAATCTTTGTTAAACTCTAAATATTCCCTCTGCACTCTTGCTGGGATCAATACTAAGAAAAAGACAGATTTCTGCAGTGTTGTAATCTATAAATTAGCTGAGAAAATTCCTGCTTCAAGGAATAACACAAGTCATTAATTGTTCAACAGATATTTTAAAAAGTTGTTGAAATTAAAACCATAAAGAGCATCCTGTGTTTAGTAAATTTTGTTGGAGATCCTTATGGAAAGTTCCTAGAAATATTTTTTTTTTCCAGTTCAAGGGGTTATAAGTGAACTGGTGAAACACAAAGAATCAAATCAGGAAATGCAAAATATTGCTATGAAATAATGTTACAACACAAATTTTCAGGTTTAATCCCATGCAGTGTCTCTGTATGACCTCATCAGACAGCTTTAAACACTGAAACCATTTTTCTGTAACCATCAATTTAAAGTTTTGAGGAGAGCAATTTTCCTCCTTCTGTGTTATCAGTTTGAAAAATTAATCTGCATAGTGCCCTTTCCAAACTAATTGTTCTTAGCGAAGGGCAAGGAGAGAGACATCATGAGTTATTAAGATTATTCTTCTGCTAATGAAATTTAACAACAAAAATAAGTGAAAATTGATTTGTGTATTTTGTACATATTTATCTCCAGCTGTAGGTTTTTTACTGCAGATCCAAAATGTCCCATTCTCCTGGAAAATTTCAGGCCTGGGGGGAGGAGAGCTGGGAAGAGGGTGAACAGCTGACCGTGCTGTCCAGGGCAGTTTGAAAGCCCGGTGTTTGTCAGATAAATGTTCAGTTCCCATTCCTCGTTTCCCTATTTCTCCTTGCAGAGCCATCAGAGGGACAGGAGCACACTCAGAGCTCCAGAAACAGGGAGAAATTTGGGGACAAACAGGAGACCTCTCAACTGGGCTGCTCCTTCTGCAAATCCCCTTCCGGACATCACCCCACTGGAGGGCTTTTCCTGCCTTTCCACAGCTATTGCAGGGAGCAGAGGTGGCTCTGGCTCATTTCTCCCCCTCTTTCAGACAGGGAAAATAGAAATTCTGGATCCAGTATCAGTTTAAATAAATTTACACCAAGAGAGGTCGCACTGATCACAACCTCCTCCATTGGCTTTTGGTGGATTTTGGGTTTCATGCTGAAAAAATGACCCTGATTAATTCAAGTTTATCATTGATTTCTGCTCCCTGGGATTTCAGGATGCAGCCATTTCACAGTATCTCATCCCAAACCTTTCCTTAAAGCGCCAACAGCTGCCTTGGTTGGCTGTTGATCCAGTCAGGGGCTAAATTCATCTCTGAGCCTGGTTTAAGGACTGATATTTTAGATCATCACATCATCATCATGGCTGAGGAGTTGGAAGAACTTTTTCTTCGGTGGCAGCCAGTTAGAAACCTGTAAAACAGCACAGAGTGTGTTTCCAAAAAGCCTAAGAGATCAAAAAAAAGAGTTTGTCCTGTTCTTGACGGGGATTCCAAGAGGAATCCGGGCGTTTCTCCTGCCTTCGCTGTGAGCTGCGTGCGGCGCGAGGTTACGGAATTGGAAGTGGGGGAAAGATCAGAGGTTAAGGAGCTCAGATTTCTCCACGACATGACCTTATCTCGGTGGCAACCGGGTTCTCATGATGTGCTGCTGCGTTCTCACAACGAGGAGCCTCCCCCAGCCCACAGAAGGGCGTTTGAGCCAGGCAAAGCCGGGGCTGCACCCCCGGCGGCGCCTTTGAAAGGTTCCCCTGCCTGGCAGTTACAAGATACTGTACTTAAAATGTCAAATCAAGCAATCTGTCCTGAAAGGAAAATTACCACAGCAATCACAGCCCTCGATTTCCTCGGCTCTCGTGGAGCACAGGCAAAATGATGAAAATCGTTCGGCCACCCAGAGCCTTAATGTTGGAGTGCCAGGTCAAGGAAAGCTCCAGCAATTAGCCTGCTGTGCTAATGACGTGCCTGTTTGATATAGGAGCTCAATAGCACCCTGATTGCCTCTAATGTGATTATGCACATTTTGGGTTGCTTAAAAAAAAAAATTAAAAAAAAAAAAATTGATGCCTTGGAAAAATAGAATCTCATTTCTCTGGCATTTCTGAAAGACCTCTGTTTCCTGACAAGCCAAGGGCAGGTTTCAGCTCCTTGGGTTTCCACAAGTTTGTTATTAGATTCACTCCCTGACCTAGCTTTAATGAGGAGAAGATGTCGTTGTTGGGAAAGATATTAAAATACAGTAGCATGAAAAGCTTGTCCCATCTCAAAGCTGTCATAATTCGAGGGGTCTGTTTCTCTTCATGCATCATTAAAAAGAAAAAATAAAGGAGGTGAAAGAAGATTGCTCTAGGTTGGGTATCCTTAACAATCCAGTTACTGAATACACAAGTTAAATTCTGGTAGTCAGAAAAACATTCTCTTTCTTGTCCCTTTTTTTTTTTTTTTTTTTTTAAAAAAGTCAGATTTTGAGCTGATCTGCCATTTCTGAAAAGTTTAAACACATTTTCATTTCATTTTTGTCTTCCTTCTGTTTGGGAATAAAATGGGTGGTGTTGAGTAGGGCAGGAGCAGGATTAGACTGAAGCTGTCTACATCCTAAGGAAAACCTCTGCAGGGTCACCAATCTGCCAAGCTGGGGAATGGGATTTACCACCAAATGAAACAAAAATAAACAGGGAAAAAATATTTATTCCCATTGAGACACAGCCAAAACACATGGAGGAAAAAAATTGTTACTGGGAGGATGTGTTCAAAAGACACCCAAACACTCACGGCCAGGAGTTTGTTGGTGATAAATTGAATTAATGTCCCAGGTGAAGCAGCCCAAAAATCTGAGCACAAACAGCCTGAGATATCCAACAATCCTGCAGGATGTGGGGACAAAGAAAGCAGCGACACAGCCGAGGCTGGAGCAGCACAAATGTGAGATGAAGAAGAGGGTGGAAGACGAACATCCCGGACCTAATTCAATGTTTGGGTTGGGGAGTGATCTGGCTTCTTGTAAGGCAGAGGTGTTTGGGTATTCCAGCCTGTGGGACCATCCAGAGCTTGGAGAGTTTGGGACAAAACCAAAGCGTGACCTGCACCCAGTGCCCACTCTGGGAATGGCTCAGGGGCCTCCAGCTTGGGGCATTCCAGCTTTTTTTTCCCTGGAATTCTGTCCCTGACAGTCTAATCTCAGGCAGGACTATTTATTGACATTAAAAAAAAATCAAATCCCCTCTTTGAGAAGAGGAAAGGGAAATCTCGGGGTGATTAATGCCGTGGGTCTGGGGACAATGGCTGCTTGTGTCTCACCAACGCTCCAGAGGGATTTCAAATGATCCTTTTTGGATTCCCAAGGAGAGGAGCGGGAGCTTGGGAAAGCTCCTGACTGTCTTCATACATATTCAGGATTTCTCTTTGTTTTCTGATGAAGGGATAGGTTCTGGCCTTAGACTTGTGAACGGTCCCTTGACACCAGCCCTGGAGATTTATTTTTTTTAATTAGGCAAGCCTGGAATGACTTGAATTCAGACCCAGTACTGACAATGTAGCCTTGGTTTAAAAGGGGGATTTAACCTAAAAGGAAGTGTAAATATAAATTATAAAAATTTGTTAAATTTGCTTCTGCTCCTTGAAAGTTTTTTTCATCCAAAACCCCTTTCTTCCCTTCCATTTCTCCCTTCATTTCTGCTGCTCCTGGGGATTATCAGGAGAGTTTGTCAGAGAGAAGGAGGGCGAAGAAAACATTTTTAAAGCATTTTTCAGTGGACTTTGAGCTGATATTCAGAGAAGTTTGAGTTATATTTGTACCCCCTGCTCCACTTTCCGGATGTGGCACTGGCTGCTGCCACACCTCTGGCTTCCCTGGGGTGCTGTGCCAGCTCCAGAGCCGTGGGATGAGAGTTTGTGCCTGT
This sequence comes from Edolisoma coerulescens, assembly GCA_013397115.1. Classification (NCBI taxonomy): domain Eukaryota; kingdom Metazoa; phylum Chordata; class Aves; order Passeriformes; family Campephagidae; genus Edolisoma; species Edolisoma coerulescens. The sequence goes on from VWZW01005771.1 coordinate 2,077,466, forward strand.
CCCAGCTCCAGATAAAACCAATCCCTCGTCCCCACTCCAGCCCAGCTCCACCCACCCCAGGCAAGGTCCCACCACTCCATCAGCCATGGATCCCAAGAAAAGGCTTCCCAAACCCCCCCATGCAGAGGGAGGACCAAAACAGAGGCAAAAGGAGGATCAGTCAAACCTCAAAATGAACTTTAACACGAAGAATGAGCTGGAAAAGATAATCCAAACCACACCAAGCCCTTGGAATTGCTGATTCTCTCTGTGGCGAGGTGCAGAAACGACCAAAAACTGGTTTTCTCTATTTTTTTTAAGACTTTTTACTACAACATGGTCACTCTTAATCAGAAGAAAAGTCTGCTGCTCTCTAATTTTGCAACCACAACACTTCAAATGATGTTTTCCCATTTTTAACATTGTGAGGGGAGAAGAAAACAAAGATAAAGATGTGGAAATACAATTAATTCACACTTGCATCAGTTCTCTGTTCTGACTACTGGAAAGAGCTTTAAATATTTACTGAATTTAACATATTGCACTTTCCTAATCTATTCATACAAATGGACAATATAAAAAAATATATATATATGATTTTATTATTTCAGTTTCCCTCCTTTAAACCTGTAGTCCATCATTTGTGAGTTCCAGAAGGATAAATTGAACTTCAGTCTGGCAAAATTGAACTGAAAAGTCTCAGCTACAATTTGTCTAAAGCAACATGTTTTATAATTATTTTGTCCTTCCCTACTAATGACTTTCTGACTCTTTCCATCCCCTGGGTACCCGAGGGATATTCAGCATTATCTGTGCACATCAATAACTTTTATGGGCCATGTGTTTTCACTTTGTAGCAGACTTTTTTCATTGCTCAAAAGTAGCAAATAAAGCTCTAATAAAAATTGATGCTCGTGTCCCTTCAACACCAGGTATAGGTTTTCCAGCCAGCAATAGGATTGCATGTTGCAATCCAGATTGCTGCTGTTCCTGGTTCTCCACACAGCCAGGAAAATAAAACCAGGCTGTTGAGGCTTTGGAAGGGAAAAGCAAATCAACCAACAAATATTTGGACAAGAGTAATTTGGGGGAATATTAGATAAACTTTCTTTCCTTACTTTAGTACAGGAAAATTATCTCTACTTCCAGTTTTTAATATCCCTAATATTATTTCTGCATCTTCTGGCTCTCTGGTTTTTGCTGACTCATCTGCCATTTGAGACTTTTCCTATGCCTCTAACTCCTACATCTTTTATTCTCTTGGAATCTCTTTTGGAGCCCTCGACTCGCCCTGTGGGATTCATTTGGATTTTTTAAAAACACTCAAGCTCGCATGAAACCTCTTAGTCAATATTTAATTTAGACTCCCTGATGGAAAGACCCTCAAACCAATCTGTTTTCCAGAGGAAGGGGGAAATATGGACATGGAAAAGATTTTCCTGCTGCAAGAAGCCAGGAGCCTCTGCCTTGCAGGAAAAGGTGCAGGGCTACACATCCCTGGATTCCTCCAGCTTTCATTGTCACTCGTATCAACCCCAAAATCTGCAAAATCTGCCAGTTCTCCCCTTCCTGCATAAATAAAGCTGGAACATCTCAGCCATCTCCCTGGATTGCTCTGCAGGATGCAACCTGTGAGTTGTCCTGCTGCATTATCCTTCCTGAAGCCATAAATCCCCCCCAAATGTCCCCAAATTCAGAGCCATTTCTATATTAGAGCAAAAATTTAAATCAACGCCATACCGGGATGAAATCAATCCTACACTGGGATTTAAATCAATCCCTGTGCTGGGATTGATTTGCAGAATGAAGGGTATCAAGTGGCAGGAGCCACTCCAGTTTCCATGGGGTGCCCAGAGGAGGGAAGCTGGATCAGGAGCCTGAGGTTCTCCACGATGTCCAGGGAATATCATCCTCCCTCCCTGGGCCAAAGGCTCCAAGCATTTGCACTCCAGGAGCCTTTGTGATCTCCAGAGGGTCTTACACCACTCCCAGCCCCAAAGGAAAGGGCTCCTCATGCATTTGGACCCTGTCTCCCCGTTTTCCTCACAGGCATTTGGGTTTTTGGGATGGTTTTTGGGATGCTCTGCAACTGCTGATCACTGTGGGTTTTCCTGATGCATCTGACAACTTCTAGCTTTCCTGAAACTCTTCACTTTGAGCTTATTTAGGCTCATCTCTCTTCTCTTCTTCCCCGTGCCTGTGTTGACGGGAAATGAAATCCTGTTTAATGTGAGGGACACACCTAAAGCTCTGCTCGGTGCCCGGCAGATGCTCCCTGGGGAGCTTTGATCCACAACACGCTCTGTCCTTCCAGTTCTCTCACCTTTTAATCCTATTCATCCCCATAAAACCACCAGCCCGAGCTGCTGCTCCAGCCAAGGGCCCTTTCCAGGCTCTGACAGAGCTGGAAGTTGTAATGGAGACTCCGCTCAACACCTCCACTCGCTCTTGATCTACTCCTGATCGGCTCCAGGGCTTCTGGCAGGGACACGGGGAGGTGAAGGTCCACGAGGGATGGGACATTGCAGCAATACCTGCCTGGCCTCCTGGAACTGCAGAGTCCTCGCCCTGCAGGAGTCCGCAGCTCGCCCTAAAGGACTGGGGTAAACTCGTTACCACCAGGGCTCCCCTTCATCGCAACTTAACAGCTTTTTATGGATTTGTCTTGGATCCGAGTTCAAGTGCTCCGAAAGCAGTGATGTCCTGCCAGTGATTTAACTGGAACCTCAGACAAAAATGTTCCCTTTGCTCTCAGCTCCAGCCTGTGGACCAAGGATGTGTTTCTTTTTAACAGAAACACCTTTTTTTTTTCTTTTCCGCCCAAAAAATCCCCAGAGAAGAAGCAAGCAAACCTGCTAGGAGTACTTTACCTTTAATGCTCCGTGGTTTTTGCAAGCCTGGGACAGTGAGATGGGCAGGATTCACTCTGAGCAGGACCTGGCACCAAGAAAATTTTGCAGCTCTTTAAAAGGGGACCAAGAAATTCACACCAAAGGCTGCACTTACTGGAAACCAGTCCCTGAGGGGCAAAATCCTGGTGCTCCTGCTGGAGTTTTACAAGCCAGGTGTGCTGGCAAGAAACCTGCAGTGGTCCTGTGAGGCAGGTAGCCTGACAGCTTCTCTCCATCACATCTTTAAAGCTTCATGGAGCCTTTCCAGACCCAAGGAATTTTGCTCCAGGCATCCTGGTCCTCTCTGGTGGTTTCAGATTTTGAATAGGGTATAGGGCATGGAGCATCCTGCCTGTCCCTCATTCCCTACTCCTCTGAATTGGGATAGCATGAAGAGGATCGGGTGCTGTGGGTAACAGGAGGGCGATTTGGGTTTTAATTTGGTTTAAAAGGTGATTTTGGGCGGCCAGAGCAGATCCAAGGACAGGTTGCTGAGTGATTACAAAAGATATCATTTCTTGGGAGACTGAGATAAAATAAAAGAGTGCAAAGAGGCAAATGCCAAAGCAAAAGCATGACCAGAAAGTCTGGGATGGGGATAAAGAGCTGGAGGCAGCAAGGAACAGGAGTCACCCTCACACCTATCCCGGCTCATCAACCCCTCATGTCCTGCCAGGGGAGATGCTGAGCCTCCCCCTGCCCCAGCACATCAGAGCACCCAGCAGTAACTCAGCCTTGCACTCAGCACCATAAAACATGCCCAGGTTATTTTTTTTTTCCTATTGCCTAGGCATAAAAATCCCCTTTAAAAACAAAAAACCAAATTTGGAGTTTTTGCTCTTTCCACTCCCTCCTAACAAAGAACTGTTTCTTTCCCATTTTTGGGGGGGAAGTCGGGAAACTTTTGGAGTTTGCAGGTCTGAGCAAAGGCGAGCATGTCCTCTCTTCCTGCCGGTGACAAGGGCAGCAGTGATCTAATGAGGTGTGCATATTCTAAGTGGGGCTTCTTCACTTGAAAACACTTGCCAGAGCTCCATAAATGGGACTCCTTCTTTCCTGACCCTTTGACCTACTTCAGATGAGCTTTTAAACCCTTCGGAAAACATGCGGTTTTGCTTTCAACTGCATTAACGCTCATAATGTGTTATTTTGGCTCTCCTCGGATATTCAGGTTGAAGGCCCAGATTTCAGAGATTTCGGCTGGCAATGTTGACAAGCAAGCCCTACACTCAGGGGCCATCAGGCACCCAAGTCAGCTTCTTTCAAAAGCTCTGTTAGCTCAGCTGTATTTTTCTTTGTACACCCAAATCCTCCTGGCCGTGGCTGGAGGCTCCGCGCTCCACACGCTCCAAAGAGCTCGTGCATAAAGCCCCGAGTGTCCACACGGACGGTGTCAGGACTCACCTGGGCTTTACAAGGCACCAAAGAAAACACTGGTGGCATCTTGCCCTGCTGGCAGCCCTCCAAAATCCCCCAGCTCGGTCCCCGTGCCAGCAGGGACAAAGCCGGTGTGTGCCGGAGCTCGGCAGCGCTGCCCACCTTCCCCACCCTCGGTGTTTATTCAGCTTTGTGCCATGAGAATTTGAATTTTAAAAGAGGGATTCTGCAGCTGGAGAGAGCCCGGGCTGGGAATTAGAGGGGAGAGGGAGAAAGGGCAGGAAATTTCTGTGCTGTGCAGGGGCGTTGGGATGGCTTCCTCCTGCAGATCCCCCGTGCAGGAGCTCTGCGAGGGGCCTGCTTGCAGATATCCTGTGGATGGGGAGATTTTCCTTTCCTCAGTCTGGGCTTTCCTGGTGGATTTCAAAGCTACAGATGTGGATTCACAGAATCGTTTAGGTTGGAAAAGACATTTAAGACCACTGAGTCCAACCCTTAACCCAATACTGCCAAGCCCACCACAAACCCATGTCCACCGAAAATAAAAAAATACAACCCCAAAAATCACCATTGTAGCCAAAATTATATTTTTTGAATTCTTTCTCACTATTTAGAACCAGTTGGTTTTGAGCATCAGCTTCCTTAACACATGCAGAAACATGTGCTAATAAATCATTTTTGATTAACTAAAAGTTATACAGTGGAGTTTAACCACCCGATTTCATGTTTTGTTCATCATAATTTCATTCACAATAACCTTTAATCACTGGTTTGACGCAGATAAGTTGTTTTACTGTAAAACATCAGAAAATCATCATGTAGTAAATAAGTTTCGGCCTGATATATCTAAATAATGTTTTAGGGAGGGACAACTGAGCCTATTCACCCCACACTGAAAAAAACCCCAGCTCCAGTGGTGAAATTACAGCCTCATCTCCTTTGGTTCCTGCTACAAAGAGCAGAAGGAGTTTGGTTCCTCCAAAAACGGGTCGGAGCAGCCCAGCTCTCACCCAGGATCTGCATGTAGGGTATTTTTGTTATTTTATCAGCTCTGGTGAGGGATCTCTCATTTCTCCTTCCTAATTTCCACTCCTACCAACGGGGTGAATCCCCTTTCCCAGCCCTCCTTCCCCTGGGCATCCCAGGGAAGCCACAAAGCATCACAAATTGAAAGAAATGCAGCAAAGAACAGGGTGGCATCAAGTGTCTTTATGTGACGACTTAAATCCAAGCTGTAGGTGATGGTCTGGCACACAAGGAAGTCACTTTCCTCAAAAACACCAATATTTTATCCACAAAGAAATGGAAAAAGGGGAGAAAAAACCTTGCCAGAGCATATTTATGGAGAAGCATCCCAGCTTATAAATGTTTTTGGGTACGTGACCAGCTCTTTAAAAAGTTATGGTGGATTTTTCTTCAGGAAAGCTTTTCATTAAAGTCATATTTATTTCTTTGGGCTTAAGTAATAACGTAAAGCACTCCTACTTCTCCTAACACACTATTAACAGCATAATTAATTCTCAGCAACAGGAAACAGAAACCTTTCTTCTTCACTTCATCATCTCAGAGTCAGGCCTTCAGTCTTCTTCCAGGATCCCTATCAAACAGATGGCTTTTATACTCATAAACATGTTGAGCTCAATTTTCCTCCTGCTGAGTGAAAGATTCAAACAAACCAAACTTCCCTACTACTGCTAGGAAATTCCAAACATCTAGAAATACTTTTACAGATGTTCCTTGGCAAGTGACTCTCCGAAATGTGTGTGGTTCGAAAAAAGCCGAGCCCAAAGCAATGAATTTCACTGATGAAAGTCACTGATTAAAATAAAAATGAGGAGGGAAAAAGAAGGGAATGATAGAAAATGAGAGAAGGAGCAGACTTTTAGCTGGAGAACCAAGTTTGGGAGGCCTGGGACAAAGCATTTTTTAATTTATATTCATTTGTAAGATGGAACCTTTCAAGCTAAACAGGGTTGACTTTTTAATGAACAGCGTCCAAATTTCGAGACAGCCTTGGCAAATTTCTCGCTTCGGGGATGGAAGCCGGTGGTTCAACCACACTTGGAGCCTGAGCCAGGCCAATTTTCGGTGGTTAAAACTAATTTTAGGGGGTGAAATTTCAGGGATGCAAATCCATGCAAGATGGAACCCTCGCAGATACAAACAGCCCTGGTTACGTGCTGCTTTTCCGCAGAGCTCTCCTCGATTTAAGGTCTCCCTGTTGTCATGCTGTTCTCATCCCCATTTACGAGACATTTATCCTGGTAAATCCTAATCCCTGAGTACAACTAATGCTGATCCATGAGTGGATAACTCTGCCGAACGCTGGGACAATAACCCAGATATTCCACCTAGTAAATACATGAGATATTTTGCATGAGGTATTTTGGCAGGCAGAATCTCTGTTCTCTCACCGATGAACACAGAGGAATTTCCAGGGGGATTTAGCAACGGAGGGAATGGATGAGAAGTGGGGAAAATTGAAGGAATTCAGACTCAGATCCACACAGTCCTACACTGGCTTGGAGCTCAGCAAACAGAGCAGGGTACATTTTTAAAGGTGTTTTCTGAAGGTGAAGTGGCATCCATGGGCACAACTCTGCTGCAGTGAAATACCACAGCACCAACCCTCAACTCTTGGCTCTGCAGGTAAAACATATTTAATGAGGTTTGGAAATCTGGGATGCCACCACTTCTTCCCTCTCTTTTTCCAAGCATTAACCCTCCCCACAATTTTTTTCTTATAATGGCTCTCTGGTTTGGTGGCTTTTCCAGCAATCTGCATTTTTCCTCTCCCCGAGTTCGTGTTCGTTACACATGAAACCATCTCCAGACCCCTGGGAAAAACCTCATAAAAATTCAGGAATTATATCATCTCCATGCTGTTTTTAAGGAAAAAACAATCTGGTTTTTTGGAAAGGCTCTAGTGAGCATTAGCAGCACTCTCTCCTCCACGCTCTGTGTGTGTGTCTGGTTACCTTGCCCTGAGCCAAACAGCTTCATTAAATCTCATTTAAGCGCTGGCTGCGGTCAACTCTTGTGACTCCAGCCCGAGCTGGAGCAGAAAATCCACAACCTCTACACACAAAGCTCATCTCGTTGGGCCAATATTATTTTCATCTTCCTGAACATCATTGTCTGCTCTGTACAACCAATTAGAGCCGCTGTTGGTTTTGGAAAGGGCTCAACAAAGTGTGTGTGTATCGGACAAACGCGGGACTTCAAATAGGCAGGCGTAGTTTTTTGGCTAATACTGTCTGATAAGGCAGCATTATCTGCTCCTCTTCCCTGAGCTGGCTCTCACCCTATTTGAAATAATTCTATTTTACAAGCTGGATGTCAACAGTACCTGTTTATGGAAGGTGACACCGGCTCCCCCCTGCCGCTGGTGTTATCGATGAGGAAGCACTAAGTGGGCGTGTGAGTATTTTTAAAGTACACTGCAAAAATAAAATAACAAGGGGGCCCCCTGATTTATCCCTCTGTTAACAAAATAATGAGGCTGCCACCTACAAACGTGCTGCTCTGTGCAGCATTCCCAGCTCTTCTGGGCTCACTTTTTAGAAGAAATCCTTGTTTCTCCTTGTGAGAGAAAATATTGAGAGTAGCTTAGAAATCGAACATTTTATTTTCCTGGTGTTTGCTGGCTGGATTTCAACTACAAATTTTTTGTTTCTTTTTTTTTTTTGTTTGCGTGTTATGACAACTGCTGTTGGTCATATGTTGTGTAGTGGGAGGTTAAAATTATAATTTTCATCTCATTGGGCTCTCCCAAACTTGGTCAATGGATGTCAGAACCAGTGAGAAACCAAGAACTTCTTGAAAGCGTCTGCACAAGAACCATAATTTCCATATTAAACCATAATTTCCATATTAAAACCATAATTTCCATTTTAAAATTCCCATATTAAAACCTTTAATTGTGTTTTCTTTTACTACAATCCCATGCACACACATAGGACTATGTAGAGGCAGGAATTAATCAATCCCAGTTTTTAAAGCACAGTGTTTCAGGGCTGATTATCAACATTTCACAGCACCTTTCAAAGCAATTTTTAGGGCTGCATGAACAATTTCTGCCCCTGCCTAAAGCCAAACAGGCAAAACCCCAGGGGTGGATGCATCCACCAGGTGCTCCCAGGTGCTGTGACACATCTGGTAGCAGAGTCCCTGCTTTAGGTCCCCAAAACTCTTACAGAGAAATTTCTTTCTCTAATATTCATTCCTGACTCTGACAGCAGCTCCAAACAATTCCCACAAAGGTGTAGCTGAGCTTGGAAAATCCAGGGTTTCAGTTTTCCTGTGCTGTGTGCAGTGGGTGGGCGTGGATTTGGGATTGGGGTGCTCTTAGGGCATTGCAGATCCTGCAAGCAATGAGACAACACGAGGAGAGAGGACAAAATTTGCATTTTGGGGTCAAACTTCAGGATGAAAAGGTGAGGATATTATTTAAGCAATGGTAGGATTTATCTTACTCACACTCAGGTAATCTTCTACATCTCCATATAAAATGAATTAATTATTACTGGGAAATTAGTCCTGGAGGCAGTGATAAAACTACTCCAACAATCAATTCCAAGCTTGCCAAAATCTAGGATCAACAAACCAGAAAAGTCAGTGATGCCTTAATCTTAGTCCCAAAGAATAAAATCAATTTGACCACACATCTGCCAACGCAAAAAAATGAATTTATTTACATTTATTTGCTTTATGAAAGATTGTGATGCCAAACATTTTACATTTGGCATATTTGATGTTCAAACACATCCAGCTTCCAACACCCTCAGATTTTTATTTGGATTTAGTGAGGGACTAACAGCATAGAAGCATTTCCCTTATTTTATAATCCAAATACTTTCCTTGTATCCACTGAGGACACAGTTCATATAAGAGCAGAATCCCATTCCATCAGGGATTTCTGCTCATTTTCCTACCAGAGCGTCCAAATCTGTTTTTCTGGAGAAAACACTGTGCCTGTGAGGTTTGCTGTGGTCAGGCAGCAGCAGCAGCCTCTTGTTCCATGCTTAATGAGCTAATAAAGACAAGCAATGAAGAGAGCTGGTACCAGACACAGCCCAGCTGTCCCAAAATTATTCCTCCTCCAGTTCCCTTCTACTGCAAGGCTGGGTTGTAACCCAGCCCACCCTGGCCCAGATGAGGTTTTCCATGGACCACAGAGGGATTTGGGTCAGGCTCACAGTAGCTGAAAGCAAGCAATTACATTTAGAGGGAGGAAAGGAAGGAAAAACAGCTCAACAGCCTGAGCTGGGCCAAATTCTGGAGATGCACCAGGGAAAAATCGTCCCGTTGTTGCTTTTCTAAGGAAATGAGCATCCAGCACAGAGACGCTGAATTCATTTAGGAATGATTTAAAATCAGCGTTCTGAGGGGGTGTGTGCACGTGGAAGAGCAGGTTTGGGACATAAATATATTCCTTTTGTTGACAGTGGAAGAAACTCTGTTTCCTTTGGTCCCAGCGAAGAGCAAACAGTTGCTCTGATAGTCTTGGCAAATGAAAAACTTTATTTTTATCAGACAGAGAAGGAAACCCTGTGCAGCCATTGCCAAGGAGTTACACGCTACATGGCATGTCCCATTCAGTCCCTCTGCTCCCAGTGAGGAATTCTCACAGAACATCTGTTTCACTGAGGGGTTTCTCATCACTCCCCTCCCCTTCTGGGTGGGAACGTCCAGGACACTCTTCCTTGGCTTGTGGAAGGAGGAAAGAGTTCTTTAAAAAGTGAAGATATTTTTAAGCAGTCACCAAGATCAGGGTGAGCATGTTGTCAGCTGTTTCCTGTGCTGTCCTGGATGGCAAAGTGACAGGACAAAGGACAATTATCTGAGATGTCCCGTGCAGATGGCAGCTGAGGGTGAGGATGGTCGGGCAGCTGGGTGGGCGCAAGGCACCTCCTGCTCTTGATTTCTCTCTGGAAGAAAGGGCTGCCCATCTCCTGACTCATTTGGACCAGAACAAGGCCCCTGGAAAAGACAAACACTGAAAGGCAGCGTTTCCAACGTGGAAATGCTCCCAGTTCTGAGCTTCCCAGCACTACAGTTAACCCTTCCCTTGTGCTGAGCTGGGACAGGCTCCTCTCTCCAAGGAGATAAATTCACTTCATGTGCAAGACAGAGCTGGAATCAGCCAAATAACCCCAGCTGGCCTCAAAATAGGGTTGGAAGGACTGAACAGAGTTGTCACTCCCAGCTTTATCCACCAAAGGAGCAAGAAACCTCCACTCCACATTTGGGTAACAGCAGAGTTCAGCTCCACTGTAAATATGGGATCACTGCTGCAGTCACAGGCTTCTACTCTTCTCTGATTTTCCAAGAAAAGAACTTTTGCCTTCCTGCTTCATTCTACATTTCCCTAATTTAACTTTGATCCAGGGACCAGTGTTTGAAAACACCTGCATTCCCTGTTTTGCAATGAAACCTAAGGAAAACTCGGGGGATAGCAGCAGTTGGCCACTGCGGGATTTCTGAATGCCTGGGCTTTCTGAGCTCTTTCTTTCTTTTCTTTCCCTCCCAACAGCTGGCTCTTAGCAGGCAGACTGGTGCTCAAAGCGTCTGATATGATGTGAGAAAGCAAAATAATCACCTGCCAAGGATTTCATCTTCATAAAAGGCAAGGTGTAAGATCAAGTTTCAAAATGTGTAGGAGTTCGACGCGCGCTGTGACACCACCGTGAACCCTGAGGAACCAACTTCTGTTAACTTTAAAAACACAACATTCATCTCCTTGCCCCGCCAGACCCTGGTTTTGGCAACACCAGGCCCTTCTGTGAGGATAACTCAAGGGACAATGGAAAAGGGAGAAAAACAGAGGGAGAAAGGAAGCTTCAAAAACCACTATGATCCACCAGCCATCTCTACCAGAGCTGCGCTCTCCTCTTCCATAATAATATTTGGGATCACTTCTCCTTTGCAGCTCAGCCAAAATTGTTGGATTCACACTTGGTTAGCCAGGCAGAATTTGCCCATGCACACGGATGATGGAAAATTGAGAATAAGGGCTTTCTTCTCAGTACACACATGAAGGGAGTGGGTTTTTCCTGGGAATAAAATTGTTTGGAAGCAGTTTAAGCCTTCATAAAAAGCTGACAGGGCGGCTGTCACAATAGAACTCCTCTGTTAACTAAGATGGACTTGTTATGTTGCCTTTGCAGCTTTGGAGAAATGAAGTTGTTGGTTTACTTTTCATCTTTAATTAGGTTTTTTTGCCTCATTCGGCTCGGAAAGATAGAAAAGATTTAAGGGTCTCAGTTGTTAAGGCAGCGATTTTTCTGGCTGAATAAATATTTACATTGTTGCATATTATTTTTGCTGGTTCGCTGGTGGATGGATGGATGGATGGATGGATGGATGGATGGATGGAAATAACATTTATGTTTTTAGAGAAAAACTGAATCTCTTCCTCCATTGATTCTCATTTCCACCTCTGCAAAATAAAAGCCAAAGCAGGTGGCAAAGGATGTAACTCTGATTTAGTGGCCACCAAGCATATTTTTTAATCTTTTTTTTCAATTTTTTTTTTATTTCTAAAGCTTTTTCCAAGAGAAAAATCCACCCCCTTTGCAGATGGGGAAAGAGATGCCTGATATTTGGAAAGCCAAAACACTGGAATTGCCATGGGCCAGTTTCATGTGTGGCTGTGAGGAAGAAGCTTTGGCCCACAGGGTTTATCTGCCTTGGGCACATTCCATCACCAGCAGTGATTCCAGCCTTTCCCCCCAAAAGTGCACATGGATTAATTGTCCTTCCCTAAAGGAAAATTGTCCTAAACCAATTTAAAACCCAGCTCTGAAAGCTCTCTAAATAACAATCAAGTGTATTTGATCAAGTGCATCAGTGCAGGATTTTCCCCTTCTGCTCCAAATTTTGGCCATGATTTCCAAAATGTTTCCCAGCTCCATTAACTTCTGTATTTCTGAAGATTTTTTTTCTCATTTTGGTCCTGACGTCTCCCTGAGACCTTTTTACTTTTGGTGTCATAGGAATGTGCTCCTGGTGGATTTTGCTGTAGCTGTGATGAGCTTGGTTAAAAGACAAGAAATTTGCTTATATTTCAGATTTTTGTGCCTGAGAGCTTGGCTGATTTTAGCTCTATTACATCCATTAGATCTATTTTAGATCTGTTATTTGGACTAATAACTGATATTAAGGAATTACCTCCTATAGAATTTAGATGTCCCTTTGCACAGCAGATACAAACACTACAGTGTGTGCTCAGCTACAAAACTGATCCTACTAATTAGTGAGTAATTACACGTATATGAGTGCATGTTGTAAACGTGTCAAAAATCGGATTTGGGCAAAATTTTGCCCTGATCCTTGCGGGGCGTGAGTGGGAGTAGATCCACAGGGAGGCAGGATCAGCTAATTAGGCTTCTCCCCCTCCCCTCGATTTTCCTGTCTCACCTCCTGTTTTGTGTGTTTCCAAACGAGGACATGGTAATTACTTCTTTAGGAAAGTATTAGAAGGGAACAAGAGAAGATGAGTCACTCGCTTTTTGTCCCTGCTTTTATCTGATGGTGAGAAGGGAAGGAATTTTAAAAATCTTTTCTAGGTCACCGATCCTTCCAAGTGCTCGTACCCATCTTCCCTCCTCCCTTCCCCCTCCTCGGCTCCAAGTGATTTTGCAGAGCCTGGTGTGGATGCAGGAATCCACCCACAAGGAGCCTTTTACACAAGAAAAACATTTATTTATTTCCTTTTCGTATTTTGTTCTCTCTAGATAAGGAAAACCAGCTCATCAGTACTTTTTTTTTTTTTCCTCCTGTAATAATAATTTCTTGTGAATTACATTTTGTGGCTCTCAGGCTTTGGCTCAGAAGTTCTCCCACACTGAAAGAACTGGATGGAAATATTTAAAGACAAGGAGAAACACTTCAAATTAAATTAAAAAGCTCTTCAAAAACCTGTGTGTTGCTCAATACTCCTCAACCCACATTTATGTCCTCACTGATAATATATTTTAAAAATTGCTTAATATATTTAGGTTACTTTCTTTTTTCATGGGATGTCTTCATTCTATCACTTCAACCACCATGTCAAGAATATGACAAAGAGGAGCCTCCAAATCCACATTTAAGCAGTAAAATAAATGATCTGGTTCCCAGAAGAGCTGAGCACTCTGCAGTCATGAGCAGGGATGAGGATTCCAGCCTGTTTTAAAATGGAAGCCTTAATATTTATTGCATCAGAAATGTATTTATCATCTTCTGGAAAGGAGATCTGGCACATTTTGGAGAAAGTTCCCTCAAAGAATGGGAACTGAGTCCCTTGCTGGCTATTTAACCACAGTATCAGCTTGCCTCGCTGTTTTCCAAGTCATTTTACCATTGACTTGCCAAAACATGTGAGGTCTCCTTGCCCCAACTGCCACTCAGATTAAAAGTGATTGACAAGGGATACAATTAAAGTCTGATTCAGAATTCACCAGGTTTAAATTCCTCTGGTAAGAAAATACTTAGATTCCAGAAAAAAACAACAGCAAAAAAAAAAAAGCTAAAAATACTCCTTGGGATAACCCCTCACGGGTTAATAATTGAATATTCAAGGAGTATTACAGCAACAGTCAAAAATCGAATGAAAAGTGACTCTGAGCAGGGGCTGGTTCCAGTTCCTTGAAACAACAACAACAAAAACATGAGGCTTTGAGACCAGAATCTCTTGCTGTGATTTGCATATTGATACAGAGCAGATGTTTCAGAAACAAATGCTGCCACATCTGCTGATGGATTGGCTTCAGCTGCCGGCAGACTCCACTGCGAGGAGTTCAGCGGGGAAACCGTGGCACATTTGTCATTCTCATTGACTTTATAAGTCCTCTGTTGACCCAACAGTACCTGAATAATTTTTTTCTCTGCAGTAAATGAGAGATGGAAGCCTGCAGGGGCAGATGTGGAGAACGGGGTATTTTTCCCAGATAACAGGCAAGGCTGGCTGAGGCTGCAGGGATGAGTTTTGCTGTTTGTTTTTACACTGTTCTGCTCAGCTGTTTTCCCGCTCTTGGATAAAAGTCAGAAAATAAAAAGAAGTGGTCAAAATATTGGTCCTGCCAATAAATCGTTGTCATTGTTTTATTTTCATGTCAGGTTATCCTGGTGTGGCCCCTCCCAGCATTTCTGGAGGAGATCTGTGAACACCCTCAGGAGCTTTGATGTTCCAGTGATGGATATTAAACCCTGAGCCTCAGGAGTGCCTTGCTCCAGAGTAAAAACTGGGCAATGAAATGCAAACAGTGATGGTTTGAATGACAAATTTCTCAAGGGCTTTGTGAGGACAGACCTACAGAAGGAAAAGCCAAGGGCATCAAGGTGAGCTGGGTGAAGTTTCTTCTAAATAACAACAAACAAACTGAAGTATCCCAAAGAAGTGAGGTCGTGCAGACACCGTGGGTTTGCAGCTCCTCCCATGCAATGCAGTGTAATTAAAGAAAAAGGGCCGGGGGCTGTGCACAAAAAAGAGTGGAAATTCAGGGGCAAAAAGATTCCAGCTCTGCTCCTCAGAAGAAAGAATTTCCTTCGAGGTGCAGCACCATAAATGTGCTGCGCAAACAGCACCCAGAATCCCGCATTAGAGAAAACCAAATAATAGGTGCCTAAGGAAATAGCTGGGATTTAGGGGGCTTAAACCCAGGCCCTGCTGTGATACAATAGCCTTATTAAGCATGATATTTTATATAGGATCCAGAGAGTTTGAAGGGTTTGCGCCGTGTTTGGGTAAGGATCAGGGGGATTTCGGGAGCTGTGACCTCATCCCGCATTTGATGCTATCGGAGCTCGGCTGCTGAAGGTCTGCGAGGTTTGGCCAACTGGAAGGCAGACCCCAGAGCAGCTCAGTGTTTACCAGCCTGGAGCCTATAATTGTTTTTTCATGGGGGAAGTTCAAGGCCACCCAAAGAGCGTTTCACAGTGCTCACCAAACCAATAAATGCTGGAGTTAGGAAAGGCCACAAATTGGAGCTGCCGGCCAAGGCTTGGCTGCCTGGCTCCTTCGGACTTTAAAGCAAATTGTGTGGCTAAAACCTCCTGCACCTCTTGGAAAGCTTTGGGTTTCACCTACCCACCTAAGCCAAAGCATCTGGAAGAAGAGAAAAGGTTCCCTGTGACCAGGAACGGCAATTTTCCTCAAAATGATGAGGTCTTTGCCAGCTCTGAAAGCTCTTGCGTTGTCATAGAATCACATAATCGTGGAATGGGTTGGGTTGGGGGGGAATTTAAAGTCCAGCCAGTTCCAGCTCCCTGCCATGGGCAGGGACACCTTCCACCAAACCAGGTTGCTCAAACTCTTTGGATTCCTGATGTTTGCCATCATCAGGAACGGGTGGGAATGGGTGGTTGGAGCAGGAGGAAGCAGAGAGCACATCAGGATGGCCCCCTTGCACATCTGCCTGGTCTGTTGGTACCTAACTCCACAAACTTGCATCCAAAATGTGTGGTGGGAAGTGGGACAGAAATATGGAAGCACTTACAGCAGTGAATCACCTGTGGGGTTTTTTTTAAAGCTTTAATTTTGCATTAGAGCAAAAGGAAGAAGCCCCAGAGCTTGGGGAGCACCACAAAGTTGGCATCCTTCAAACATCTGCCTTTGGGTCCAGTTAAATCAGATGGCAAAGGATGTTTTCCACGTAAGTTTGGGATTCTCAGCTGATGTGAGATTACGTGCAGTAAATTGCGTCTGCGTTGATTCTGCCGCAGAAATTGCAGGTTGGGATGCGGCACTGCTTGGGTTTGGGCTTGCTTGCAAAGTTCTCCTTCACCATCCATATAAACATGCTCTCTAGATCAAATCAGACTTGCCTAGAGGCTCAATCCAGAATAAATTTCAAAAATTTGTGATGCTGGGACAGGACTCTGGATCCATGCATACAGATTCCTTGGGGATTTCTTATTTTTTTCTGTGTAAGAGCTTCGTATCAGCATAAATTCTGCATAACTGATATCAAACAAGTTAAAGCAGATTTTGAGAGAAAAAAATCAGACTTCACAGAGTGCGAGATACATCGGGTTCCTGGGCAGAACTTTGGGGGTGTTATCTCTGAATCCTGTCTTTATCTGGATATACTCAAGAAACTGTTCTCATGGGTAAAAACCAATATACCTATTGAAATCAAGAAATTACCAAAAACTTTACCTGTTTGGAAAGTCAAAGTGCTAAAATAAAGTCCTAAACTGCATTAAAGAATTTAAATGCCTTGAGGTTTGCTGAGGACAGCCAATGACTTTGATGTCCATTGGCTCAGGCTGTAACAGCGCAGATAATCAGAGTGCCATTAATAAAATGTTCTTTCTGCCTGAAAATTAAATTAGCTGAGTCTGATACATTTTATATCCCTTGATGACCCGGCGTGGCTGGAGCAAAGCGGGAATATAAAGGCCATCTGACGTACTTTGTCTTCGGCTGTTTTGGGAAGCTTCTCAGCTGACATGGGAAGCAAATGTTCCCCAGTCTCATGGGGTCTTTCTTGGGGCTGACTGGTTTATAGCCGGGGGAAAAAAAAACCCTCAGCTGGTTTCAGTAGCTATTTGTTACCAACTTAAAGATCAGGTTCTTCAAGGTAAACTGAAAATGACAATTGGAAAATAAACATGAGCCACTTGGTGTGTGTCCTCCATTGGGCTGAAATGTGACCCGAGTGGGGAGAGGTTAAAGGGTTAAATTGTGCCTCGCTCATTACGGGCCTGGAAAAAAAAGCCCTGGGTAAACTCAGAGGGTTGAGGCAGCTCTGAAACCCCTCGTGCTGCTTCCTGTGGCTCTCCATGACATGTGATACTCACTTTCTTGAGTGTCATGGTTATCAACTGCTCAGGATTATAAGAACTGACATCAAAAAGTGTCGAGCGGCCGCTCTCTCCTTGCTCTGGTTGTCACTCTGAGCTCAGAAGAAAAGCATCAGGGATTGTTTACACATGGCAAAGTTATTAAGGGCCCTCACAGAGGGGTTTAAAGGCTGCAGTCTCACCTGGAAGATGGCTGGCTTGATCTTAGCCCTTTCCTTCTGGCTGGAATACCTTCCTCATAAAAACCGAAATGGGCCCCAGAGAACATTTATGTTCCCCAGCCTCATCCCTCCCTCTGATTTAAACCAGCTCCCAGTAAGAGAGTTAAGACCACCCTGAATAGAGCTGCTTGTCAGGCTGCTCATTTAGGGTCAGAAAGCAGCAAAGCATTTCAGCATGTGCCCAGAGTTTGGGCACCTGCTCAGTCCTGTTTTCTACTGACTCTGAGATGCTTCTGTCTGACAAAATTAAAGCACTTCCCTACAATTTACATTTAAACATAATTTTTTTTTGCAAAAACAGAGTCTAAGTATGGATTCCGGACAGTAGCTGCACTTCAGATGTTCATTTATGAGATTCTTAGCCACAGGCTTTGGGGAGAAAAAGCTTCCTCTCACAGCACATGCTATTTTTCTTCTTCAGCAGAAAAAAAATCTTGCTTGGAAATTAGTAAAGAGAAATAATTTATTGAAGGATAACACACAGTGATGCTCATGGGACCCAAGTCATCCCTGCTAGCACACATCCAGAGGCAAAGTATTGATTCCTGGTCCCAAGTGGGGCACTTTGAGGAAGCCCTTGAAATGTCTGTAAAATATCTGCCTGCTGTGGTCACATTTTCTCCTGTGGTACGGGAGATCTCCGCCTTCCATCTGTGTTTTAGAGGCCTCGCCTTTCCTGACAAGCACCCCAAAATGTGAGAATTCAACGAGTTGAAATGACAAATGCTGATGTTTCCAAAATATTCCACTTGACCAGAAATAATATTTTCCAGCTGTCAGGTTCTGCCCAAAACTGCAATTTTTGGTGACCAATTTATTTGTCAATAAAATATTGCCTTGCTCGGCTCATTAGCTAATAGTGGTCAAATTTGGGGGTGGATATATGGTTAATGTTTTACAGATGAGCCTAACTTGACTCCTTTTCAAGGACAAGCCTCTGGATCTTGGAAAATATCATCAAGCTGTCAGCATTTAGTGGAAGACAAGTTAATAAATGCTTGAATAAATCATGTTGAGCTTCTCCACCTTTATGATGAGTGGCAAAATAGAGATTTTCAGAGGTAACAAAATTGACATTCACAGTGCAATTCCACTATTTTAGTATGCTATTGATTATTTTTCTTATTATCAGACACTTTGCATCCTCATTTTTCCTTTAGGAATGCAGTGCTCGTGCCTGTAGCTGTTCAGAGCTGATGTGGGTGAGGTCCAAGGGTGGATGAAGGGTGATCACAGCAAATCTTGGTGTTTGTGTCTGTGTTATTCCTTCCCTCCTTACCTCAGCAAGGTGAGGGACCACATTCATAATTTTCTTTATTTTCTCTGTTATGTGTGCTACAAAAAAAGCCAGCCAGCCATGAATTTATTTTAAATCATTCCAGGTTTATCCCTATCTTTCCCAACGCATAAAAGAGGAACGTGGATGAGCAGGAAAATCAGCCCATTCATGATTAGGTGATTCAGCCTCAAGCTGTGACTTTGTCGCTGCTTCACACAGCAACTGCTGAGTTTATTTTCCCCTCATTCTGACCGTGTGTAAAATGGGGTTTATTTTCTTGCTTGTGGGTCTATTTAAGGAACACACATTGCAAGGGCTCCTTCTCAAAGGGAGTTCTGCTATTTTAAGCCCAAGGCTTGTGTTCCAAAGCCTTGATGTCTCCCTGCAAACACTGCAGCGGCCAATTGCTTGTCACAGGCTAAGCTGCTTTATCAGCAGCATGATCAATGGGCTCACCACAACTTAGAGGCAGGAACGTTTCTCCTACAAACTATTGCAGTTTTCCTCTGCTACTGCCCCATGTGGATAAACCATTAAAGGGAAAGGAGCAGCCCCACACTCTCCATCGGCGCACTCCACAGCAAATTACTCACGTCCAGCAAAACTCCTTTGGAAGATCCGATCCCAGTATTTCCCCAGAGCTTTCCTGAGTGTTTGGAAGGCTTTTGCCCCGTGGTGAAGGAGAATGAAGCAACCTGGTATCTGGAAAATCAAAAGGAGAGATTAGAAAACAGCAACACGTCTTGGAAATCATCCAGTTCACTCATTTTTGGGAGCTTTTTCCAGTGAGGAGGTGTATAAATAGGAAAGGGGTTTAAGTGGAGGAGGAGGTTTCTCTTTGACAATATAAAAATGAAGTGTGGTAGCGTGACCTTTTCAGAATGCATTTAAACTTCCTCTGGCCCCCTGGGCTACCCCATATCTGTGTGGTTCACATTACTCTGCTCCCAGAAACATTTGCTTTCCAACAGGAGGGCGTTGTTAACCCTCTTCTCTTCAGGGTGACTCCTTCCAGAGGTCCAACCAAGTTCTGCCCCTGTCTCCCCTCACCCAACTGTTTAAAATATTCTGTTTTCCTTTTCCAGGTCGGAGAGGGTTGTATATTTAAATTTCTCACGCCTGTTAAAGCTTGGGCAGGTCCCATTACAAAGTCAATACCCAGGAATGGAAAACATCTTCCAAAGTTTCAAGCAAATTCTGGCCATATTTAGCAGGCAGTGTTTGACTTTGCTCCCCATCCATAAACTCCATGCTAATAGAAAGGGTTTGCTACGTCTGGATCCTGCCTGGGCTGTGATCGTAGATAAGTTTTGACCCACAGAGGGGCTGGGGATTGGTTTGGGTTGCACATTTTCCCCTCTCACCTCTGACACGGCCAACACACGATAAGAAGACGAGGGAGCTCCCTGAGGGACGGCGCTCAGGGTCGCCGCGGATTAAACGTTCTCAGGAGCAGGGAAGAGCTCAAAGAGCCTGAGCCTGCTGATTAAGGGCCTTGAAGGATTTTCCAATCCCATCTCGTGGAGCTACTTGCTCCACAACCACCCAAAGTGTGCTTTGACAGTGGCTCAAGTTTGCTATTTAAAGATCAGCGACAGCGGAGGAAGGCTGAGAGATGTTTGTTTCACTTTGTCCTCTCACTCAAGCTGGATTTTTTTTGCTAATGTTTTAGGAATGTTTCCTTATCAGGATTATAAAAAATAAATACAGCTAGCACTTTGGCAGTCAAAAAGAACAATATAGATTAGAAAATGATTTAGTGCCCTTATTTCACTGACTAACCCAGATTGCCTGATCTCAGGAGCAATTATCCAAGTGAGTAATTCTCCTGTGTGAAGATCTTTGTTGAAATCAGTGGAAGTGTTTGTGCAAGCAGTTACATAGCTGCAGATTCAGGCCTCAATTTCCTCATGTTGAATTTAAGAGCAGATTGTTTCCTTTATAACTTCTTTTTTCAGTGAAAAACAGTTCCCTTCGGTGGGTGAAGTTAAATGGAAATGCTGCATTTTGATGAAAATTCTCCGTATCCCTTAATTAAATGTTAATATAAGGAGTTTGTTACACGGAGTTCCTCCTCCAGACTAAACTGTGATTATAAGCACTTCTCAGTAGCTTTCTGACTCTTATATGTGACTCTTCTTGACCATTTTCATAAGCTTTGAGAACTTCATAGTTCCACTTAAACCAAAAGATTTTTACCAGTTCTCACCAGTCATTTACGGGGTGACACCACCAAAGGCTGGTAGCCTAAAAAAGGCAGAAAAGCATGAAAAAACTTGCAAAACAAACTTGAAATCTGCACAAAGCTAAAAATGAACAGATGAAAACTGCATGACTAACAAATCAATTTTAAAAATTGTCAAAAGCATAATGTTTCCCTATGAAGTATGGGAAATTTCTGCTAAAACCACCAGAGACATCATTATTGCTACTGATACAATTTAAATTGTGCTGGGGTATAGGAGTGATAGACAGGGAAACAAGGCCTGGGTTTAAAGACGTGAATTCTGGTGTTTTCCCCCACTGCATTTGTGAATAAAACCACGGTAGCAACTCCAAAATGTGCCCTCTGACATCGGAATATGCTTTAAACTGTGATTCAGGGTGTCATGGCATGAGCTTCATGTTTCAGAAAGGTTTCCACAAACTTGGGCTCGTTATTCCATGACAATTTATTAACACTTCCAGGCATGAGTGCTTCAGGCAAAACAGGACAAGAAGCATGACCCTGCTCACTAACAATATCCACAATTGGATACCAAGCTGATGATTTCAGTGCAGCCCTTCCACGCAGAATTCTGGGACACTTCAGCTTCAAGAAAAAAGAACCACTTCAAAAGTCACCCCTCAATAAAAGGAGGCTAGGCAGGATTATTCTAAGGTCCCACCTGACTTGGAAATGTATAAATGAGTGTATGTGCTTGGATAATTTTAGAATTTTTGTGAAGTGGAAAGGCACATTTTCAGATAAGTGCTGGGAACACTTGGCAAGCTTGTTTGAAACATGCTGTAAGATTTTTGGACGTAGCGTGTATTTATAAACCACAAAAAATACATTCTATCTCTTGTTTTGTCTCAGCATTAATGGTCAGCTACACTGAGAATGTTTAGAAGAAACTCCAGCCACGTTTTGGAGGATAAATCTGGGCTGGAGCTGCATGTTCACCTAGCTGTGGGACATTCTTTTACTCTGATTACTTTAAATTTTCCCTGGTTGAAAGCAGCGAGAATCACCTGAGAAGCGACGGCAGCTCCTATTTGAACAGCAAAGCTCCATTTCAAAACCTTCTCTGTCCCAGCGTGGCAGAGTAATAGAGATGCCTTTGGGGCTCTCCAGCATTTTCACAGAGAGCCCATTAACTTGGATCCAAATCTGTGCTTGGCCAGACATTTCAAGTCCACAGAGAAAAGATCTGAAAAGCTTTATCTGAGCCTGATAACCATCACAGCTAAAGTATGGCTTGGCTCCTGATTTACATCATTGCAGAGGGAAGGAGAACCGGTCCCGTTATGCAGATAAAGTTCTAGCAAAGTGAAACCAAATAAATCTTGGAGATGCCATCAGCTTGTTTGTTTGCTTGCTTGTTGTCTGATGACATCAGCCGAGGGCCCGGTTTATCTTTATTTTAACTTGAATCGGATCCTTGTCAGGCTTTGCCAGAGCTGTGCCAAAGGCACGTAGCAAAACCACATAAAATTCATCCAGTTTGATGTTTTCTTTGTAAATGCTCTCAAATGGGCTTGACTCTGTCCCAGAGGATCATTAAAGTTCCTGAACTTTCTGGGGCAAGCGCGACCAAGTTCAAAGCAAATCTGGGCTTGATTTATGGTTCTGATTGGAGACCAAGGAAAAGTCAAATTTACAGTCTGAGTTTTATGTTGAGTTTCTTGTGCACTCTCAGTCTGAAACTTGAAGCAAACCTCAGGGGGTTGGAAGTCCAGGAACACTGAACCCATTGCTGGTACAACGCTCAGCTGGCGAGAGCTGGCACGGCCCGAGGAGCTCCTTGGCAGCTCACGCAGCCTGAGGGCTTTGCTCCGGTGCCAAATGAAGCAGTTTGCTGTTAGAAGTGTTTAAAAGATGAATAAAGTGACACGGGAACACAGCTAAATAGTTTCTTTAGAGATAAGCTGTGGTGTTTTATAGGAGTTGGGCTTGTAGAACATAAGGTCCCACCACTCCAAGCATTTTGAAGCATTCCAAGCTGAAGCAAGGAGCATTAATTGCTATCAGAATCACAGGAATGAGAAAGCGGTGCCTGGTAAAAAGGGCACAAGCAACAATTCTGCAAAATTTGGGAGTATTTTGGGAACGCCATGACACCATTTTGAGGTGCAGATGCCAAAAGCGGAGGGCTTAGGGGAAGTAGGTGTTGTGCCGTTGTCACTTTTTATGGATGGCCGTCCTGGAGAACAATGCTCCAGCAGGAGCCACTGGGAGGGGAGCCAAGTGGAAATATCCCATCACAGCCAGTGTTTGCTGCGAGGCTGAAGCCTCAGTGCCTTGCCATGACTTCACTGACTCAAAGTGCCTGGAACAAAAGAACAATGCATTCGGGCTTGGAAGAGTTCTCCTTGTTTGAATGCATAATAGCACTCATTGGACAATGAACTCCTTGTAAGATCATGGAAAAACCATTGTGGAAGGTCTGGAATACCTTTTTGCTGCCAACCCTGGCCCAGATTATTGCAGATTTTATTTCAAAGTGTTTCCGAGGGTTTGAATGTTCTGCTTGTTTCTGCAGGAATCACCCCAGTGTCAATGATTTTCTGTTAATCCCGATCCTTGCTTTGCTCCATATATCCTGATATGAGTTAATTCCAAGACGATGAGCTCGAATCAGTGTTTTTCTTGGAAAAAAATGTTCCAAGTCACCAGCATTCCCCTCGCCACGAGTACAGTTGTGGAGCACAATGAGGAAGTCTGTTTGAAGGAACCGTCTGCTCGTCCGGGATTGTCCCAGGGGAAAGACACCCATGGCTCCAGCCCAGGAGTGAACTCACCCTCAGGAGTCCAGGACTGCTCAGCATCCCCACACGGGGATGGGTTGCCACAGCCTACAAAGAGTCATTGTGTGAAACTGTCCAAGTCATCCTGGGCTGGGATCAATTGGGTAAATAAAGAATCTGTCACACACCAGGCTGCGAGCTCAGTCCGCACTTTGAGAGACTTGAGAGCTCTTGGATCTGTTTGGGCAGCACAGCAAAGTACAAAAAGAAGGTTTCCAAGTTGTGGCTTAATGGAGACCTCAGTCAAGAGTTAGTCTTAATCATTTTTTTCTTCACCTTCCTTTAAAAATTTCCTTCCAAGAGTGGCATAAAATATGAAGTTGATGACTCGTCAAAAATCTCCCCAACCAGTCCTGTTCGCCAGTAGGAAAGGACAACCAGGGACACCCACTTTTCCTGGAGACTCACAGCTCAGCTGAAATGGACCTTCACAGCCCACATCAGCATTTTTCTGGTGTTGTTACAGCAGGAGAGGTGAGCTTGACCCATGGCATGGGAGCCAAAAGGAAACAATTCCCTTTGGGTTTATTTTCTCCAGGAAATCCAGTCACTGATGCAGGGTTTAAGAACTCCTATAGGTGTGCACGTCCTTCTGCATCATTTCCATCAGCTCCCACACTTAAATCGAGCTGCCAAAACTCCCGTAATTCCCCCAGACCTCGGCCTTCCACTAAAAATTAGCGTGTTGAAGGAGGAACAGGAGCAAAGGGAGGCACACCCCAAAGCCTTGCATGTGCCAGATGTGGATCAGTGCCCAGCTGTTGTTATCAGAACAGATATTATGCCTGCTGACAGCAAACCTGCAAAGGCTGGGCTTTTCGACACTTCTTTTTAACAGGAGGTGTGATCTGGTTTGGTTGCTGAGGGGGAAGAAATTGCAGCATCCAGACAGACAAATGCAGGACTTTTGCTATCAGACATGATGCAAGTGGGGAACATTTTGCCTGTGCTGTGTGGGGAAGGAAAATGAAATATTGGACATTAAAGCAATGTGTCATTGGAGTCCTGTTAAATGAGTTGGACTGCGAGCACATCCAAACAAAAAATCTTTTAATGTTTTTTGACTCAAGAAAATCTTGGCCTTTTCTTTAACACTTCGGTGATTTTAATCCCCTTTCCAGCTTTCTGGGGGAGCTGGACACACCTTTTGAGAGCTGGACACCACCGGTGGCACAGTGGCATTGCTGTATTAGCTTGAGCAGGGCCCTCACAGAGTCCCAGCTGCAGGAGAAACAGACCCAGCCCAGGTGACAGCAGGGACAGGTTTGTCCACAGCCAGCTGTGTAAATAGAGGGCCCTCCTGTCCTGGATCCAGCTGTGTCTTTTCCAGATGTGACTGTGACCTTCTGCTCTTCACCACCCACCACATGGTGGCTGCTGGCCACTTCCTAAAAATGTCCAGCAAAGTCACCAGAGTTCTCCAAGCCATCCATTTTTAAATAATCTCCGTTCATACCTGATCTCAATTTGGGAGAGCCCACATGGCCAATTCCACCAGGAGAAAGGAATGGGAGAGGAGGAAAATTGAAAAAACCCTCAGTATTCACAGAACGAGAGCAAGTCACCAGCTGCACACAGGCATTTTCATATAATTCCACCTTGAACCTCACACATGACCCCAACAAAATCAGCAAAATTGGTCTTTTGCAGAATTAAACTTCATTTCTAAACATGAAACCTTCTTTTTGCATTGAGCTGAATGGTTGGTTAATTCTCAGTCTCCAAATATAATACAAATCACTTGAGCTATTTGGCACGAGTCGCGGCTTGATTAATATTTTTGGCATTTTTAGTGAGACTCTTAAATAATAGAAGTGGCATCTCAATGGAAACTGGAAGAGGCCAGTGAGAGGAACAGTGCTTTTAAGGCTTTGGAGAATTAGCAAAAGCCTCCAAAATGTCAGAAGATGTTAAAAACTTTAAACGAGTTGCGGTCTTATTTTTAAAACTGTGTCAGAATTGATTTGTCCTTCATTTGTGTTTTTTCCCTCCAGTTCTGCCATTCTAAGTTAGGGAGGCAGTAAAATTCCAAGTGATCCCACAACCCACAGCTCCTGCCTCCATTTCCACACAGCTCAGAGCAGGTCAGGTATGTTCCTCCCAGCACCGTTTATGATGCTTGACATTGTTACATCATCATTAAAAATCTCTCCACTGATGTGAAAAACACATTTTGGAGCTTTCTAGGCCATTTATTTTGTCGGCTCTGTGGGTATAGAGTGGACTGTCCTCCCTCCCAGGCAATGCTGGTGTAACTGGATCCAAAGAAAATTCTTCAAACTTTATTGGCCACGGAAAACTAAAGTCAATTGGTTAAAAGAAAAGTGTTTATTATGTTTACTCTGGCATCCTAACCATGCAGAATTATTAATCATTAAGATCCAGATACGTTGAGTTTCCTTTTCCCCCCCCCNCAATTCATGAAACATCATTAAGCCTCAGCAAGAATGTTTTTACCTCATCTTTAAAAATTATTTTCTGTTATCAAGGTGCACTTGCTGAGCTCCATACTCACCACTTTATTCCTGAGGGTTGAAATACTTCTTCCTCTTGTCCTGGATAATTTCTGGGGGGTCCTAAAGATCCACCAATTTCCATTGATCTCATCTTGAGCTGAACCCAACTGAAGCCACAGAAAAGTGCAGATTTTTCTCCCTTATCCTCCTTTTATAAAATAAATTAGGACCAATGAGGTTCCTCCACACACAGGGCATATTAAAGGAAATAAATTCACAGATTCAACGCTAATGAATCATTCTGGTTTCACTGTATCTCTGTTCTCTGCTGAAACATTTTCTCTCGAGAGCAATTGCAGAGGTTTTGGAGGGAAACAGCCTCTTTCAACCTCACCAGCAATAGGAGCCTTGTTGCACTTCCAGTCCTGGCACAGGTTCCCTCTCCGAGTGGCCCCCGCTTATCCCTCAGGCCGGACGGTTCAGTGCATTATTGTCCTGGTAACAGGAGATTGGCACCATTCCTCCAGCTCTGTTTTAATAGTGACAATATAACTGCTGAAACAATATTTTGGTTCCACTGACGTACGTAAAAATGCTCTGGCCAGGGCTGCCAGGAGCTCTATTTCCCCCCTTTCCCAGCTGATAGCTCTAAGGAAGAGCTGAAATCCCAAACTAGTGCATCTCCTGGTTTGCAGGCCCCTGTGTCCTGCAGGATTTCCTTCATCAGAGATCATCCTTTGAGAATCCAGCAGAGAGATCCCCTTGGAAAATGTGAGCAGGAACAGAGGAATTACAGGGTCCTGTATAAACCGAGTTAATAATGACCTGATCCATGTGGGAACTCTGTCCCTGGTGATGTGTTCACACTGCTGTGGGGTACGGAGGTGCTCCAAAGGGCCTTAAACAACTTCAATGAGGTAGTGGGAGCAGTTCAGTCAAAAGACTGAAAAGGTCATTGATGATGCCTAAAGGTGGCCCAGTTTGGGCTTTGGACTCCCTTCCTTGATATTCCAGGCACGTCAGGATTTCACACTGAAATTTGAACATCTTGGGTAACATTGGCTATAGATAAATGTTGATCCTGTAAAAGGTACAAAAAAGACCAAGGTTTCCTCTCCTCTCCAAATGAAAATGTAAGAAATTCATCTTCCCAATAATGTGTCCCCCAGAGTGGTGGCCAACAATGGCACCTCCATATTGACATAACCGGTCTTGACAGCGCCCAGTAAGGGCGTAATTCAGTGCTATATTAGATAACCTGCAAAAAAGCTTAAACCGTGACCTTTCCTTCCTCCCTCCCCTCCTTTTTTCCTGAGGGGGAGGCTGTAGGGCTGGTTCTGGGAATTAGAAAGCAACATGGGTGGTGACCCCCTGGTGCCATGACTGTCATGAAGAATTATCCATATGTTGTGTTCTGTGCATGTTGGGAGGTCCCAACCCTGAACACCACAAGTGTTTTCCAGCCTGCACAGCTCAGCGTGCCCAGGAGAACCATTTAGGAAGAAAGAAATGTCTGGGAAACACAGCCAAAAGGGGCTGCCCTGCTGGTTTGTTTTCAAATGCAAAGCCAGCCCGGCCACCGTGCTGTGGCACTAAGGCCAGGTTTGTCACCTTCTGAAAAGTCCTCACAAACACCCTCAGCAGCTGCTCTGTGACAAAATTCATTGTTCTACCAGCTGGGAGCCACCAGCAAATGCCCTCATGCTCTGTCACCAACTGGTAAATCCCTTTCCCAGATAACTGATGGGCCAAGAGAAAACTGAGGGCCATGGCTAAGCTTGGAGCGATTTTCTTGGTAGAAGGATGTGGAGCCATCGGCTCACGGCATCGGGAACGGGCTCCCACTGCCTGGGGCAGGAGCTGGGCTCCTCAAGCAGCCTGTGTGGACCAGGCAGCTGTTTGGGATCTCACAGAACAGACACGAGCAGGTATCTCCCCCCGCTTTCCACCATCCATCACTGAGCTTTACGGGCGACTCGCATTTTTGTTCTCTAATTAAAGCTTCTGTCAGGTGCTTTTAAGTTATAGCCCCGATTAGGGACTTTAGATCCAAATTCAGCAGGTTTTGGAACCTGCCATTTTATTTAATTACTTGCAGTAAATTATTTTGACACCCTCAATTAACAATGTCCATCACCTCGGCCTGGCGACGATGAGTGCAAGGAATTTGCCATTTGATCTGTTTTGTCTGCTGGAAGGGTGCAAAGTAGACAAAAAATTCCACCTCTGCACAAACCCAGTGAGAACTTTAGTGAGTTCCACCCCACAGATTAGAAAATATTAATAATTTCTTTTAGTCTGTTGATATTTGGTTTCTAAAGCTAAGGGTGTATTTTGAATTGGTGAAACCATTGCTGCACAACCAGACGTGGAGCGGGTCACTGGTGGAAGGACAGGATGGTCCTTCCTGGGTGTGATGATTAAACCACTCTTAGAAACAAGACTGCTCCCTGAGAAGCTCATTTAGGTATTAAATATTTATCTATCCACAGCAGTCAAGTTCCTATTCCATCCACCCATTCCCAGCCCTGGATGGCGCCTGCAATTCCCTGTTTGGGGAGGAGTCCTTCCCTGAACATCCCAAAGGACACCGAGTGTGGATCATCCTGTGAACTTCTTGCTTTGCTGTTTCACTGGGCAGAGCAATATTAAACTCCAGCGTTCTCCCTCACTTTAACAACCTTGGGGGTGGTGATGATGGAGCTAATTAGCCATGTTCTCTAATTTATTAAAATCATAAATATTTCACTTCAAGGGTTTCTTGAGGGGGGAGGGAGAAGAAGGGGGTGGGAAGGTTAAAGGGAGACAACTGCATGAAATTCTTTGGCTGATTAAATGTTCCATAAGATGCAGCAATATTTTACCTCTCTTAAGTGATTCAGTGGCACACCAGACTTGGCACCTCGTTCTTCGCCCTGTTTGTTTTTAATTATGGCCATTATTTTATTTACCACGGATAACATCAGGGCCTGGTATGGTTGGCTGGAAAAGCCAAAGAGCACAGAATCATTTCAGTGTCAGAAGCTTAAATAAGGGGCAAAGGAGCTGCAAAGCCATAAAAAAGATGGAGTTAGGAAGATGTAATATATTGCTCTGCTGCAGAAGCTACAGGAGAATTTTTAGTGCAGAATGTAGAGAGACTTATGGATTTTTTGGAAAGTAATCTGATATCCAAACCTTATTTCTAACAAAAAAATTTGCATATTTGCTGCTTTAAACAGATCATCTTCATTTTTTAAAAAATTAGAGTCTCAAAAAACTTCATATTTCTCACATAAAATTCATGCCGTGGCAATTGCAGATTTCACCAAAAAAAGGGCAGCGAAGGAGCCCAAATCCTGATATGGAAGAAAAATTATTTTCCATCCCTTGCCACAACTGCTCAAAATTTAATAGATTAATTTAGTCTGTGATTGTAGTCCTTGTTTTCCTGTGGATGTTCCACACCCGTGGTCATGTGGAATCGCAGATTCTCCATGGGAAACCGTAAATGTGGTGCACTCTGCCTGTGAGGAGCTGCCTGGGTTCCTGTGGTGGGTGATTTGAAGCTGCCAGGAGCAGCAAAGTGTGCCTCAGTTTCCCTGTGCACGGTGGAGTTGGATCCTTATGTTCCGGCTTGGGAAAGACAAAGCTTGTGGGGCTCAGGTATTGCAGCGCCTTTTATCAGCTGCAGAAGCCTGCAGCCATTGTAAATCATAAAGGAGAAGGATGAGAGGAGGAACTGATCCTGGAATGTGAGAGGTGAGATAAAATAAACGGAAAACACCAGGGCTAAAATCCCAGCTCATTCCAGCCCAGCCCCTGCTGAAGCCGGGGATGCGATTTCCCTCAGCAGCAGCAGATAAAGAGGCAGACAAAATGATGCTCAAATACCTGGGATTACCTGTCCTCCTCTTCCCCCTTCCAAACATCCCCTCCTTGCATCCCCAGCGTGGGAGATGCCAGAGATACCCGGCCCTTTGTCGGGGGATGCCTGGGCAGATGCAATCTGTTCCTCATTGTCCCGTAATAGCTCGATTATCTGCGGGTGAAAATGCAGAGTGGTTGTGCCCAACGAACCATGAAATTGCCACTGCTCCGAGGAACCATCCATCACCGGCCCTTTAGAGACAGCGGGGCTCGGTGGGAGACGCGGGGCAGGTATTCACCCAGAGCCGGGATGCTGGAATGCACCCGGGGATGCTCCCGCGCTGAACTTTCCAGGGAAGAAGTGAACCTTGGAAGAAGATGCACAGGAAGATCTTCCTGGGGGATTGTGAGCACTGCAACACCGGGAGATAGACACCTGCAGAGCCTGAGGAACGAGTTAGGAACCTTGCTGGAGGGACATGGATGAGGGTTTTTCTTCTTTTTTTTTGCTTCCTCTTCAGCAGAGAGGAAATTTGGGTAAAGACACTAAGGTTTAATTCCCCTGGGCTCAGGCCATGTATTTTGTGTCAAATTCATGGTTAAAATGTGAGCAAACAACTTCAAGAGCTGCACGAGGAATCTCGACACAGACAGGCCTCCCTGGGGTGGATTCCTCTCTTAATGACCCTGGCCCCAAGCTTAGGAACTAATTTATAAGCTACATCTAATTCCATCTTGGAAACTGCTGCCCAAATTTCTTTCTGCCAGGAGTTCCCACAGAGCCGTGCTGAGGATGGGATCCTTCCCCACTCGCCAAGCTGTGATGACTGAGCCACCCCACTGGGTCAGGTATTCATCCCAGAATCCTCAAGCTTATCTAAAAGTTTTTGCTATCACCATCAGAGGAGAAGCAGAAGCTCAGTTTCGCTCTGCAGGAACAGCTCCAGGAGCTCCAACATGGGCATGGATATGGTCTTATCAAATAAATGAATATATTTGCACCTCAAAAGATAAGAATGCTGATTTCAGCTGAATTTAGCTTAAAAGTACAAATCCATCCCAAGTCAACTGAGTTTCCCACTGCTGGTGGCAAGGACTGAGATTTAGCCTGGTGCTTATCAGCTGAGCCAGTCCAGCAGGAGCTTGGTGAGCTGGATAAATTGGGAGAGCTGAAATTTGTGGGGGCAAAAGACTGCAAATAAATCGGGAGAGAGGGGTTTGTGAGCTCCTCCCTTCCTGCTCCAATCCAGGAGTTTCGAAACTTGATACAGGGAATCCTACGGGGCCTTAGAGGAAAGGAATTTACTCCCACCCATCATGGGTTCAGCCTAACTCCTCATTTTTTTGTTATTTGAGCCTACGGCCTGGAAAAGTGTCCGCAGATTTCTGCCCAGAGACTCATCCCACTCTAACCCTGCTCTCCTCTGTCCCTCTGGCACCTGTGACAAAGGGGCTCCCACAGCTCTGACCCCACAGCATCCCTGCACTGCCCCACACGTGGAGGCAAAAAATCTGCCATTGGCAGGAATTTCCCCCTGGATTCATAAATACCACAGACACAGGGATTCTGTGCAAAGGGCCTTTCTGCTCGGAAATCACTCAAAACTTCCAGGAATTCAGTTCAATAAGTTTTCTCCATGCCACGTTAGTTACTGAAATGAAGTCCCAGGGGCTGGAGATGGCTTTTCCTTTATGGGGAATTGTGAATTGCGGGGACACTGCTTTTAGTCCTGCTCTTTATCCAAAGCACTGGGGTGTGCTGTCCCACTAAATGAGCAGTCACTGCCAGATCTCTGGCTGGATTCTAACAGCCCCTTCTGATGAGTGTTTTATTAACTGGAGAAATGATGAGATTTTATGGCAATTCCAAATCTTGTGACGGTTTGTTGAATAAATCAGATTTTACAAGACTTGGCGCCCATTTATCCAGTCTCCATCATACGAATTGTCCTGGGGTGGATTTTACCCAGGGAGAAGTGTGAGATAAATGCCTTAATTGCTCTTTAGCTTTTCAGTCCATGGTGTTACATTTGTGCTGGAGCCCGCTGCTGTGTGATGAGGAAGTGTTGTGGCCTCTGAATATAAGAACACTGTCCTCTGTTGATCAGAAAGGAAACGACTGCTGCTCGTACAGCAGAAAACACTGGCAAAAAAATTCCCACTGAGAAAATCAACCTGGTTCTCGTAATTCCGTTTCATGGCTATTCACAGCCTGGGATACCTTTGGAAATCTGTGTACACTGGGATTTGGGGGCTCTTAGATCATTCATAAATCACATATCACACCTATTTGTGTGTTTTGGCCAAAAAAGTGGTACATAGGGTTGATCCAGAGCTCTCCTGTTATTCATAGTTCAGACTTTAGTGGGCAGGAAAAGAAATGTCCAGCTCCCTAAAAATGATGCTGGAAAGAGAAGTGAAGAAGGAGGTGAAACGAGTCAAAATGAGCAAATAAAGTTCATTTTGAAAAAATCGGGGATAGATGACACAGGGCCTGGCCACAGCCTGCATTAAACACAGCATCTCTCAGCTCTTCCCTCCGTGCATCTCCCGGCTCCAACAGCTCCCTCTCCCCTCGACAAGATAAAAACCCAAACGTAGATGAATTTTCTGGGAACAGAGGCGTGAGCAGCTGAGTCAATAGCTGGGTGCGATCCCCACGAGCTGTCCTGGGAAGCACCGCGGCTCCCGGAGGAGGAGGAGGAGGAGGAAGAGGAAGCCCCGGCCGCTCACCCCAGCAGGGATGCTCGGATGAGGCGGGGCTCCTGCAGCGTCATCCTCAAAACAGCAGCAGCCAGGACAAGGACAGCGCTGCGAGATGCTCTCTAATTAGCGGCAGTTAATTAGCAGTGTAAACCTGACATGCGCCCTCAGGCTCGGCACTGGCAGGATAATGTTGTTTTAAACGGGAAAATGTTTAACTCTTCCGCAGATTGTCGGGTCCACGACGGAGGGGATCGCTGCTGGGCTGCTGCCCTGCGGCCACTCCGGCTGATTCCTGTCCCGTTTTCCAGAAGGCCACTCCGGCTGATTCCTGTCCCTTTTTCCAGGGCCATCCCAGCTGACTCCTGTCCCTTTTTCCAGGGTCATTCCGGCTGATTCTGATTCCTGTCCCTTTTTCCAGCCCGCCGCCGATGATGCTCCGGCACAGGCTGCGCGCCCTGCGAGAGCAGCGCACGGCTGCTGCCTGGAGCCGGGAGAGGAGTCCGGCTGGATCCCAGCTCCTCATCCCTGTGGGAGCAGGAGGAGAGGTGTGTGGGCACCAGGACGATGAACTCGCGGCGGGGGACAGGGCAGAGAAACACAAGATCCTTTCTGCCTTCTCCAAATTTCAGCTGCAGGCATGCAGGGGCTACACCTATTTACATTAACCACAGGGGCGTCCTCTCGGGGTGTTTCTCACCACTCACTCGCAGCGATGTTGTTGTCAGAACTGCGGTGCAGCTGAATTATTGCCTAAATCCTCAAAAAGAGGAGGCAAACTGAGATTTTAAAGGAAACGCCAACTTTCGGGATGTTTTCCTTCGTCACCTGGTGTTAAGGCATCACGTTTTGTTCTGCAAACATAAAAGAGAGGCGTCAAGTTGAAAAATAAAATCAGATAAAAGCTGGGATTCTCATCACAGCCAAGAGCTGCAGGTTTAAGGCAGGGACCATATGGTGCAGGACTCGCTAATTAAATCATGCCAATTAACCACACAGCACCTCTGAGGGTCAGCAGCTCCAGGGTTCAGAGACCTCTGCACCTCAGGATTTTGGGGTTGCACAGGCTGAGCCTTGCAAAGTTCAGCTTTCAGGCACCACCAGGCATGAACACACTGAGGGTGCATTTTTAACTTAATGTTCATATCCCTGGATATGATTAAACATCCCTGGAAGCGTCCAAGGCCACGTTGGATGGGGCTTGGAGCAACCTGGGATAGTGGAAAGTGTCCCTGCCCATGGCAGGGAATGAGATGAGCTTTAAGGTCACTTCCATCCGAACCCATTCCACGATTTTGTGATCACTCACAATTTCCTTGGCTGTTTTCCTCACCATTTTAGGCTCAGGCTGAGCTCATCACAGCTCTTCCCACAGGTTTTACCTGGATGTGACAAGCAAGGCAATGACACCATCACTCAGTGCTCTCCAGTCAAATCTTGCTCTAAATTAGTCACTTGAAAGCAACGGCCCAGCGCTCAGCTGGCACGAAACTCTGGGACAAAAATTTTCCATGTGCTATTTTTACTACAAAATGGGTCCGACAGCAAAGACTGGGACAGGCTTTTGTAGCAAAGAAGGAGGTACAGATGCCAACTGTCCCTATTTGGGAAGGATAGTTTCTAATTTTTTCTTTTAAAAAGCAAAATATCTCTTATTTTTCCATTCTGTCCTTCTTTGAAAGCTCTCACGGTCCAAAATATGTCAATGGACTTTAAAGGTGTGTGGCTATTTCCCTCTCCTAAAAGTGCCTTTTTATGGCTTCCAAAATGCTATGGAAAGCCTGGAAGAGGGCAAAAATAAGGGGTTTGCTTTCTAGCATAGGAATTACAACTAAAACAGGGATGTCACTGAGTTGTGAGCGGGTCTTGCCGTGATGCTGCACAAACCACCCAGAAATCCCAAGCTCCGAGTCCTTAAATCAATTGGCCATTCAATAAATTGAAGCCAAGTGACTCAGACAGGCAAAAAAATCCCAATGAATCCATGAAAACTGAAAGAGTGTCGAGGTCAGAGAGCCCCCACGGCTCCGTGTGAGACCAGCCAAGCTTCTCCACGCAGACATTGGAGCAAATTTCCCATGAAGGCTCGTGCGTGAGGAGAAATTTCAATTCCTTCACTTCAATTTCTCTTTTGGTTCCATTTTCCTACGCCAGCTCTGGGTTCTCTGTCTCCCTGACCCCAAAGCATGGGAGAATCTTTCCACCTCCTCCTACCAGGCAAGCAAATGACTCTTTTACCAGCTAAAAGCAATTTTTCCAGTTTGCTGGAAAGGCTCTTTTGGGTGTCCACCCACCACAATGTGAAATCTGAGCTGTTTTGACTGGACACTGAGTCCCCAGGGCTCGTGCTCTGATGAAGTGCAATCGCCAAGGGAAAAAAACATTCCTGATGCAAACACTCTCGCTGATGACTGTGAAATTCCTCGTCCGTGGAAATCCCATGGCTGCTGGAAATGTGCAGCTCCCACAGGATTCGCTGCCAAGAAAGTCCTTTTTAAGGAATGATGGTGGAAAACAAAAGTGAGGCTGGAGCAGATTTATCTGCAGCGTCGAAGGAACGGTCCTGTCACACTTGGGGCTGCTGCTCCATCCATGGCTGCTCTGAGCCAAACTGGGAATAGTGGGAGGAATGGGAATTCAGGAATTCAGCTCTGTTAGTGACGTGTAAAAATGTGTCAGAGACTGGAGCTGCAATGATCCGGAGGGAGAGAGGGGAAGGGAAGGGAAGGGAAGGGAAGGGAAGGGAAGGGAAACTGGAAAGGGAAAGGAGAAGGGAAACTGGAAAGGGGAAGGGAAAGGGAAAGGGAAAGGGAAAGGGAAGGGAAAGGGGAGAGGAACACNTTTTGCAATCCCTTGTACGAACTTCTGGCAGCAGCCCTGCCTCTCCTGGGGTCCCAGCTCGGTTCCCATCAGCAGTTCTGCCAGCTGGAAGGATGAAGCCCCATTTCCAAGGGGTGTCTGTGGATCCAGACTGACCCCATCAACCCCAGAAACAGCTGGAAAGCCGAGACAGGCTGAGTGCAGACAACATCCACGTTCCTGTCCATGGCATCCCTGCCTGCCCAGCTCCAGGGAACCTCCTGAAATCCTCATTTCCTTGTTGCCTCCATGCAGATCGGGAGAAATCCTTTCCTTCTCCTCAACAGTAGCACAAAGAAGAAGCAAATAAAAAACTTGTGCTTATTGCTAGGAGCCAAGGCAGCTCCAGCTCCTCTGGCACCACGGAATCCCACGGGACAGCAAAGCCTGTGAATCTTGTGCAGTAATTTTAAGGCACTGTGTCATGGGATAGACCAAAATACGAGGCAGCTCTATCCATTTCCACAGACATTTCTGCCCCAAATTACTGAGGGAGTGAAAGTCCCCTGGGAACGCATCCCAATATTGCTTTTCATGGCGCTCCCTCAGGCTGGGAACTGCTCGTGCAGCGGGGATTTCTCACTGCAACTCCGAGCCATGGAGAGCTGCTGCCCGGTAGTGCTGGGATAAACCTCGGGAATCATTCCCTGATTTATTTGTTGCTTTTTTCATTTCATGACAACAGGTCACCCCACAGGGCTGCTTGGAAGTTGCAAGATTCCCGTAAATCATGCAAACATTTTGCTCCTTCTGTCTCTTTCTCCCTGCCCTTTTTCTCTGCATTCCTCTACAATAAACACAGCCAAATGGATTTTTTTTTTCTTAATCTGCAGGGAAAAATGACCAATTTCGCTTGCAGGCTAAGAACTCTCGCCAGCTTTCAGCTGGAATGGATTTCCACCACTTTCCTTAACCCCCAAACAAGAACTCTTCCCTTTCCTCAGTGACCTTCTAAGAATAATAATAAAAAATCAGAATCCAAACAGGCATTTAAAATAATTTGTGTGACACATTTTTTAAAAACTCAATATTTGCTAAAATAAAGATTCTTTTCCATGGCAAGAAGCAGAGAGATTGCAGAGCTGATAGGATGCAAACACTGAAAGAGTCATCCCACAGCTCCATGAGTTTAAAACCCAGTATTTATTTCTGCTGCTGTCCTAGACACTCTTGCAAAAGCTGCAATTTGAGTCAAATATTTCCATACATTACAGCAGGTCTCCTGTGACCCTCGGGCTTGGGACCAGTTGGATTTTCATTCAGACTGGTGAGTTCACAGCTCACTGGATATTTCTGAATGCACAAGCAGGGAATCGCTGCCAAACTCTCTGCGCTCCAAGGGGCTCCTGGGTTATCGTTCTGCTGGAGGTGGGAGGCAGGAAAAAACACTTTTTGCCTTCCCCCAGCCTGGAGGCCAGGCAAGGGGAGAGCTGCAGCCCTGGAGAAACGGGAAGAGACAAAAAATGCAGCCCTGGAAAAACGGGAAGGGACGAAATTACAGGCGGCTGCTGGAATTTTCACTGGAATCTCGTTGGAACTGGTCACCCTGCTGATGGCAACAGGAACAGCTTTGGCACCACTGAGGATCCCAGGAAATCCTCCCTCTGGCAGTTGTATGGGATCTATTTGATCCCTTTTGGAGATGTGGAACATTTACAGCAGCAGGCCTGGAGAAGAGAAGGGCACAGCCATGAACAGCAATAAAACTCAGAGCAAACTGTGCTTTATGGAGCTGTTTGCTGGGAAAACTCCACAAACATCACTTCTCCTGGCATTATTGAGATCCATTTCATGATTCAGCAAGATGAAGTGGAAAAAGAACTGAAGACTCACCCCAAAGCTGCAGCAAGTCAGTGGCAGGAATGGAAAGAAAATCCCCAGGACCTGATTCCAGGCCCCTCCTCTCCCCATCAGCCCGCGTGTTTTTTCATTACACAAAATGTTTGGTTAAGTGTTCTGAACCTGCCTGCAAGTTAAATCCTAGGAAATCTATGGTTTTCATATTTGATGGAGTGAAATGCACCGAGGGATAATCAAAGCTTTATATCTCAGCCTTAGAGAAGCGTTTCACAACGCTCAAAAAACCTTATTACTTTCCTAAGGGGAGGAATGCCTAATGACACACATCTGCTGATCCCCTTCCTCCAGCTAAAAGTGCAGATGGAAGTGCAGGGAGCAGGATCCAGAGCTGGGGATACAGCCAGGGGGGCTTCCAGCACTATTAATTGCATGATAGATATCTAAACTAACCACAAACTCTCAAAACAATCTCCTTTTTCTCAGAAGCTGATGCCAAAGGACCCGTGACAGCGTCAGCACCTGGCACTAAAGATCCCTGTGTGTGGGTGGATGGATGGTCCTTGAGTTTATTGTGGAATCAGAGTGAGGAAAACACCAAATTCAGTGAGGAAAAAGGGCCACTTGCTTCTGCAAGAAGGAAGAAGTGGAAGAATGCTTCCCTCTACCTAAACCCATCCCATTCCTTTTAGGAATAGCAGTGATACCTATAACAGACTTAACTCAACACTATCAGAACATTAATCAAAGAAAAAGGAAGCTGAAGGCTTTCAAATTGCCTTTCAATGCCCAATATTTTTTTTTATTTATTAATCAAATAAATTAGGACCAGATACCGGAATGAAAAGCTTTATGATCCAGTGACAGGAGAGGACATAAAATAAAGCATGAATTTCCCATCCTCTGCAGTTTGCACCCAGTAAGAACTGGGAGAATTGCCTAAATAACCCTCCAAAGGGGTTCTCCCCCTGTTGACAACAACAGGGAGGGAAAAGGGCTTTGCAGAGCCCATGAATTAACCCTAATTCCACGTTCAAGTTCTAACAAACCCATCACTTGCAGTAAGAGCTGTATTTTTAATGCACATCTGTGATATTGTCCCTCCACAGCCTGTGCTGGGGTCGGTGCCATTCCTGAGGATGGATAAACACTTGTCCATCATGGACATGCTCCCCTATGTCTGAGAGGAGTCGTGGTTCCTTTCTACTCTTCAAAATTGCACAGTTTGGCCAAAAAACAGTCACAGGGTTCACCTCAAAGAACCTCTGTCCTCTTCCCATTGCCCTCTTCTCATTGTCCTCTTCTCACACATTTAAGCTACCAAAAAAAACCACAAATAAATGAATTGGAAATAAAACCTCACCTTTCCTTGCTGGGATGAACGAAAGATTGAAACTCAGCTGTTCAAGGTGTTATTTTTCCTTTTCTTGTTAAATGCTGCTGTTTATCCAAATGCCATTTCTGTTGCCCACACACTAATTTGGCAATCAGAATTTCAGACAGTTCTTGGTGACCAAATGTGGTCCCAAACCACCCCTTTGGCCGTTTCCTTGGATGGTCCATGTGGCTTCTGAGATGAGAAACTCAATTTTTTATTACTGTGCAATAGGTAAAATGAATTTATTTGTACATCTCAGATAATGGTGAGCCTGCAACAGCTTTAAAATCCCCCCTCGGGTTTCCCTTTCTGAGGGCAACGATTCCTTGGATTCCCCTCTAAAAAGCCCTTTCACATCAAGGCGGCTTCTCCTGCTCCAAAGCCTCTGCCAACCCTTAATGCAGTAAAGGGGGGGAGAAAATTTTAATAAAGTTCCTTAAATCTCAGGAAATGAAGCTTTGCCTCCTTAA
Organism: Edolisoma coerulescens; assembly: GCA_013397115.1. Taxonomy (NCBI): domain Eukaryota; kingdom Metazoa; phylum Chordata; class Aves; order Passeriformes; family Campephagidae; genus Edolisoma; species Edolisoma coerulescens. Next base: position 2,116,524 of record VWZW01005771.1, read on the forward strand.
GTTCCTTTTAGGAGTGAAAGTTCCACTGTGGCCAGCCCAAAGCGTGCTGAAGTTACCATGCAGCTCCTCTGGATATTCGGATTCCTTGATAGTGCCTCCCTTCTCCCAGAGAATTCCCAAAGCTGCTGAGCCCTCAGCAAGCTGGGGTTTGCCCCTGAATCGATATTTGGGGTGAATTCACAGCAATTCCGTGGCTTTGTCAGCCCCATTCCTGGGAATGCCAACCAGCCCCAGGGGCTGGGTCGGGCTGTGGTCACCGACGCCCTCAAGTCCCAAATTCCTCCCTCTGAACTTAACCTCAGCTTTGAAAAGCAGGAACAGGAAGATAAGAAGGGAAGCAAATCCCATATAACTGCCTTTAAAGAGAGTAGAGGCTGCAAAGGTTTCTTTTTTTTTCCTTTTGCCTCTCTTTTTCTGCCCTTTTTTTTTTTTTTATATAACTCCTGCCGTTTGTTCCCTTGTAAAAACAGAGGCTTGAACCTTTCAAGCCTCCCAGCCCTTCCAGTGGGAATTCCACTGTTTGAGGAAAAAGTTCAAGGATTGCTCCCACAGTATTTAGGAACAGAGAAAATGGTGAAAGGTGATTATTTGTGTAAACACCTAAGAAATAAGGATTATTCAGCAGCATTTTCAGGTCTTCCTGCTTCCAGAGATATTATGTAATATTATAAATACATATAAAACCAGCTATTATAATAATCTGTCATATAATATGATAAAAATAAAATACCACATAATGGTATTTTATATATAAATACTTCACACTGTGAAGTTTCCCTCGTGTTAAGCTGTCCTGGCACTGCAAGAAAAAAGACCTCACTGGTTCATTTATGCTCTGTAAAATATTCCTGAGGGGGTTTCACCATTAAAAGGCTTTCACGGACTTGCAGTTAAAAATGTCTTGTTCCTGTGCCACCCTTTTGTGGAGCTGTGGCAGTGAGGGGATTCCTGAAGGGTTAAATTGTGATCAGGTTTGGCTAAAAGAGGAATGTTGCCTCCTCAGCCTTCCTTAGTCCTGAGGAAAAAACCTCGGAGCTGGCTTCTGACACAGAGAACCAAACACCTGATGGCAGCACATGGAAAGAGTCTTCGGTGCATTTGTGACAGCTCCACACTTCACGTTATTGAAATGGCTGGAGGGATTGGGGTTTTCTTTTTAAATGCTTACAATTTGATACTCTGAGTCACCAAACAGCTGCTGGGGTCCTGTGGTGCTTGTCTAGAATTCTTTATTTTTTGATCCTTTTACATTTAAACCCAAGGCACCTCCTATTTAAGATTCCATTCAAGGAGAAAATCTCCCGCTGCCTTCAACAGGTCCTGAATGATGTCTTGAGAAAGAGGAGAGACGAGCAGCAAAGGATTCAAAAATAACCTGAGGCAGCAAAGGTGCAGGATCTCATCTGAAGTAGAACAAAATGACTTGCAGACATCCAGTTCGTGCTGTTGGTTAATTGTGTGATGTCTGACTCTGGAATCCAGACAGTTTTATCATTTATCCCATTGGTTTAGGTGACGTAGCAAAGGAGCTGCTGCTTCAGGACCCTGTTTATTAATGAATGTTGTTAAATCAAAAGCCTTTATAGGATCATTTTGGCTGATGCCAACCCACCAATATGGCAGAGGGGAGGCTTTCAGCACCGAGCTGTTTGCAGAGGGCAAAAATATCTTCTGCTACCAAGCAGACCCTGGCACTTCTTCCTTCTCACTCAGAGCCTCTGCAGCTCCACATGCCAGTTCTCTGCTTTCCTTTATCCAAGGGTTTTGAGGGAATCTGGGCTGTACTTCAGATTTCCTAGCAAGGTAGGTGAGAAAAATGAGGATTTGGGTGGATTCATGTCCACCAAAGGGTTCCAGGATCACCGGGCAGGTCAAAATCACTGTCCTGGAGTGGACCACCCAAAGTTCAGACCTCCCTTGAAGGCCAAGTTCTCCAAACCTTCCTCAATTCTGTTATCGTGATCCATTTTGGATTCAGATCTCCACAGTTTTCTCAAAGTGTGGTGCCCACGTAACACCACAACTGGTGGGTAAGGGAGAAAATATAACTTCATGTGCATCACATCTGCTTATTTCTCTGGGGTGAGCTTCATTTCCTTGGACTCTGCTGGTCTCTACTGAAGGCAGTCCTGTGGAACAACTGACTGCTGGAGGGCTCTGTGATTGTATCCCTCTAATCCAGCTCCCCTGGGACTCAAATGGCAGCAGAACTGAGTCCTTATGAAGCACGACAGGCTTGGAAAGTTCACTCCCATTTTAGAGATTTCTAATCCCAGAGAGTCCTTAGATGGAAGGTTTTCCACAGGCTGTAGAAGACTTGAAATCGAGATGGGAATGGGGTATTTTGCTGGAAGCAGAGGGACAAGTGTCAGTGCCAGGGGGATTACAGAGCTCAAAAATATTTTCTTCATGGTGGATTTTGGAGACAAACAAGGGAAAAGCCCCAAGAACCCTCGTGCACAGACAAATTCGGTGGCTGCAGCTCACTGAGGCTGAATTTTACCTTGAAGAGGTAGAACTTTGCTGTCAGGGCTGTGTGAGCCCACTCAAGCTCGCTGCCAGGTGGGTGGATCAATGAGGCCAGGTCAAGCCGGGACAGAGGGAGATGAGAAAGGGAAAGAAGCACAGAGCTGACGTGAAGGATGGGGACAAGCCCTAGAAACACATGTGGCAGAAGATTAAACTGTCCCCAGAGCTTTGGAAGCACCGTGGGACACAACATCTGGCCACCAGCTGCTGCTCCAGAAGAGCCAACAATCTCCATGCTGCATCCACCAGCCTCACTCAGGTGTCCCAGGTGTGGATATCCCAGCAGGAATGGACACAAGGGTGGATTCTGGTTGGATTGGGAGTCCCAGGAAGAGAATGAAATAAACCCAACTCAGCCCAGAAGGGAGGTGGGGGACTGAACGCAGGAGAGCTGCTCTGGGACACGAGCAGAGGGTTTCTAGGCAGGCTCAGGAGCAGCAGCAGTGGCTCGGAGCCAGCTCCCATCAGCAGCACACAATTTGTCTCCGAGTGCAGTTGTGCCTCCCCAGGCCCTTAAATAGCTCAGAAATGGAGGGCATCCATCAGCAGCCCAGCCCAGAGCGTTCCCAGAGGGAGGAACCGCCGGGGCTCTGCACCCTGCCAGACCTTTTTGGGAGATAAATGAGCCCTCCCCCAGGGGGAAAGGCAGGAGAGTGATGGGCTGAGCGGGGGCTCGGGGTGAAGCAGGAGCCACAGGTGATACTGTCCCCGTGAGAATCGACCGCCCCAGTGGAGCCAGAGCAGCACCGGGGATGTTTTGTCTCCTGTGCTGAAGCCACATTTTAGCAAAAAAATTCTTAATGTGAGAGTAAATATTTTTGTATATCACAAAACATGCAGCTTTCTAAACCTCAAAAAATATCTGGGTTAGGCTTTATTCGTCTTTATTCTAGAAATCTTTTAGGATTTTTATTTTCTATGTATAGGGGGAGGTGATGGCAGGAAATGCTGTGTTATAACAGGGAATATTTAATGCAGAAGTATCCTACAATATCCAAGAGAAATTCCTTTTCTCACCTTGGACCTTAAAATGAAGGTGCTGAGTGACCTGGTACATGTGGGTGGTGCTGAGCCCCTCTGCCAAGTGGTTGAGAACCCATAAATATCAAAAACTCCCAGCTCCGCACATATTAATATCAGGAAAATCACAATTTGTATATTCCCACTGTGTAGGAGCCATCCTTATGGGGGATTCCCTCAAAGAACTTAAAAAAGAAACTTAAGTCTGTACAGTCACTCGACATGAATCCTAGAAAACATCCAGGAAGAGCAAATGTTCAAAAAAAATAATGATGTAGGCAGAGGTTTTGGGACTTTAAACTGAACATATTTTCTTTACCTATGCCCTAAACAACAACAGCAGCTAATAATTTAACCAAGGTCATCCTGCCAAAACTTGCATGGTTTTCATCTTAATGAATTAAATTGATCCAAATACTCATTCTCAGACCTTAATGAGTAACCCAAAAAGCATCAATTTGAATGTGGCCATGGTGGGAATGAAAAAAAAAAAAGAAAATGCAGCAAAAATACATAATCACCCATCTGAATAATTTCAGTATTCTGAGGTTTATATGTTTATTCAGACTTGATCATTACTTATCTAGATATTCCAAAAGATGGATAAACAGCCAGATAACGTCAATTATCCTCAAATAGATCTGGAGGAACTCAAATAGGCTGAGTGAAGTTTCCTTGGATTTACACCCCACTTGCTAACGAGCTTGCAGAGTGTTTTCTTTTCCCCCCTGTTTTTGCCAGGCTGTTAAAAACCTCAGAAAATTTGTATTTAAATGGAAAGGAAAATGCTGGCTGGGTTTATCTTCTGCCTGCTTTAAGTCAGATGAGTGCCAGCACAAGGAGCTTCTGCAGAAGTGTGGACATGGACACATCCCAAAGGGAAATGGCCTCACGTTGCACCAGGGGAGCTTGAGGCTGGATTCACCATCCCTGGAGGTGTTCAAGGAATGACTGGACGTGGCACTCAGAGCCATAGTTTGGTTGGCAAGATGTGGATCAGTCAAAGGTTTGACTCGATCTTGGAGATCTTTTCCAACCTGAATGATTCCATCATTCCATGATATGCAGGGGATATCAAGGTGAGCTACCAATGCCGGTGTCCAACCATGAGCAAGAGTGGGTGAAGAAGGCAAACACCTTCTCAGAGCCTGATGTGGAGCAGAATTCACTGGGACAGCATTTGCAGAGAGGGTTTGGATCCCCTCTCCCAGCAGGATTTGCTCCCCATGGTCTGTGGTTTGAATTCCCTCTCTCAGCAGTATTTGCTCCTCATGATCTCCAGGTCGAATCACCTACCACAGGAGGATTTGCTCTCCATGATCTCTGGGTTCAATCCCCTCTCCCAGCAGGATTTTCTCTCCATGATCTCCGGTTCGAATCCCCTCCCACAGCAGGATTTGCTCCCCATGGGCTCTGGGTTGAATCCCCTCTCACACCAGGATTTGCTCTCCATGAGCTTCAAACTCCTGGACAGTCACACACCTCAGGATGATGTTTGAACACATTAACACAATTTCCAGCACTGGCTTGCACCAGACTGTGTTGGATCAATGCATCCTAGGATATGGAATATCCTGAGTTGGAAAAGACCCACACGGATCACTGAATCCAACATGGATCATCCAAACCAAACCTGGTTGAGGACAGTTGGCTAACAGGATACCAAACTACACAAAGCTTTCTTTCAGCCTGAAAGGGAAAAAGAAATATGATTATCTTTCTTTTTTTCTTTTTTTTAGCAATTATTCCTTGTTTCCAAATTCCCATCTATTTCCTGGTTCCAGCCCAGACGTGCCATGGGAAAGGCGGTTCTCACGGTGTTTGCACAAACAGGAAGCATGCAAATTTTCAAAAGAGACCCTATTTTTATGAGAGCTCCCGCTGAGTTTTGCTGACTCAAGAGACCTTGGCCTGCATTTAAATAAGCGGCTTTGGAGGAACCAAATTAATCCTTGAGTCTCCAAACTCCTTATCTGCCGTTCATTTTCCAAAAGAGAGCTGAGAGTCTGGCTCAAAACCCTCTGCCCACAGTGTGGACTCAGAGCCTGGTACAGATCCTGCAGGACAGGGAGGCTCTAGGACTTGGAGCAGTTATGAAGAATCCCATTTTACTGCTGCCAAATATTTAGGGAATCCCTATTTCTTTCCACTCCTGGGAAGGGGATCTGGCCAGATGTCACGCCGAGCTGTCAGAAAACATCACCTTCCTCCCTCCTGATGCTGCCCAGAGCCTGAGATGTCAAGAGCCATCAGTCCTGAAGGGGATGTTTATTTCTGTTGATGCTGAGGTGGAGATTTGTATCCTCCTGGCATCCTCTTGGAGCAGCACCATTCCCTCCAATCCCTCTCCAGCTCGGCTGGGTTGGCTCAGCCTTTCCAAGGGATGGATTTTGATGCTCTCCGTCCTGGCAGGTGCCATTCACACCCATGGAAATGAGCCTGATCCCACCAAAACCTGTCCAAACCTCATTCTGGGGTCTGAGGACTGCAATTTTTATTCCCAGATGGAAATTGATGCTTTCAGGCAGGTTGGAAGGGGCGGCTGCTCCGGGAAACAACAGGCTTTTTGAAGAATAAGGTGAAAGGACCTTTTCTGTGGCTGAAATTCTTGATGCTAATTTTAACAAGTCTTCCAACCCCTTGAAAATTGCCACTCTGAAAAAATAAACAGGGCCCATGTTCAGCCACTGAACTGGCACCCAGGCTCTGCTGGGCCACCACTGGGAATACCTAACAGTAGCCAGCCTTATTCCTGCCTGCAGAAACGATGGGAGAGAGAGAGAGAAAGGGAGAAAGAAAGGGAGAGAGGGCTACTCCGGGCTAATTGGGCCGTGGTTGGATGGGGCTGCTGACTTTGGGCTGGTTTTAAGTTACATGTGAACAAGTGAAATGGAATATAAATAATAGCAGGGGGAGAGCTCCAGTGGAAAATCCAGCCAGAGTCTGCCTGCTCTGGCATTCATCAAGTCCTGCTGTGGTTTGTGTCACTCGAGGCAGGGAGCTACCCTTGGAGAGAGCCCACCAGTGCTCCAGGGATCCTCTGGGGAGGGATCTGCCTCCCCCAGGTTGGGAAAAGCCCCAAACAAGGGAGTCCCTTGATTTAGAAGCTCTCAGTGAGCTGTTCTCTATCGAGCTCTAGATCCTGCCCTGGCAGAGCCCAGCATTGCCATCAGTCCCCAGGTTGAAAAGGCCGATGGATGCAGTTTGGGATTTGTGTTGGGAAGGGGTGGCTTTCCTTCCAGCAGTCCTTTCAGAAAGGCTGCAACAGACCCAGCAAAGAGATCTTCACATGCTCTGCTTTTCCCAGAGATCCTCAAGCACAGAGCAGTTTTAAGTCTGAAATCAAGCCCTGCTACACCAGGTACAGGCAACACCGCAGCTGACAGGGATTTATGAAGTCCCACACACAAGCTCCCTTTAATAATCAGTTCTTTCCTATCATTTCAGCCCATGTCTTCTGTTTTGCTACCCATGATTCAGTTTTTCTTTTCTTTTTTCATTTTTTTCCCAATAATTTCAATTTTCAAGCGCAGGCAACCTGCAGGACATATTTGGAAATTAAAAATTTTATCATTCCTCCTACAAACACAAACATGGCCCTTGGAGGGATGAGTCCCCCACATTTCATGCATAGCCACAGCTCTGTCTCCTATTTCCTCCTTGGCTTTGTTGTCAAGGCTTTTTTCCCCTGTAATCATCTTAGTTTGGTTTGTTGGGGTTTTTTTTCCTCTCTGCTACATTTCCTCTTCATTCCTCCATCACTTCCTGCCTGTATTCTCCCTTCCATCCTTCTCATTATCTCTGCTGACAGGAGATTTCCCCCCATCTCTGACAAGCCACACTTTCAAAGCTGGTAGATAAACGGAGCTGGGTTGGTTTGTTCGTCATTACACAGAAGAGATGCTGAAATCCCTTTTTTCATTAACTTCTATATATTTATAACTGGGATCCCTGAAAAAAATCCACTTTATTGCTTATCTCCATGGGTGCATCAAGTTCTCCTGTTCCAGGACTTTCTGAGACTGCAAGGGAATCAGGAATACAGAAAACTCTGGAGTTATTTTCTTGGCAAATCTGAAGCATAAATATGAACCCAGCAAAGGATCTGGGGAGGAAACACCCCAAAACCAGGGCAATCCTTTGAGCAATCCTGATGTTTCCCCATATATATTTTTCCCCACCTGCCTGTTCCTCTCCATCCTTGTTTTCTGGCTTTAATGCTGGGAGAACATTAAACCCCACTCTGAATAAAATCCTGAAGGGCAAATCAAAGGAAAAAAAGCTTTACCACAGAGGATGGGTGCAAACACAATTTGTTTTAAAGTCTTACAACCAGGCAATGTGCTTTTTTTGTTAGAAACGCCCCGATCATTCCACAATGGCCACGGCACCAGAAGGAGACAAAAAGAAATCTTTATGGGATTGTTGAGACAATAGTTATTTGTCATAAATCTGAGCCTGGCTGGTCCTGAGCCAAACACTGGAAGTTTGTCCTGGCAGACGTGGTGTTACATCACAAACAGGATTATGTCATGCTGGAGGCTGCCAGCCTGGAAGTCTGAGACAGCATCTGGGAGTCCTGGGAAGCAGGGGACAACTGGCCCTGTCACCAGCAGTGACCCAGAGCATTCCCAGTGCTGAGAGGCAGTGCCAGCCTGCAGGCAATGGGTGGGAAAGAGAGGGGAGCAAAGAGCAGGTGGAACTCTGGAAGAACACAGCTCCAAGCAGGATTACACTGCCAGAATCAATTGGGAAGATGCTTGAGCTCCTGATGTGAGATATGAGATCTCCAAGTGCAGGAATCACCAAGGTTCAGCAGGGAAAGGGGAGCAAATGCTGTGGTGTGACAGGTGAATATGACAGGGGGGTGAGGCATGGGCTGCCCAGAGAAGCTGGGGCTGCCCCTGGATCCCTGGAAGTGTCCAAGGCCAGGTTGGATGGGGTTTGGAGCCACCTGGGATAGTGGAAGTTGTCCCTGCCCTTGGCAGGGGGCTGGAACTGGATGAGATTTAAGGTCCCCTCCAACCCAAACCATTCTGTGATTCCATGAAATTATGGATTTTTACTCTTTTTTCCCATTTCCTTCACTGCTGCTGGGTGTTGGATCATGGAAAGCTGCGAAGTTCTCAGTGCTGGATTATGCTCCGTGTCTTGACCTTAAGGCCAGTAAAGCAGCTGAGGAAACCTCAACCTGACTTCAAACTTTTGCCTTTTTTTGACACAAAATCACAAAATCCTTGAGGCTGTAAAAGCCCTCTTAGGTCATCAAGTCCAACCCTTAACCCAGCACTGCCAGGGCCACCACTAACCCATGTCCCCAAGTGCCACATCCACACGGCTTTTAAATCCCTCCACCACTGCCCTGGGCAGCTGTGCCAAGATGTGAGTTCTTACTGTGAGCAGTAATGTTTCAGGAGCCCCTGCGGATCAGCCCAGGAAAAGAGAGGGATCAGTGCTGGAAAATGCCCACAGGACAGGCTGGATTTCAGGGAAAAAGCCCAAACGACCACACAGGTCAGTGTTTCCACACGTGGGCACATTTCTGTGTGTGAGCAGGCCCATGCTGAGAGCACACTCCAGTGCACCTAAACCTCACATTTAAAAAGCCCAGGCAAAAAAAACATAAAAAGAAAAAGAGCGGTAAAAAAATAAAAAGAAATATTTGGGCAACTGGAAGGAATTATTCATTTTCCATAGCCTGGGCTCTATCCATAAATCATCCATAATTTTTTCGATGTCTAGAACAATGTTACCATTTGATGAAATAAAATACCAAACCTCTGTGACATCATCTTTTATCTAAAGAGTCCTGCAAACTTGGTCATGTTCCTGAGCCACATTTGTTCTGCAGATATTTAGACCAAACCTGACATTTTATAGACTTCCTCCTGCTCGTGCATGTGTTGGAGACAGTTGTTTGGATTAGCACGATCAAAAAATTTAACACAGCCTTTCAAGATCCCGTTTTCATCTGGATTTGCACAACACAGAAGAAAGCACGATGCCAAAAATATGTTTTTTTGGAAAACATCCACTTTGTTGCGACTGTTTGTAGCTGGTAAAATCCTGGGATGCCCTGATTACCATGACCTGTGTGCTTTCATACAAGGCTGAGATATAAAAGCTCTGTATACAAATGAAAACCGTTAACTTTCATACCACATGTGTTGTACTTATGCCAGTGGGAAATGACAGAGAATGTACAAGGTCATGGTTTACTAAAAATATAAAAGTTTAACATGTGGTGTTAATAGAACACACAACAGGGGTCACTGGTACAATGGAAAATAATTCATTTCCAATGTCAGGCCAAGTAATTCACTAGGAAAGAACATTTGAAAATGTGTTACTTATATCTTTTCTCTTTCTGTTCTTTAGGAGGAGTTTCAGGGCAAAAAAAAAAAAAGGCAAAATTACTGCTAATACCAATGCATAAATAATAACCATGATTCCCATTTCAACTGTGTCAGAACCAGGCCCATCAGCCCTACAGGAGCTGGCAAACCTCTTCTCCCTCCCTCATGTTTGACTGGAATGAGCACTAAACCCCACCAGGATGATTTTAAACTTAGATCAATATCTCTGTAGACATTGGGGTGCCTCAGCCCCAAACCAGGTGCCACAAAACTCCTGCCCAAACTCTGCCTAATCCAGTTAGAGCGTCAAGCACAGGAACAGCTGCCCAGGGAGGTGGTGGAGTCACCATCCCTGGAGAAATGACTCTGGATGTGCTCTGGTCCAGCTGACAAGGTGGTGATCAGTCAAAGGTTTGACTTGATGATCTCAGAGCTCTTTTCCATCCTCAGTGATTCCACGATTCTGCCAGCCCAGCAGGAGTCAGTGTGCCCAGAGTTACGTGCCATGAGTGCAGGGATTTGTCTGCACAAACCCAGCACTGAAACCCCACCAGAAATCCCAAAGCTGGTGTCACACTCCACATCTCAGCTCATCCGGTGGTCCTGCCCAAAACAATGAGCCAGGCTGAGCCTTGCACAAGCTGGAGCCACAGGGCACAGTTGCAGTGTCCCCTCTGTGACATCCAGTCAGAGCCCCCCTCTCACAGGGGCTGCCACCCCTTCTGCCCACAACTCCTGGCACCACCAGCACCACTCGAGGTCCCCCCTGCCCCATCACCTGCACAAGACCCAGCACTCATCCCAGAGACTCCACACTACTCAGGCATCTCCAGTCATGTGAAGGAAAAAAATAATTAGAAACAGAGGTGACAGAGCTGCTTGCTCCGAGTGATAGATAAATCTGTGAAATTGAGCTGTGTTGGGTACCACAGCTGGTGCTGCTGGCACGATGCTGGCTCCAAGGAATGCATCTCCGGAGTCTCACAGCTATTGCATTCATGCTCAGAGAGCTGATGCAACCCCAGGCTGGCCAGAAGCATCCCAAAAAATCCTGCTCAGCTGCAGCCGTGCCCTTACCTGCCCGTGCCAACGTGCCACACGCTGCTCTGTCAGCAGCTTTTGCCTGAAGAGAGCAGCAGGTGAAACTGTTTTTCTTTCCTTCCCTCCCTTGCCGAAAGTGCTTTGATTTCTGGGTTGGCTCAGTGAGTTTCTGTGCCATGCATGTCCCTGTCTGGACAGTCAAACTGATGGAAAACATGTTTGAACTGGCTGTCCTTCCCTCCTGGCTCCTGATGTTCCTGCTGCCACCTCCAGTGCTCACTCCACAGAGCTGCACCGGTGCTGCCAGAGATGTTTGATGCTCTTCAAGCAAAAATGGTCATGGTCAAGCTAGAAAAGCTGCTGGAAACCTTCTGTCAGCTGGACCACAGAGACCTATCTGTGGTGCTTCTTTGTAGGGCTCGGCTCAAGACACAGCCAAAGTTTTTAGGTCAAATCTTGAAACTGTCTTCCCCTGGGAGTCCCGGGAAGGATTGTGAGCAAGGCTGCAGCCTGATTTGTGCCCATCTACATCACCCCCAGTGTCACTGAAGTTTATGGGATTCTTCCAGCCTGACTCAGTCAAAGGATCATTAAAATAATACAGTGAGGAAACAGTCTCAAACCCACGGCGGGGCAATTAAACCGAGCAGACAGACGGAAAGATGGATCAGAGGGAAATGTATGCTGGGCATTGAAAAATACAGCGTGGGGGCTGTGCAGGGCTATTCCCAAAAACAACTTCATGACACCTCCCGACTGGAAAAAACTCCTTTATAAATTGTTGTCTTATTTCCTGCAGCCCTTTGGATGCACTAAACCAGCAGCACTGATGGCACTGGATAAGGATATTCCTTTTCCCCTCCAAAGCTTTGAGTGGCAAATGCCAGGGTGGAATTAATCTTTCCTACCCGAACGTGCACTCAACACATCCTGCTTGCTGCGATTAACAACCTGACATAAAAAATGTTACAGGGCATAGAACGCTCATAATAAATTCCTAAGAGATGATATTAGCTGGCTGTTGGAGAGGCAGCCGTGTTACAACACACTGAGCTCGCTCTAAAGGACGATATTTAGGCAGATTTCATTGCAATACTGAGAATGACAGGGTATAATGTGCTTTTTTAAAATTAATCCTCCAGTTTTCTGACGTTGTCCAAGAATTTGAAATGAATTTTTAAAAGATACCATTTGTGATGTGTAACAGGATTTTCTGTGGGGTTAAGGACCTGCTGAAGTGAGGGGAGTCATCCCACTGATGGAAACATTAGTGCATCTCTAGCAGCACTGAAGAAAAAGAAAAGTAAATTATTGTAGCTCTTGAAACAGTGAAATTTCTCCTTTTACAAGCTTCTCTCATGGTCTTGAGCTGCCCTGAGTCAGGTTAAACCCTTTTCTTGGCCAGCCCTGCCTGCAGTGCCCCACAGGTGAGCGTGGCTCAAAGGGTGGCTGGTGACACTTTAACCCCCTGCATGACTGCCTGCAACCTCCTAAACCCACCCAGGTGTCCCACAAAACACATTCCAAAGGGAGCAGATCCCTTCTTTAGTATCTCTGTGCACATTTACAGTGGTTTCTCATCCCCCAAGGAAAAGGAAATCTTGTTTTCCTTAGTATCCGTTGATGATGCTTCAGGTTATAAAGAAAGGAGCCCATTTATTTTAAAATAAAGCATTAAACAACTCTTGCAGATATGCTCATGTGTGTGCTCAGAGAGACAGATACCCTGGCAACTATCACGGGGACATTTTTAGAAAATTTCTTAATTCTCTGGCCCAGGGTTTTGTTATGACATGTAGCTGAGAGAAGGGAGAGATGCGGTTTCTCCGGCCCCTGCCAAACCCTCTGATTTTCACTGTTTGCTTTGTTCATTTAAAAAAGTAGCAACAATTTCAAGAAGTTGCCCACAGGATCAACTACAACTGATGGTTGTATCCTCTGCTGGCACAGGCTCTGGGTAAGGACTACGTGTGGGGATGTGGGGAAGGAGAGGAGGGAAGGGGAGGATGCACGAGACACTGAACTGACAGAGCTTCCTTTTGCAATTCTCCCTCTCTGCTGCTCTATTATTCTTCTGTCACTAATCACAGTTAAATAAATTATTTCATATATGCCATCTTAATAATTTGAGCTATGTCCCTTCTAAGCCATATACATCAGGATGTCCCTATAAATCAGGGAATGTAAGCAATGTGAAACATGTCCAAAAAGCAAAATCCAAAAGCTGACCAGTCAGGTGAGTATCAGTACTTTTAGGAACTTTTCCTGGTGTTAAATGAATTTCCATACAGCTGCAGGCAGAAATATTTCAGAGTAAGTCACTTTTAACATCCATCTGAGGGGAAAACTAAGGTGAGGTGGTTGGGATCCTCAGGGCTGGGATTCAGGGTCAGTGGGAAACTTTTAACGGAGAGCCAGAAAATACCCAGGAAGAGCTGAGCTCCCAGGCTGTTTGGTGAAATTTGGACTTCTTGATCTTGGAGATCTTTTCCAACCTTAATCATTTTATAATTCTGTGATAGCTGAGCCAGCAACGCAGCCTGGGACAAGGACATTTAGGGGAAAGCAGGTGGCACTGAAGACTCAGCACCCAGAGCTGACACGATGCCTCTTTCCCCATGGAAAGCCCTTAAAATGCAACAGGGTCCAACTGAGATCCTCAGTGTGACCACAGAATCATTTAGTTGGAAAAGAACTCCAAGACCATCAAGTCCACCCTCTGATCACCAGTTTGTCAATTAGACCAGAGCCCTGAGTGCCATGTCCAGTCCCTGGCAACATTTAATTGGGATCAAGGCTGAAAAGAGGCTTTTTTATATCTTGTATGGACTTTTGTCTATCTAATACCCCCTAAAAAACCTGTATTTAATCAGGACAAATCTGCAGAACAGAAGAGTGGCATGAACTCAGTGACAGCCCTCAGAAATAAATCACACCCAGGCCTGAACGTGGTAAAAACTGGTGGAGTAAACAACACCAAATTAACGAATTGCATGTGATCAGGAAGAAAGAGGGTGTAAAACCCAGCTCCAAGCCAGCACTGGTACAAGGTCAAGCCCAGGTTACTTTCCCACAGGAGCTTTCCCTGTTTGGGCAGATGGATCCGTCTGGCTGATCTATATTTAACTAGTCCAGAAACAAAGCCAGATAACCAGGTTAGGGTTAGTGCTCGGGGTGCCGTGTGCCTGTGTCAGGCAGGGTGTCCTGGTCACACAATTAAATGCTTTCCTGTTGGAGCAATTAGCAGAGACACGCCGAGATTTATAGAGCCCTAATCATGGCAGACATTCCCAGCTCCCTATCTGAGGGACTCAGCCTGTGCTTCTTGCCAGGTTCCCATTTCCACCACATTTTTGCAGTTGCAAAATTAGATTAAGAAAGGAGACGAAGGCAAAGGCTTCTCGCTGGCTGCTGGCATTTTGATTCCCTTCCTTCCCCGGACTTTGTTTATGTGTTACTCCACTTTAAACAACCTCTCTCACTGTCTTTTCCTTGACAAGAGCTGTCTAGATGGAAACAGAGATCGAGGCATCCCTGCTCTCTCTGTTGAACCTCTCTGGGAAAGGATGGAGCAACCCCGACCACTTTTATCCTGTTAGTACATGTGAAAAAGCCCCAAACTGGCCCTGACACAAAAGGAGTTGGGCAAAGCAGAGCTGGCTGCTCGTAGCCAACGTGGCAGCAGCGCCAAAGCCTCGGAAGATGTGAAGATTTAGGGCTCTGACTCACAGACGGAGCAGATTAAACTCAGGCTTCCCACAGCTTCCTGCCCTGCCCCGGTTTAAAGCCTCCCTCCTCCACAGCACGGACATTTCAGCCCTTCAGCAAAGCCATTTCCATGGCACCTGCCCCTCAAAGATTTCTTGTTCTTGCCCCGTTTTTTTACATGGGGGAAAATTGAGGTGCAAAAATGCTTTGCTCAAAATATTTAGGACTGGCTGGTCAGAGCTGTATTTCCACATCAGCATAAAGACACCTATTAAAAACCTGCACAGACCTGTAGGCAACTCTTGGAAGTGTCTCAGAGTTAGAAATCAGGTCTTAAGGACTGGCTTTTTCATTGCTTTCCTCCCATGACTCCCTCTCAATAGAGTGGACATCATGTGAGTGCCAATGGGAATAAATCATTATTAACAGGATAAAAGAGTTTCCTCTCCACTTTCTTAGCCCAGGTGAACAGGAGCTGATGAGAAATCCATGCACAGCATCACTCCATCCCATCAGATGGATCTGGGACCATGACCAGCAATCACACCTAGATTTAGTTTTCACAGCTGAAGATCTCTAGGACTGTCAGTCACAGCCCCACTTCACAGCCACGAGCATCAGTGTGAGTTAAAACCCATGGTGGTCAGCATTAATACGGCTCCACAATTCCATGAGAGCCCTGGGATGGCAGGGACAGGTGTAAACT
Organism: Edolisoma coerulescens; assembly: GCA_013397115.1. NCBI lineage: Eukaryota > Metazoa > Chordata > Aves > Passeriformes > Campephagidae > Edolisoma > Edolisoma coerulescens. Next base: position 2,131,884 of record VWZW01005771.1, read on the forward strand.
CAGTCCTCAGGAGGACTGTCCCTTCGCAGGTTGCTTTCAAAAATCCCCGGTGCAGCGCCGTTTCTTTCAGGGGATTTGCCTCCTTATCAGCATTTAGCATCTGCCAAGTTATTGAAATGTGATTTAATTCCTCATCTATGTGAGCTGGACATTTGTGTTCTGCTTCAGTGCTGAAAAGTCCAGGGTAAGCCAAGAGGTTCCTGGAACACAACAGTTAATGAGGAAAAGTTGTCTTGGCAGGAGAAATGGCCTCATAGGCTGGTTCGAATATATTAAAGGTGAAATGTTTTGCAGTGGGGAGGATGCTCTTTCCAGCCCAAGCTTTTGAGGTTGAGTTTCCTGATTTGCATTCTTTTGAAAGCACAGATAAAAGCTTGGAGTCATTTCTGCTTCCTTTGCTGTTTGGAAAAGTCCAGGGGCTAGCATGGAGATGCTGAGGGATGTACTTGGCACACACAAAACAAAAAAAAAAATATAACGGAAAGAAAAACCAAAACAGGAAGAAATGAAGAGTTTGGGCGTGTGCTTACAGGAGTTACTGCTCCTCTGGTTTGAAGGCTGGTGAATTCACCACCATGAACAAACTCTCCTGTCCTGCAGCTCTCTGATGGCATCAGCTGCAAGGTTTTGTGAGGGGAAACATGGAGTTATTCTGCTCAGATTGATGGATATCAGTGGGAGAAGGAACCCTGTGAGCTCCTTCTCACCCTGGATAACTCTGGAGAGCCTCCCCTGCTGCATTTCACGCTTTCATGTGGGGCTGAGGGCAGCAGCCCTGGCAAGTGAGACATCTTGTCTTTATAAAGGATCTTTCCCAGTGGATCAGTCCCTGATGGAGGAAAAGCATCCCTTTAAACCATCACCACTCACCTTGCGGTGTGAGGGTCCCTCCTGCCCATTTTCACACGTCCAGGGGGGAATACGAGAACTCATAATCAAGCTTTCAACCTCCCTGTTTGGCTCCTGCTCTGGGAGCAGCCGCTGCTCCCGCCTGCCTTTGAAGTGGATCTGAGCTGCAGTGGCTCTGAGATGACACTGAAGTCACACCTCTGCTGCATTCTTATCTCTGTCAGTGGTCTTTGAATCGCTGACACGTTGGCAGCCCGATGGCCCTTCTGGTGAGCGGGCTGTCCCCTGCGTGACCTTTGGATTTCTGAAGGAGACACCTGAAACCCCAAATGGAAGGGATCAGAAGAAGGGGGAGTCTCACCTCTTCTTCATCAGCTGCCAAAGAGCTGTCTCCCCTTCCACAGGAAACAGCATCTGTCTTATCTCTTTATTTGTCTCCCTTTTTGAAACTTTTCTTTTAGACATGGGACCTTTTGAAATTGCATCTTGTTTTTCCTTCTTTCCAATCCACTATCCTGCAAGTAAATATCATTGCAGAAGGGACGGTTGGAGAGGGAAGGAGGTTGTGCTGCTGTTGTGCAGAATAAAGATGAAGTCCCAGAAAATATCTGAGTTTTTGGTCAGCTGCAAGAGCACAGAACACAAACCAAGCAGCACTGCTACAGCAGAGAGCAGATTTCCCTTCTCATGTTGTAGTTCCTTTCATTTCAGCATCAATCCCACTAAAAAGGAGCAGGATAATACTTTTATATAAAGATTAAAATAAAATTCTAAAAAAATCTTTGGACAATTTTGTAGAACATCAAAGAGCTTCTGCCTCTCCCCATCTTCACCTGAACTCGTTTCTCATTCTCATTCCTACCATGTAACACTGATAATAAATCTGGACTTTATGAGCTTGTGAGTGATTTTACAGTGTTCTCCAACACGAGGGGAGCAACTCCAGAAATGGCATCAAGCCTGGGACCTCCTGCCAGAAAACTCCGGTGCAGTTACTCGGGGTGGCCAGAAATGGAAGTGTTGTGTTGATGGTGCCTGCAGGGTTTCAGCGCTCAGGTGCCAGAGCTGGATTTGCTGAGCAGCGATGGCAGAAGGTCCCCTGAGCAGTGCAGGGCACCATGGGGCCCCTGGACGTGTCCCACGGTCCTGGGCAGCCCCACTCCAACCCATCGCTCAGGACTTTCCTTTGCTTTCTTGCCCGGGCAGCAAAACAGAGCAGCTCTCATTTCTCCTCAGAGGACCAGCTCGCTCTTGGAAATCTGCTGCCAGCACCATTCCCTCTTCCAAGCTCCCTTTCCCTCCCTCCTGTGCTACAGATCCACAGCCCCATTTGCATTTGTGCTTTTCAGCCATGTAACGAAGACCAGAAGGGCTGCTGTGATGGACAGAACCGGCCCAGCTCTTGCTGGATTTTGATGAAAGGCAATTTGATTTCCACAGCCAAGTTATTTAATGAGCCTCTAAAATTACAGCCACAAATTATGCACATACAAAACTATGCATTTGTGCACTGAAGAGGCAAGATTTCCAAAACAGGAAGCCGTTGGTCTGCATTAAAAGCAAACCCCTGCCTGCGTAGCTGGTTCCCCATATCAATGCGTGTAATTATTCCGGCTGCCCGGCCAGCGCAGTGCATTGAATGCACAATGGCCCTGTAGGTACCCAGCTCCCCCATTTTCACGTTACAGATGTCTCCTGCTGTGTTTTTACATCCATTTGCCACAACTGGGCTGCACATTCTGTGTCTGGAGCAAGGGAGGACACGGCTCCCACCACGCAAGGAGCCCGTGCACCATTTGCTGGTGTTGAGCAAGGGGTAAAGCTGCCTTAACCTGACTGCCTCCTCCTTCCACTCTCCACCTGCACAACCAAATTTTGTTTAAGATGTCTGAGATGGCCATAAATCTGCAAACTTTGCACCCCGAGCACTGTGAGGGTGGGGAGGCCCTGGCAGAAGGTGCCCAGAGAAGCTGTGGCTGCCCCTGGATCCCTGGAAGTGTCCAAGGCTAGGTTGGATGAGACTTGGAGCAATCTGGGATGGCAGAAGGTCCCTATTAGAAGGGACTTCCACTCAGGTCTGTTATTTTACCATGGAGTATTTCAGTGAAATGTCCTTGAAATATCCTCTTCAAGTAGCGTTTTCAACATTTATGGCATAAATTTATTTAATAATAGCAATGTTCCTTGCTCAGTAAAACCTACTCTCACAGAATGGTGTTGGAAGAGCTGTCAGCTAATTCCACAAAGCTCAAGAAAATCTCTAGGAACAGTGGCCAAACAAATTGGATTTCTGTTCTCAAAGTGATTTTTGCTGCAGAGAAATGAGGTGCTCGAGTGACAGCCCCGTGGATGACAGCCCCATGGATTTTCCAGAACCCTTGGGAAGCATGAGGAATACTGAGAAATTCAGAGCAGCACATATTATCCTTACACAGAGCTGTCTCCAGAACACTTTCAGTTCAGTTTCCAGAAACTCCAGAGTTCTGAGCTACCAGTTTCTTTTTTAACCCTTGCAAACCCCTCTGTGGGCACCGTGAGCAGATGGAAAATGATCCGCCCTGGTTTGTTTTATTTTGTTTTCTGTTTGCCTCTTTCTTGAAGCAAGTAAATTGTCTTTTTTTTGCCAATTCCTCTCAAAAAGAGCACGGTCTCAACTTTTTCTTTTAAGGACTCACACAGCCACCATCAGTGTGCAAAAACCAGCAGCATTTAAGTGATCTCAATGCACAGTCAGCCGGGGCATGAATTTATTTTTATTTCCTTTTCAGACAAAATGCACGTCTTTGTTTTTCATCACGTATTCCCTAATCCAACCTAAGCTGTTATTTAAGCGCAGTTTTTTTATCTTGAATAAGTCCTTTGTACAACCTGACCATTTATAGAAAGTTATAGAATGAAAATTCCCCAGAATGCAGCGACAACTCCCAAAACTGGAGCTCCTGGGAGAGCCAAAGAACTTCAGGAATAAGAAGAGTTTCCTGTGCAGCAGGAAATGCCAACACGCACCTCCCTGGGCAGAGCAGGATTGGCCGAGTGACCCGAGAAGGAGGTGACAGCAGGGCTGGAAAGGCTGAGCGTGGCATTTCCTAAACTTAGCAACACATGAAATGCAGAGAGGGGCAGCCTCGGGACTTTTCAGCACAGCCATTCTCTCAGCAGTTAAAATATGGGGCTGTGAGAGCTGGCGAGGCACTGAGAGCTTAGGCAGAAAAGGAGATGCTTTCCAAGGGAGAAAAAAAAAAAAAAGGAGGAAAAGACTGCAAGGAGGTCAGGGCAGATTATGGAAAGATTTCATCACCAGCAAAGAGATTTGAGATTTCTTCCTCTTCCAGCTTTTTTTCTGGATATCTGAGTATTTTGGGGGCACTCGTGCTGGACAGCACAGCACTGAAGTCTGCTGGTAAAGCTGGAAGGAGCTGCCAGATAAATCTTAAACACTGCAGGAACTGAAAGCAGGGCCTTACACCAGGAGGGGACTTGAGCCAGTGCAGGGGGAAAAACATTTCCAAAGCGTCCATGGTCAGCTCTGCTCCAGCTGTGAATCCAGGATGGAGAACATGGACCATCTTTGTGGAGATTTAAACACCCAGCTCGGGAACCAGTGCTCAGCTTCTGCCAAGCTGGACACAACCACCCACAGCTGAGCCTTGGAAAAGTGCAGCAGAGCATCTCCAAGAGAAATCTTTTCAAAAGCCCAAGCAAAGGAAGCAGCAGGGTTGGTTTCAGCAGTGTGGAGCTAATGGAAACCACCAAAGGATGCAGAGAAGTGGAAGGGACAAGTTTCCACCCCGCGTGCCAGTGTTGGCCCCGGGAACATGTAACATAATGTAAAAATAATATCCTATTAAATATAATGGACTGCTTGACCCAAATGAGTCAAAGGAAGAAAATCAAAATTAAATGTCTCTGTGGCACTAAATTAAAATGACTTTGCCATTATTAAAAAGAAGTGGGAAAGCCAAAATCCGATATCTCACCTTTTGGGGAGTTGTAAATTTATCCCAAATTCCTGCATTTCATATATAATTTAGTCAGCATTCCAGTGTGGGTAGAAAATTGCTCCATCAAAAAATGTTGGCTGGCTGCACCCAACAATTGTTGATATGAGAACCAAAATGGAATTTGGGTCAGCAACTTGGTCAGAGCAAAAACCCTGCATAAAAATGCACACATCCTACCCCGCTGTAATGAATTCAGCAATAATATCCTTGCAAATATCGCTTTCCTGCCAGCAGCAGCCCATATTCAAAGCAGATTCCAAGGCTGTGCTTGAATCCTGCAGTCCTTCCATGTCTGTGCACCTGTGGGAGGGGAAAAGGACACTATGTGAGGTTTGGAAGAACGAGGTGCGTGCCATGTGGGGTGGTTAGGACCGCAGTGGGGAAAAAAAAAGGTAATTTAGGCACTATTAATAAGTGCCAAATATTTGCCACTACGTAATAGGAATGGGAGTAGGTTTTATTTTGAAGGGCGTCTGAAGCCATACTGACTGTTTCTCTAAATACAGAGAGCTCAGAGGTTCGAGTGCTTCAGGATGTATAAAATGTGGATTTTCCTCTGGTATATTTGCTGTTTACAAGGGGTGCTTATGTGCTGAGGATGAGAAGGGGAGAAGGTTTCACTTATTTCCAGAGAACTTGCCAGTTCCCAACAACTTTCAATTTCTTTTAGCACTGAGCTGGGAAACAATGGTCTCCAACTGACAACAGCACAAAGCAGATGAGGCTTGAAATAAGCTGAGCCTAACGGGTGCAGAAAGACCCGACTTTGTGCTGAGTTCCCAGCCATGAAGGTGGGCTCTAAATCCACATTTTCAACTGCTTTGCAGAGACAATAATTAACACCTCTGTTGTAAATTGCATCTCCCAGAGCTCTTGGCAAACACGGCCTGGGTTATCCCTGAAAACAGCCAAAGGTGGTTTGCACTGGAAATATTGAGGTCTTTCTTAAGCCAGATCAAGGTTGTCACCTGCAGGTCACAAAAACGTGCCATTGCTGGAAGTTCGAGTGGGAAGAAAGGACATAATCCCTACACTTCTCCCACCAGGAAAAAAAACCCTGCTGCACTGTCTTTCTCCTCCCCCGGGGATGTTTTCCATCCACATTTGATCCCTGTGGTGATCACCACTCCAGTTTCTTTCTGCTTTGATTTCTAATCCCGCTCTCGTTGAACTCAGGTCAGCAGCTTCCCTCTTTCATGCGTCCAAAAGGAAAAATGGTGGATTTTTCACGTGTATCATGGATTGTGGACTTTTCAATCTTGTATCTCTGAGCACGGCCTTGCCAAAGACAGTATGTCCCATGGCATCACACCTCGACCATCCAAACTTCCCCTCTGAGCATTTTTGTATCACCCAGGACACAGCGATCCCAGTTCCTGCAGCCCCTGTGAGGGAAGAGACCGAGGCTCTGTCACATTTCACTTGTGTTGGGCCTTTTTTTTTTTTTTTAATACCCCAGCCAATCAGGCAAAGAGGGGGAAAAAAATGATGTGGGATTTTAGTACACACAAAACATCTGAAACCAACATTTCTGGAACGTGGTGATTGTGAATAAAGAAAGAGGTGATTCGAGATTTTCATATTTGCTTGGGTCTTTCAGGATGTTTTGGGCCTTTCATCCCATTTTGAAGGCGTGTCACCTAATTATGACTCTTTCATCCCTCTATTCCCTAGTTAGAACATGCCAATCCCTTTTACGGCAATTGATTATGACTTGGAGGTTTCCACATTCCAGCCAGTTCAGAGAGCCGGGATATTTGTGAATACCTGAATAAACTCCTTTAATCCAAAAACAAACTCCACCTGAAAGCGGCGGTATGAAAAGGCCATTCATCCCGTGTTTTCCAACTTACTGCTTCATGGTTTCTTTGGATTTGACCCGACTTCCTGTACTAATGGTCTCTGAATGCATTCCCAAATGTGGCTTCTTGGTCTGTAAGGGACCCAGCATTTACAGGGAAGAGGAAAAGGAGTCACACAGCCACTGCTGACACAGAAAACTCTGCCTGCAAGTGCAAAAAACGGAGCTGAAGTTAAAAGGAAACATAAAGTGTACAAATAGCCATCCCCTCCTGCTAAAATTTTTAAAACAAATATTCCCTTGATGTCGCTGCTTTAAAAAGGTCTTGGCTCCTCGCAGATGAAAAATACCTTTAAAATTAACACTGCAATTGTCATTCCCAAGTGTGGGAATCGACACTTTGCTGATTAAGGTAGGCCTGTGCTGAAGCAATCTGGGAACAGAAGTGCAAATGTGTCAATGATCTCACGGAGAGGGGAGAGACCCCAGAGGAGATCCCTGCTCCCGATAGCCAGAGGGACAGCATGGGATTGCTGGAGCCATGGAGAGCAAAGTACCTCAGCTCTGCCAAGATCAGGCCAACAGAAGGTTAAAGTTCACAAATACACATAATCACCTACTGCAAGTAATAATTTTGGAGGCTGTGAGAGAGTTGAGAGGCAGCTTTACACATTTTCACTCTGTTTATATATTTTTACATGTATTTTTCTTATGCATTCCCACTGCCAGAAACATGACTCTGGTCTAGATGCTTTGTTCAAACTTGGTGGGGTTACATCATTTAATTTGGGGTCAAATTCTTCATCAGCTGGTGGAGCTGAATCTGCCTAAACAAACCTTCTCAGCTTCGGGAATCCCTACAAAACTTAAATAAAACTACTCAAGGGGGTTCATCTTTTTGGATATTCCAGTCTGAAAGCTACAGGTGGGTTTTGGTGGCTAAACTTTTACAAGTTGGGCCCTGAACTATAAAAACTTGTCCGTCAAAGCATTCCAGCCCCACAGGTGAGATGGAAAATCCTTCCTTTCACAGCAGACCTGCAGTCCCCATCCAAAGCTCTTCCCAATATTAAAACCCCACTCATGACAGACATGCACCCAAGAGCCCTTTTAAAAATTTAATTGGTGCTTTTTGTAAAACTTTTTCTTAATTATTGCACTTCCCGCCTCAGAAAGTTTTACTGGGAGTGTGAAAACATCAGGCCCACAGATAGGCCCTTGTGTTAGAATTCCCATTATTTGGTGGTCTGAGGCGATTTATCTGTCCGTGAACACAGGGACCTTGATTCCAGCATCCTGTGAGAGGCAGGAGCTAATGAGGCAGAGGAAAGAGGTGACAGATTTTGGCTTCCTGCAGCCCATCCTCGGAGATGGAAACTCCCGGTGTTGACGGACCGGCTTGGCTGAGTGATAAACCAGGATGGATTTGGGCACCGGGCCAAGACTGGGGGGATTCCTCCTTCAGGAGAAGATTAATGAATTTTGGGAGTGGGACAAAGATTCGGGACTGGTGTTATATCTGATTTTCCCCCTTGCAGTGGTGACTTTCCCCTTGCTGGCACTGGGTCTCTGTATCACTCACTTGGTCGCCCATCTGACTCTGGATTGCTCGAGATGTGCCAGAAGAGCCTGTTCCTTGGAAAACAGACATTCCAGCCTGGAGAATTTGGCAGTTCTCCTCCACATACAATATCCTTGGTAAAGGAGATTTTTTTGGAACCTATAGCGAACTCTGCTTGCTGGTAGTGGCTGTTTGCCTACAAAATAAACAGGCCCAGAATATGCCTCATTACAGTCACACAGTGGGGTTTATTTTTCTCTGACATTTCGGGAGGTGGTGCAGAAAATGAGCCTCTCTCCAGAGTGATTCACGCCGTGGCCAAAGAGGTCTCTGTGGCTGACAGTAAACCGTGTGACCTTCCCATTTCCCAGTAAGGATCCAGTGCCCGGCGCCAGCATGGGACAGCAGGGAAAGAGCGAGCAGGGAGGGAAGGCTCTTGGGTTTGGAAACATCTCTGGGTGAAATTTTAATGCAAAAGAAAAAAGAAAAAAAAGGAAATGAAGGCAAAGTTTAAAAAACACCAAAACAACTAAGCCTCCTCAAATTGAAGCCAATCTTTGATTCCTTCTCTGAAATGACATCATTGCATACCCAAGGCAGCCACAAAGCATGACAGCTGTCCTGGGCCTGCCCTGGGAAGGATATATCACTTCCCTCTTGGAAATCCGGAAGGTATTGTCTGTAATCACAGCCTGCCCGGGCCGGGCAAGGGGGGGTGGGTTTTGCAATTCAATCTTTCTGCAGCGTTTTTGGTTTGTCCTTGATCTTTCACACAAATAAGACGACTCCTGAGGCTGGAACCCTCTCCACAGTGGCTGTGCACATCCACAGGCATGAAGGAGGTCAGAGAGGGATAGGGTTGGATGAAGAAGCCTGGCTCATGCTGGTGTGGCTGCTCTGAGGTGACGGTTGCAATGTCCCCTGGTGCCATCTCTTGCTGGTGACACTCATTGCTGAATATCTTCATGCTTAACCTCATGTCTGCCAGGCTGTAACCACCTCCTCTAGTCCTGGGTGAACCAGGAGAAGCACAAAGGGTGATGTTCCACACAATTTTGGATATAGGACAAGTGAGCAGTTCCTCACTGGATGCAGGTAGATCCATAGGGATTGTATCTCCAGGAATCATCCCAGAATCATCCTAAAATGGCCTGGGTTGGAAGGGCTCTTAAAGATGATCTCACTCCCTGCCATGGGCAGGGACACCTTCCACTATCCCAGGTGGCTCCAAGCCCTGTCCAGCCTGGCCTTGGACACTTCGAGGGATCCAGGGGCAGCCACAGCTTATCTGGGAACTCTGTGCCAGGGCCTCACCACCCTCACAGGGAAGGATTCATCCTAATATCCCATCTAAACCTACTCTCTGCCAGTGTGAAGCCATTGCCCCTTGTCCTGTTGCTCCAGCTCCTTGTAAAACATCGCTCTCCGTCTTTTTTGTAGGCTCTCTTCAGACACAGGAAGGCCACAATTACAGAATCACAGAATATTCTGAGTTGAAAGGGACCCACAAGGATCATCATGTCCAACTCTTAAGAGAAATCCCCATAATTAGGCCACCCCGAAGCCTTTTCTTGTCCTTGTCTTGATGTCAGAGCAGGTCATCACAGAGAGGGGAGGAACTAAAGCCCCAGGAGCAGAACTTTGGTCTGGGATTTGACACAATGCTTATAATGGACAACAGGAGTTATACAACCCATGGAAGTGAAAGGAGAGAAAAGGAGATTAAGGTTCTCCAGAGACTTGGTTTTGGATGATCAAATGTCCTGCAAGAGCATGCAGACATCTGCTCTTCAATAGACAAAGCTGGGGTAGGATTCTTTTCCCAAGGGAGAGAGATCAGGGCCCTGCCTTCCTCCAGGAGCTGCAGTCTGGCAAAAAGACGGACAAATTCCACAGGAATCTGAAAGATGTATTATTGGGATATGTGTAGCTCATATTTCATTCTTCCAAACGTCTAGCGCCATTAATGAAACCCATGTTTCATTGTTTCAGGGAGTTTTAAGGCCAAAGGGACCATTAGATCATCTGCTGTGACCTGGGTAACACAGGCCAGAGAATTCCATCCACAGAGACAAATAATGTGTGTCTGATTAAGCTCAGTTAACACAATGTTTCACCGAGACAATAGAAATGGATGCACTTTCATAATCCATATTTTTAGGCAAGATCTCACAATTTACGTTCTCCCGTCGGGAATAGGAGCTCAGACTTTATTGTTCTGCTAAACGGAGATGCTGCCCGCGCTGGTGGCCTGGCCACACTCCCACCCAGGGGGAGGACAGGGACAGGAAGCCACAGCCACATCATAGGAGATGTGCACCACTGGAGGTCCTGCCAGTGGGGCTGGAGCCAAATCCGTGTCTATTCCATGGGCAGGTGGGGTCTGCCTCACCTTGAATTGCAGAATCCAATCAGCAAAATGCTGTCTCCTCCCAAAACCAGCTCCAAGTGTGTAGACCAAGCACAAGCTGAGAACTCTTCTGCTGTTTGCCTTTTTTTATTATTATTATTATTATTACTATTATTATTAATTATTGTTATTAGCAGAAACACGGTGGAAGACACTCAGACGTTCTGGCCATGAGCAGAAAGGAAAGCTTTGAAATAAAATATCTTTATTATGGCTGCATATTTCAGCTGGCACCAGATGAAGACTGCTGCGATGAGCACTGCACAAGGAATTGCTGGAAGGCACCAGGAACAAATGGCAGGGGAAGGCTGACTGGTGCTGAGAAACCCAAAATATCCATGGAACCACTGGGAATTATTAAAGTTTTGAATGTGCTTCGTGGCATCCTTCTGCTCTTTCATCAGCTGTGGAAGTGATTGGTATTTTTTCTCATTCAAATTTTGGCAATAAGCTCTGTTTTGCCTCCCACAAAAGAGGATCCCATGTTATTTCCTTTTCCCAAAGTACTGAGTGACAAACAGAAGCACAAGGAGACTTTCCCAAGGATGGGGACAGAAATCAAAACCTGAATTTCTGAGTCTGAGTCCATCACCACAATCCATAGAGAAAATTATGATAAAGGATATATAACAGGGGATATACAATGCACATTCCTTAGCCTAAGTAATTTTTGACAGGGGATAGTTAGGAAGTTAGGAAGAGCTGCAGTTAGCTGTGGAAGTTTTACAGCTAATGCCAGTGCTTGTGCAGGGCTTTAAACTGTTAAGATGCGAGCACAAATGTTTATCACCATCACTACTTTGCATTTTTCTGATGAAACCCATGCAAATGCTGATGATCCTGAAAGAGTGGGACTTTTCACCATCATCTTTCACCAGGCTCTCCATTTCCAAACTGGTACAGCTCATTTGAACAGAGACTTTTGGGAATGGTGTTGCTCAAGATGTCCAGAGCACAGAGCAGAAAACACTGACTCCACTGTCTTTTCTCCTTTCTTTTTTAAGACTCCCTTTTTAGTTTTTTCGTCTTGTGGTCCACATTACTCATGGACTGCAAACGATTCCCAAGGAAGCCACAATCAGTGGATTCTTCCCGTGTCTGCACAAACAGGACCTGCCGTGAGGTCACCGTTTGCAGCCCGTTTTTGGCTGGAGCCGTGAAGCCGATTCCCACACACGACCACCCCTCATGAGGGCTGGGTTGGAGAGGACCAGCAAAGCTCCCGCGGTCACCTCCCAGGGCTTGGGCAGCCAGTCTTGGTCAGTGAGTCAGGACATCTTTGACCACCCTGTGTCTGCCACACCAGCAGGTTGAGAAGGGGATGATGCCCTTAAAGCAACATCAGGCATAAAATAATGAGCAAAGGGTGAATTAGTGGCAGGCAATGGGGTGCCCCAGAAGCATCATGGGGCTCAGCACCTCTCGTGGGGCTGAGCAGCTCAGCGTAGCACACACAGGGTGACAGAAAAGGCTCCTCAGCTGTAGGCAAAGTGCCATTGCAGCCCAGGATTATCTGGTTTCCAGCCCACGTCGTGACCTCAGCTCTGTTCCCTGCAGCCTTAACCCAGCACTGCTCATTTAGCCCCAGCATCCCGACTGGCAGAGTCAGGAGCAAAAGTTCTCCTCATCCTGTGTGTTCTCCTCAGTGGAGCTGTGAGTCACTCGCAGTGCTGGGAGACGGGCGGAGGAGGCAAGGAAAGGTGTCACCAGAAACAATCCTCGTTTGTGCTCCGTGCCCCTGCATACAGTGGGACTTTGTTCTCCCACCAGCCTGAACCAACACAGGCGTCCCCCCTCCCCAGGCACCCCTTTTGCCAAACAGTAGGCAGAGGGAATTAGCCCTCAGCACCAGAAGCGCCGGGAAAGGTGGCAGGTTTGAGCCGCTCATAATCACATTGGGAGGAGGAATTAATTTGGAGTTATCACAAAAGGTGACAGAGTTTTCTTGCTTATGAACTGCTGCTGAGTCTGTGTGTACTGATCTGTCGAGCAGAAAAGAGCCAGAAGCCTTTATTGGCTTTGCTGTGCCTAGTGAAAGTGTCTGCCCTCTTCCACAAGATAAGTTCAGTCTTGTTTATTTTCATTTTAGCTGTTCGGAAAGCGCCGTTCTGTGCTGTCCCAGACAATATCCCTGTGCCTTTAAAAAGGAAAGGAAGTGTGGTCCTGGCAAACACAACCGGAGCAATAAAATATAAATCTTTGTAATTGTTGTGGAGACAGAAAGCAAAACAAACTGTACTTAAGTACATTGTAAGAAAATGTCAGAGATTTGAGGGAATGGTCATTAGCATACGAAATCATTTATCTCCCCTGAGTAAGTGAGTTGGACGGAGACCAACCCATTTAATTTTCAGTATTTTTCCCTTTGGGATTTCTTGGAATGTCAGAACTACTATTTTCTCCTCCAGGAAAGAAGATTGACTTCAAGGCTGATGTTCAGAGGCCACAGAAACAAGCTGAACACGGTGTCAGCTCCCCCCGTCACCCCCTGCACACGAGTGTAGACAAATGCCCTGCTCTGGGTGGGGATGTCCCCGTGCCCCAAGCTCTAGCGCAGGCACCCCATCTGTGGTGTTAGAGCCCATCCAACACCCATGGACTCTTCCTGGCATTGACATCCAGCTCCTGAAACATCACCCCGCTGTCCACGAGGGTGTCCTCGGGGTGTTTAATTTGCTGAAATGAAAATTATGGTTTGCTGGAGGTCTGCAATCCCCACGGCCACTGCGTGAAACCATCCCAGGAACAGCAGGATCATTTTAGGATCACCTCAAACCACCCGCTGGCCCAGCTGGTGCCTTCCCTGCCGGGAAACTGGCCTGGAAAACACTGTCACAGACAGCCACATCTCTGACTCTGTGTCATCCTGCCAACCTCACATCTCCTTCCCTTCTTTCTTCAAAATCTACATCCCAGAGGGAAAAAGCTGATGGGGAAACAGTGACAGGAAGTATCTCCTGGTGATGGGTGAGGTGTCCCAATACCCTCCAGTCCCCCCAGAGTGGTCCCTGTCCCAGGAGATCCCAGGGACAGGGATGGGTTGAGGCCGATGGGGAGCCCCACGCCGCAGCTCTTGGTTACACAGCTGCCGAGCCGAAGTGCATGAAGTTATTTGAGACACTTATGGAAACATTCGGGTGCCCTGAACTTCTCCCTGCTGGATTCTCATCCCAGATGGGAAGAAAATGAAGTTCAGATCTTCTGGGATTAATATAATCAGAGAATCTGAGAGGGAAAGCTCGTGAGTCGTTTTGCTCCTTTCTTTGATGAGGCGGGTATCTCCGAGGTTAATGAACTGCATCCCTCTCAGCAGGCAAAATGATCCCACCCGTGTTTCAGAGCAGAGCAGGCTTGGAGGTACCATGGAAAAGGTTTATTCTTTTAATTATAGAACAGGAAAATTGAGTTTCACCTCGCTAGCAAGGCTGTTGCTAGCAAGAAAGTACTGAACAGTACCGAATGCAAATATCTGGCCTTTTTTTTTTAACTTTTAATAAGGTGGTCAAAAGGTCCAAGGGGAAGCAGGGATTTTGGAAGTATGCACAAAGTCAACAGTGCAGTCAGCAATGGGATAGTAAGATTTCACAGCTCTGCTTTGATCAGGATTTCAGCAAAGTGAAGCCATAGCACAGAACGTCCTCTGAACTGAAACCAAGGCAGGCTTTGTCTTTTATCTCAAATATCAGCTCCAAAAATTAGAATGATATGAAAATGCTGAACTCATTACATTTTACTCATGGTTTCACAACAGTGCTCTAGTAAGGGATGTGGGTTCTTAACAAAGGTAAAACTTTCTGGGACACTCTGAGTGCTTTGCAGGGTCTCTGTGGGAGCCAAAGAAGTCGTTGTGTCCCCAAAATGTTTTACAATTTGAAGCTGCTGTCACTTATTAATTGTGCTTGGGTTTTGGAGCATAGTGTTGGTTTCACTTTCTTTTCAGAAGACACAGTTCTAGCCAGTAAGAAGTCCAGTAGGAAGGGAGTGATTGATTTTGTTCTTCAGCCTAATTACTTATTTTCTCCTTCCTCACACTTTTTTTTAGTCTTTTTTCATTATTTTGCTTTGGTGCCAAAGTCCTCACACACAAGAAAATAAAAATGCCCATCCATAATTTGAAGCAGATGCAGCTCCAACACCGAGAGCTTGGACTGTACCTGGAGGCTGTGTTAGGGATTTCTCTTCAGAAAATAATTACAGATCGATTTGGTGACATCTGTGGCTTTGTCATCTTCAGTGGATTTGGATCAGCCCTGTAGCTGTATAAAAAACATCCATTTTAATCCAGAACACCAAAATGATGTCCACCACCTGCATTTCCATGGCTAAGTGGAGATAGCCTGAGGTTAAAGAACCTAACCAGGCCAAAAAACACAATAAGAATTTTACTAACAATTTCCTACCTACTGCTATTTTTCTAAAGCATTTTCTTCCTCTAAAAAGGAGAATTATTAATAAATAGATAATTGAAGCTCGGGAACGTTCTTTGATTTCCCCTTATTCTTCTCAACGTGTGATTTCAGACAACAAAAACTCCTCCCAGGCATCCCCTTATCCAAATACCTGCAGAAGCACAAGTGGAACAGAGGGAAGGGACAGCCCCCAACCTGTGTTACTGCACTGGTCCCAATCCAAACCACTTGGATTTAATGAGAGATCAGACAGAGCTGGAGGTTAGGACCTATTTGTGTAATTATCCCGTGTCTGTTGTTCTTAGCAAAACCACAAGACCTCACCCAGGATGCTTCTGGTCCACGGGGATAACAGAGCAGAGCGAAGAACTGTGTGAAATTTTGGGGTGTTTAAAGCAAGTAGAGTCTTTTAAATCTTCTGTGAACTTCACGTTCACCATCAAGTTGGGGTTTGTTCCAAAGTCAGATGCAAATTGTGGGTGACAAAATCAAAAGCCTCCTTCGGGTTGTTCAGCCTGGCTGAGGCAAAGGGTGTGGGCAGTGGAGAGAATCAGCCACCTCCAGCAGCAACTCAAAGTCAGGGAAAGCTCCTTGGCACTATTTGGAATCTAATCTTCCAAGTCTATCAATCATGTCAGCACCAGCCTAAAAAATTACCAAGCACTCTGTGGAAAACAAGGGATGGGATGAAAACAGACCAAATTTTGCTGTCCCAAGGATGAGGAGCTCCTCTTCCCCATCACAGTGAAGAAACAAGGAAAATGGTGGTGGGAGTGGGTGGGATGACAATGCCAGAGACCTGGAGCAGGAGAAGATCTTCCTGCATCCCAAGCCCTCCCTGACAGCAGTGTCATCATCACCCTCGGTTTCCCAGGCAGCTCTGCTGTCCCTATCAACTGATCTGCTTTGGATTTCACCAGAGCAAATGTCCATGGAATGACGATTTCTATCTCACATCAGCACATTTTCAGGGAATGAAAGTCCTGTGCAGTTAAGTGGAACTGTTCACACCAGAAATGACCCACGTTCCTCCTGCTGAGGAACAGAAATGGGTGCACTGTGCTTATCCAGCCACAACCAGCCCACTCAGCAAAATACCTGAAGAAGCATTTCACAAATTACATTGCTCAAATGCCCTTTGAGAGCTCAGTGATCGGCCTGGCAATGCTCTTGGGCAGAAAAAGAGTTTAAAATTGTCCTCTAAATGGAGCAGTTGGCAGTTTTCTCTGATGTCCAGCTAGGATGCACCCCCAAGGAGAGGAACAGGAGGAGGAAGGGTGGGACAGGAGGGGCAGCAGCAGTTTCAGAGCTGGTTTGCTCTGTGCTCTCAGTGCTGCTCTGAGATGCATCCCCAGGTCCTGATCTTTCCTCCCCCTGTACCACCCCTCTCACAATGTGCCCATGTCTTCCCTAGCATGGATTTTTCCAGCAGCTGGAAAAATCTTCAGGCCTTCAGGCCTTGCTTCTAACTCCAAACCAAATCCTGAGGCGCTCCAGGAAGGTTATTCCAGCTCGAGGGGCACAACCATCCAACCGAGGAACAAAAAACACAGAGATGTTTATTTTGGGATGCTCTGGCTGCTGGTGACTAACCCCGCTAAGCCTTTGGGCCCGGGATGCAGCTTGGCTTGGGTTTTGCTTTTTGCAAGCTGGCAGGTGGCACGGCTGCAATTCCCTTTCCCACTCCAGGAGGTTTTTGTGCTGAGGACACACCACCATGCCCGGGGCTGGATGCTGGGTCAGCAGGGAAAGCCAGAAGTTCCCAGCCCTCGGGCAGCTCCACATCCTGCCAGAGGGCCAGTTCCACACTGTGCTTTTCCAGAGGCACCTCGGGACACGAGGCTTCAGGGACACCTTTCCCCATGCTTCTCATTTATGAGCTTCCTGCTGTATTTAAGGATTATTTCTCCTTGATGTAACGTGGGGGCAGTATCAGCTAGAAGGAGGTTTTACCTCTGCCACTTTTGCAAATTTTTTTTTTTTTTTTTTACAAATCCATTGGTTTCAGACCCTACCTACTCCTTCTCTTCCCACAACCTTCTCCAGTTTCTGGTTGAGAGAACACCACCTGCTCTATTCCCCATGAGCCCACCCCAGTTTTCACCCCTCACCACCAGGAGATCCAGTAATTCCCAGGTTGACCCTTGAGGCTGCCCTTGTCACAGACATGTTGGAAACTGGGGCAACCTGAAGCCTTCACAACCCTCTGTATGTGGGGAGAAACAAGGAATTCTACTGGTTTAAAAGTGCATTATTTGTAAGGGTGGTGAGCACCTAAGCATGCCTGCTGGAAGGATCAACCATAAAGGACTTTCTCTTTTCTTTCAGAAACAGCTGGAACTTTCCTCTGCCCTGAAGGCTTTTTTTGATAATAAATGATAAATTACTGAATTTAAACTATTTTCACTTCTTTCTTATTAATGAGAGTTATTCATAAGATTATTCATAAGAATAATTATTCATAAGAACCTCCCCATATTCAGAGAATCCACTTCAACCCTTGTTGCCCGTACATTTTCCACAGCAGATGTTCTGGGATAACAGAGATTTTCCTCAAGGGCTTCATCATGGAAAATTTGCTAACACTAATTAATTAATACCTTCATTTCCCCACTCCGTTGTACAACAATGGCACAAAAGTGCTGACTTAACAAGGCAGATGCAAAAGTTTAAAAATAAATTGAAATATTTTTTAATTTCAATAAAATCACTCCCAGCCTTACAGTCAAGCCATGCTTAGAGTCTTTGCTGCGTCATTGCCTACACGCAGAAAATAAAGCCAATAATAAGATTCTTTTTTTCCTTTGGCTTCTGTGGTTTTTGTGTCGTCAGTGTGGTGGTGACAGTTGATATTTTCCTCAGGAGCATCGTGGTGGTTTGTGTTTGGTAAAGAAATTTTGTGTCAGGAGTTTTGTGACAGGAGTTTTGCATTCAGCTTTACTGCGGAAGCTGAAATGGTGATAATTCAGATTTTATGTTCTGTTCTCCATCGCCTTGGAGGCATGGAGAGGTGGATGGCCAAGGGTAAAACAAGCTCAGGAAAGCGTTGAGCTTTTCCACAGTGTTGTGGAAACCAAACAGTGCTGGGACTGCACAGATCTCTCTTCATCTCCTCCCACTAGATACATTTTATATTTAAAATTAAAAGAAAAGCAGCCTTCCAACCATTCCTAAATATTAATATATATTAATATAGGTGCATTTTTACCCGAGCACAGGAAAATGTGCCAGAATTTGCCAGAAACCTACTGGGCTTTTTCCCTTTGGAAAAACCCTCACTCTCAGTAGATAAGAGACGGATGAGGGAGCACTAAGGAATGTAATTTATCCAAATGTCAGTCAAACTGTGCATTGCTGTGCTCCTCCCTGGTGTAAATCCATGTGTTGTTCCCCATTTACAAGAGTTCAGAGGTTTTTTTTCTCTAGTCCAAACTTAACTCCTGAAAATTTATTTCACTGTGATCAGTGGGGAAAAAATGAGGGAAAGAAAGGAAAAAGAAGAGGAGGAAAATTCCCATACAACAAAAACTCCGTGACAGCAGAATCCAGATAAACATAGGATGATTAAAAAAAAAACCCTCCTTTGATTTTAGTTGGGTGCCATGGCTTTTCTGGCTTGGCTAAATTAGCTGAGAGCGAGAGCCCCCGTGCAGTCCCAGCTCCTTCCAGCCCATACAAACAGAGGAAGTGGTTTCCTGGGAACAAAACCCACATGAAAGTTTTGCTGATGGTGCTTTGCTTCCTGTCATTTCCTCCCCTCTCCACATTTCACACGTGAACCCCCCAGCAGGACAGAGCACCTGGTGCCTGGGTCAGATTTATTATCTCATCTGAACAGAGAGGGCACAGCTCAGCATCCAGGATCATCATCCCAGTCCCACCGCACAATTCAGCGACTCCTAGAATGGCAGAGGTCATGTCAGGTTTGTTTAGAATGGGATCCATCCATAAATGGTGGGATAAGAGCTAAAAGGGCTTTCGCTTCTCCACCAGCTCTGATCCGTGTCTTTGCCATGGTGCCATGGCCATGAGGGGCTCGAGTCACAGGGATTTGTGTCTGCCCCTATTTAAAGTGACGCTGTTGCTGTGTTTACTTTAATTAAAGAATTAAAAGGTGACTTAATCAAGTTCCAAGGGGTTGGATTTAAAAACACCTTTGGAGCAACCAAACATCTGCGGTGTTCCGGGCATTTCTGGCCTCACCTGGCTGCAAGCCAGGATCACACAGGGATGGTCTTGTTTCCTTCCCAATTCTTGTGTAATAAAGTAAAGCACAAAATCATGGAGTGGTTTGGGTTGAAAGGGACCTTAAAGCCCATCCAATCCCACCCTCCTACCATGGCAGGGACACCTTCCACTATCCCAGGGTGCTCCAAGCCCATCCAACCTGGCCTTGGACACTTCCAGGGATCCAGAGGCAGCCACAGCTTCTCTGGGCACCCTGTGCCAGGGCCTCCCCACCCTCACAGGGAACAATTCCTTCCCAATATCCCATCTAAACCTTCCCCCTCTCAGTTTAAAGCCAGGTTTTTAATATTTAAGACTGAAGGATTAAAACTTAGATGCTTCCACAAGCACATTTCCCAAATCATGGCAAAGATTAAAAGACTCTAATGGGTTAAAACTCCCTTCTCCTGGGTCAAGGCTGCATCCAAAATATTGAATGGATTGTCTTGAATGTGGCAGGAACCTCATGGAGCAGAAACATGCCTGGTTTCTGAGGAATAATCTTAAATACCTTTAGTGTAGTTTACTTAAGTGCTGTTTAGGGAGCCACTGGACATTTAATGGAACAATGAAAATAGTCTGATAAGACAGGACAAAACAATCAGGGAGCTCCTAGTCAAAAAAATCTGTTTCCAAATCAAAGCAATAATGTCTTTTATTATAAAAAGGAGGTATTTTGTTAATTGCGTTTCGTTAAAATATTGTAAGTCTACATTTTGAAGAGCCCTGAAGAATGACACAAGGGAAGGTTCTCTGCTGGGCACCTCAAATGTTAATAAACTGCAGGTCTCCCAGTGGTTTATGTCTTGCAAATTAAGCCTTTAACATGTGTTTGAAGAGTCAAACTTCAGCTGTTTCAGTTAATTAGAAGGCTTAAAAATTGCAGCTTAATGAATTCAGTGCTTGTTTATGTTAAACTGTCAAGGAGTTAAGCAAGGAAAAAGTGTGATTTGGGGAACATCTGATTGCAGCCCATGTGGAATTCCATATGTCCGAGAAGCTGGAAAGCATTTTATTGAGCCATTGTCTAGAATGTGAATTAATTCCCTACTACTTCATAAAAGACTTCTTAGTAGGGTTGACAAAGGATTTATCATAATTATTGCTCTGGCCTGGATCATGATTATAAATGATACGTGCGTGTGTTTTGTTTATAAAATTCCCAGTTTGCAATTAAAACAAGCTGCAATTTGCTCTTTCCCTGTCTTCTCCTCAGCAGCTGAGCTGAAAATCTACCATTTGTTTTCAAAATTAATACCTGTCAAACATTGCCTTTGGCTCCACAGGGCCAGGAAAAGTGAAAAAAAAGAAATGTTTGAAAGACTTGAACAGAAGAGGATTGGTACTGAGCTGGTGGAGGATAAATGAT
The DNA here is from genome assembly GCA_013397115.1 of Edolisoma coerulescens. Classification (NCBI taxonomy): domain Eukaryota; kingdom Metazoa; phylum Chordata; class Aves; order Passeriformes; family Campephagidae; genus Edolisoma; species Edolisoma coerulescens. Next base: position 2,152,511 of record VWZW01005771.1, read on the forward strand.
GCTTCATATTTGTTGGGACAAAAGCTGCAACCACTTTCCTGTGCGAGGCTGTTTCATTGCTGGAGAGCCAATTTAAACACCCTTTAATTATGTCAAGCACCAGCAGTTGGTTTGATTTTAATGAAATCACTTCAGAGGTTCCTGAACTTGGTTTTTCTCTAAATTATCACTGTGTTTGCATGAGGTTTTTGGGGCAGGTGTGGATGCCACGTGCATGAAAGGGATGTGTTAAATTAACAGGGTTCCGTGGGCTCCTCCAGGCAGTGTTTGGATGAGTTTCCAGTCAGGGAACAGAAAGAGCATCCCAGGATTGACCTGGGCAAGGTGTCTTGGGTGGGGATTATGGAGTGGTCACCCAGAGATTTGAGGACAAGGAATGAGTGTGATCTGCTGCCCTGGAGTGGTTTCCCTGTGGGAAATGCTGAACTCCAGCAGGAGAAAAGGCAGTCTGGGAATAAATCAGGTGAATTAAGGGTGTAATGAGAAGGGGGAGATGGCTCTCACACCTTGGGGTCATCATCACCACCAGAAATTTGGCATTTATACAGCTTGAAAATGAAGAATCCCAGCCCAGGATGAGATGTGTCCTCTGCTCCTCTCATTCCAGAGGTGTAAATCCCTTAAATCCCTAATCCTGTGTGCTCCAATAATTATCATCCCAGGTAATTCAGTCTGGACACCTTGAGTCCTCTGCTTTTCCTCCTCTTCACCTCTACTGCCTCAGAGGTTTCTTCTACATCCCAAACACTTGCCCAGACCCTTCAGGATGCACAAGAGTCTGGGTGAGGAGTGGCTGATATCAGATGGAACAGATCTACGGCTTTAACTTTACAACATTTCTATTATTAAATAAGTTTATCTCATATATATGAAAAACTACTCAAAGAGGATATTCCAACTCCACTGAAATATTCAATGGTAAAAGAACAGACCTGAGCGGGGCTGAAAACAAATTTTTCATAAAATTTGATCCAGAGAAACATTTTGAACACCAATAAAAAAATCCATTTCAGCTCAGAATTTCAAGCTCTTAAATGTGTCAAATGATTTTAAGTCTTTCGAATCTGGTTTTTCCTGCCTGTTACCATCTCAGAGTTTGCAAGGAGAACCACAGCCATGCTGGGCTCCCTGAGTGCTGCAAGGATAAACAGCTCTGCAGACACAGCCAAGCCTCCAAGTCACTTGTGTTGATGCCTTGCGAGGCTACCTAGAAACAGAGACTAGACAGAATAAGGGAATAAAGGCAGGTATTTATTTGAAAGGCCTTCAAAGGTACACCCTGGGGAGCCAAAGGCTACATCCAAAAAAAGGACCCCAAGATGGACACGAGTCACGAGTTCTTCACACTTTTACAGGTTTGGTTCATTTGCATATCAGCATAAACTCGCCAATTAAAACTTTAGCTAATGATGTAATTTCTCCAAGCTTACCCCCCCTTCTCAAGATGTTGGTTTACACATTTTGGGCCTAGGACAGGCTGGGTGTCCTTGGAGCAAACCTGGAGAGGCTTTGTTATGTCGATCTTAGCATGAGAGAGCAGAAGTGAACAGGCTACAGGAGAACTCAGAGTTACAGCTAGGCAATACAGGATTTGAAGAATATAAAAGTTAAAACCTAAGGCATCAGTGTCACTTGTGGTTTGCCATAAAATCGTGGCCCATTCCTTTGGAAATTTGGTTTTAAGTGCTGTTGCAAACACCAGTGGTACCAAGTAAGCCCAAAATCAATAGATGGCCCATTAAATGTAGCGACAGCCTATGGAAAAGCTTTTCCTCTCCCAGCAAATCAAATTCCCATTTTCCATTCACAAAAATTTGTGTGTTGTTTTTTGAAGTTGACTGTGCTGGATGGTGTTCAAACATCAATACATTTTTATAACAGGTTTTGGGGTAGGAGACTTTTTTTACATCTGAAAGTTAAAAGCCTAATGGGATCGCTGCACAGAGAGGGAATAGTTCCCGGGGAGGAAGTAATATATGATAAAAAGAAGGGTGTTTGATTTCAAAGACTTCTAACAGAAAGTTTCAGAAAGCCATGAATAGAAAACACTTACACTAATACTGCCAGCCTACATTATGTATATCAAATAAAAATAGGGGAAAAAAGGTTCTTTTTTTAGCTCTTGGGGGAAATTAAAATAACATTCTTGTACAGGAGAATATGCGATCGAAGCAAAGGCTTTGTTTATATTTCATACAAGGCAGGGAAAGGATTTTTGAATTTGCTGGAGCAAATCAAGCTGGATGCATTTCAATGCCCGAGACTGACCATTGCAGTGGTCCTTGTGCTGCCCTTTATCCTGGTGCTGGCCTTATTCCTGAGTTATTCCTGAGCGGAATCAGTCCCCACGCTGATTGCACTGATGGCCATCACCAGGGCATCAGACTAAACTCAGACATTAACTAACCCCCTTTTCATAATCTCAAATGTGTTTCATTTCTTCTCACTCCTTCGTTTTTCGTGTTTGATGTGAAGTTTTCCAGAGTGTTTTTCCTTGGTCGGGTTCCTAATTTTTTTCCCTGGAGACAGGATTGCATCCATCATCCTGAGAACATTTCGTGTCAGTTCCCTGTCCCAGTTCCATAAATATGTGTGAGTTCATAAACCTTTCAAAAGGCCAAGTTTGCTCTGAAAAGAAGAAAAATTTTTAACACACGACGAAAGTGAAAAATAAGAGCTGTTTGCATGTGCAATGTGAGGTTTCTGGGAGCTTGAGGCAGCTACTGGAACACCTGGAAATGTAAAATGGAGCTCTTGGTGTTGTTCCTGCTGGATGGTCCAAGCAGAAACACTTGGACCTTCTGAGCATCAAACAAAGATTTCATCTCTGTGGAAACATCCCACAAGGAAAATCCACTTCTGCATTCAACCAGCCGAAGTTGTGCAAACCTTGGCCCAAACTGGGATGTGAGCTTGCAGAGGAGCTTTAAATCTCACTTATTTAACTTTTTAAAAATTTATTTACTTCTCTTTTCCCTTTCTCAGTCTGGCTTCTGAGCAAGTCTGGCTCAGCCAGTCCTGTGTTTGCTCCCAGACGAAACCCCACCAGGAGGTTTCCCTCCCCCAGGACACGTGGGATGCTCAGTAGTGCCAAGTCCAGAGAAGTGATGCAGCCACCATCCCTGGATGGTCCAAAAACCATGTGGATGTGGCCCTTGAGGACACAATTTAGTGGAAAACACGGTGGTGGTGCTGAGCTGAGGGTTGGAGTTGAGGATTTTAGAGGTCTTTCCCAACCTTGACAATTCTACTGAGCAGCATCAGAGCAACAAGGAAGAAAGGAGGAAAGGAAAGGTGTGGCTGTATTCCAGAAATCAGGATTTATCCCTGGTTGTGGCAGGACAACCATTTCAGTGCATCCCACATGCACATCCTACCAAAGTGTATTCACTGAATTAAAATATGTGCAACTGCTTTTCTGCACCGATTTCCTAACAATGTTTGGCTGGTATTTATTTGTTGGAGCGTTTGAAGAGGGACTTTTATCCATGTGAATATGGGTATTCATCATGGAAATGAATGTATTTATTCTGTAAAGGCTCACCCTGTCTCTGCTCCACTCCTGCAGTTACTTGATAGGAATGTGACAAGAGGAAATTGAATATAAAGTCTACTGGACAGCCAATAAATCAGGCTTATATCTTTCTCTCTACCTCAGACAGGAAGGAACCCAGCTATTTTTAAATCTCTGGTCCATAGAACTAGCCAGAGCTGGTTCTCCTGTTAAAAAAAATGGGGAAAGAACAGAAAAGAAAAATTAGCAAGATTTTAAAAATCCTATAATTTGTTTACCTGGCCATGTAGCTCTGAGGGCATCGCCTCTCCTTCCCAGGGGTGCACAACATCCCAGCCAAAACCCGCCCGAGGACCGATGTCAGATCCAGCACAGGGCACACTCACCAGCCCTAACCAAGAGCTGGATAAAACAGAGAGCAATAAAAAGTTTTCAGAACACTGCCAGCACCGAGAGCGCTGGTCACGACCCTGGAGCCACCCTGCCCAGATGTGACAAACCCTGTGTGCCAGGCAGGATTTTAAATCCCATTTCTGCAGCCCGGAGCGTTCCGGTGGAGCCGGTTACTCACACACGACCTCGCGGGGCTGCCGGGGAGGAGGGATTCATTCCAAGCAATCCCCCAGTGCGAATCTCTGCTGATTAACATTTTCATTTGTCTTCCTTTAACAAGCAAGTTACTGCTGATGAGGAGACGAGGGATTCTTAAGTTTCCTAGAACTAAATTAACTATTCCTACTCGATTCGCTCTGGCTGAACTCACATTATATTGCCCTCAAGGCTGCTAATTTGAAAAATGCTCTTGGATATTTTTTTTTGGTAGGGTTTTTGTTTTTTTTTTCAGTGTTCCTGATAGGGATCCAAGTGCTAATAAGGAGTTAAGTTACATTTCTTGGTAAGATTTCTTAATTGCCCATGTTGGCTGGAACTTGAACAGTTCAGAGATTCTGTTGATTGTGTCGGCCTGAATATTATTACATGGAAATCCCTCCAGGATAACTGCAGCTTTTGTTGTATCCATTGCATCATCTTCCTAATGTTGTTCAAACCCAGGACTATAACAATTTGGTGGATTGGAAGGAAATTAGGTGTGTCCATAAAGCTGTGTCCCTCTCCAGTAGGGACTGCACTGTCTTAGAGTCATGGAATGGTTTGGGTGGGAAGGGATCTTAAAGCTCATCCAATCCCACCCTCCTGCCATGGGCAGGGACACCTTCCACTATCCCAGGCTGCTCCAAGCCCCGTCCAGCCTGGCCTTGGACACTTCCAGGGATCCAGGGGCAGCCACAGCTTCTCTGGGCACCCTGTGCCAGGGCCTCCCCACCTTCCCAGGGAAGAATTCCTTCCCAAGACCCAATCTAACAAAATGGTTTTTGGCCATATTTGCTCCATCACCTGGATGAATCTTCCCAATGTTTTCAAGGAAATATTTCCCAGTGTGTAATTAGCCACACAGCTCACATATTTTAGGACAGTGTGGGAGAATTTTCTGCATCCACAAGCTCAGAATCAAGGGGCTCAAGATTAACAAGAAGCTCTCTGATTTCTCTGTGCAGGAACACCAATGAAATTCACACTGTAAGAGGGGAAATTTAAGTCAGATGTATGGCAGAAATCCTTCCCTGTGAGGGTGGGGAGGCCCTGGCACAGGGTGCCCAGAGGAGCTGTGGCTGCCCCTGGATCCCTGGAAGTGTTCAAGGCCAGGCTGGACAGGGCTTGGAGCAGCCTGGGACAGTGGAAGGTGTCCCTGCCCATGGCAGGGGGTTGGAATGGGATGGGCTTTAAGGTCCCTTCCAACTGAACCATTCCATGATGATTCCATGATAGGATTTTCAAAACAAGCAGCTGCAGTGGGACACGTCCCCAGACACATCCCCAGGTGCTCATATCAAGACAAGCCACGAAAATCAGCCGGGACATCGGGTCAGCCCCATCCCCACGGCTGCAGCGCCTCAGCGGTACCTGCCACTGCCATCAGAGCTCATTTAAAACACGCCTTTCCTACACATGCCCCTAAAAAAAACCCAGCCTTCAGACAGATCATCCGTTAGCCGCGTCACCAGCAGCTCCAGAGGCCATTTGTTCCCTTTGAAAAATGGGGTCTCTGAAGGGACAATATTCTCCCTAAGCCGCCGCTCTCACTGTCTCATTTATCAGCTCATTAAGAACGCGGCTCGGCTCGGGGGGGCTGATGCGGGAGATAAGACACATCAAGCAGCAGCCCGTGACAGGAGGAGCACGAGAGCCCTGGCCAGGCTGATCGGACTCAGCTGGCCTTTCCTCCCCATCCCCAGCTCCGCCGGGAATTCCCACCCATGTCTGATTTTCCTGGTTGCTTTTGGGCGACTCTCGCTCCAGTCACGATGAGGCTTCTCATTTGTTTTTATTCTCTTTCCAGGAAATGTGTCGTTTTCTTCCTCGCTTGTTAAAACTGGTGCACTCTCACTGTGTCCCTGCAAATCCGAATCCTTGCTCCACCAAGGAAATGTGTTTCTCGTTTTCCCAGCGTCAGATTCTCAGAAGTGATTTCTGTATAAACTTTCCACCCTTCTTCTCCTGCTGTTTTCTGTCTCCTGTTCAAAAGGCCTTAAAACCGTGTCAATTTTCTGTTCCCTTCTGTGGCACAACAATCTTTTTAGCAAATCTCATCAACATCTCTGCTGAAGATGCTGCAGCCACTGCTGTTGGCTGCATATTTCCTTCTTGTTGGGTAGGCACCAGGAGTTACAACCCACAAAGCCTCCGAGATCAATATAAACATTAAAAATACATAATGGATAAAAATTCTCATTTATTCTGTATTTTGTTATTTTCAGTATTCCCTAAATCAAGGAGGAATGGCACAAAATTGATGCTGAATGGAGATTTTACAGGTACCAAACATGGGTTAATAAGGTATTTAAGGGCCTCAGGAATTTTGTTCCTGCAATATTTGCTGGCTTTTCTCACAACACCCCTTCAAGACGAAAATCCCAAGAACAGGAATGATTTTGTCACTCGATTCACAAAAGTTTTCAGCCTTCTGAACTCTGCTACAAACTGTGGCTGTGGTTGGATCTTTTAATCTCCTTGTCCTCCACTTTCCCGACAATAAACTTGGGACTTCGTCACTCCTGTGACAAGGAGCAGGTTTGAGGTTTCAAAATGTGAAAATGCTCATTTTCTGGTTTGTTCTGTTAAATTTGAGGTTAAAAAAGAAACTTTCCATGTGGGGGAAAGAGAGTTGCTGGCTCTCCTCATTATCCAGGGCATTCCCCATCCATCCTCCTGCACTGGGACTTTGCATTCCCAGCCCCGGCTCTCTCCTGCAGGTGATGCTGCCATGAGAGTGTCACATCTGTGCGGCACAATTTGATTTTAAAGTGTCAACAGGTTCCTACAGAGTGAAAAGCTCAGCTCAAAAACAGTTCCCTCCTGACCCTTCAGCCTTCCTGCCATCATCCTGATTCCCATTGCTAGGAGTGGAGGCAGGATCAGAGCTCACATAACGCCCAGCTTTGTTTTTCCCGGTTTATCCTCGTTACCGGTGACTCCGGTGTTCCCGAGGGTTTATTCCCCCTGTCTCCTGGATATCTTTCTCTTTTCACATTCACTTTTCACTCCTTTGCACTGTTGCTGGTTGGGTGGATGAGATCATGGACCTGGCAGTGTTGTTTTTGGACGGCCTCTCACCTTATCAGATGGGAGCAGAGTATCCCCGGTATTTGACAAAGCTGCACAGCCGGTGAGTTCTGCTTTTTGTGGGAGCTCCGTTCCCAAAAACTCCAGTAACTAAGTGGATTTGTGTGTTTGTTTATTGGCCTGAGCATCTGTTTGGTGAGAAACGAGGTGATGAACCCCCTCTCCCCAGGGCTGTGCTGGGCACTGATGAGCTTTCCTGCCCCAAGCCCCCTGGGAAGCAGCTCCAACTCATTTTTTTGGGAGCCTGGGAAGCGGATAAGGAAAGCAGCCAGTCCCAGGAGTGGCTGTGGTGTGACAGCACCTGCAGGGTGATGTTTTTCTGTCATCTGCTTGGCTGTTCCCAAATGCTGGGAATTAGAGCCAGCCAGACAAACAAGGGGGAAGGGCTTTTATTTTTTTTCCCCCATTTGGTCAGAATTGGAAAGGTGAAGAAATCTTTTCCTGACTCTGAGGGTAATGCTGGGTGTGCTGCTGTTCCCACATAAATGGGAGAAATTGGGAACACCACATAACCCCATGACTTCTTCAAACAAGAGTTTTCTAAAGAACGAGAATCAAATTATTTCCCTCTCCCTTTGTCTTAGAAAAGATCACAACCCTCCAACTGGGGCAGCATTTCAGCTTCCAGTGCAGCTCTCTGAAGGACGAAAGAGTCTAGAGCAGGTGATAATCTAATTTATTAGCACCAGGCTTGAGAAAACAGAGGAGGAGAGAAGAAAGGGAAATGAAGGAGAAAATAAAAGGTGGAAACCACAAAAATATATGTTCTTGTACTGAACTTCTCAAATCCTTGTGTCAGCAGGTCCCACCTTGATGGCTAAACTTAACTTGCAAGCCTGCTTTTAAATGCCTCAAGTGCCCTGGTTTGGGATCCCCAGAGATCTCCAGGCAGAAAAACAAACTTTAATAAACCAAAACCCCTCAAATTTCCATATCTTAATGAGTCAAAATGGCAAGAGGTGACGGTGACTTGATCCTGTGAATTTTATTCCAGTTAGCAAAGCAAACCTTTGTCAGATGAGAAGTTTTTGTGGTGTTTCTAAAGAGTTCACCTGACACTCAGGAGAGGCAAAGCTGATTTAGCAGGAACAACATGTCTGGGGATGAGCCAGCCAAACATGCTCAATTACCTGCCTTCACCCAGCACCTCCGACTGGCATCCCACCAAAAGCATCCAACATTCAAAACACTCCCTTGTTTTTCTTTTAGTTTTTTTTTTCCCTTTCAATTTCTTCACTTCTAAGTCCCAACCAACTTGAGAAGAGCCCAGAGCAGCGTCAGAGACAACAGCTCACTCTTCACCAGGAACAGGGGGAGAAGAAAATCGGAGCATATTTTCAAACCAGATAAACCAGTTCCCAATATTTGTCTTCTGTGATGCACCAGTTTCATTTTTCTAAGTGAATGGCTCATTCTCTCTTCGAAACCCACTTGCCAGAAAGAAGATTGATTAAATCAAAGAAAAGAAGACATCCCAAGAGGCAGGACTTGGTCAGCTGATGAACTGTCAGAAATTGAGGAAGGTAGAGGATGATTTTTAGCCAGAGCTAGCAAAAAAAGAGGGGGAAAAAACCAGAAAGTTTAAGACAGGAATAACTTAAAGATCACGTGAAGTGGTTAACTGGGCCTGTGTGAAATCCCTCACTGCCATTTTCTACACAATCTGCACCTTTTGAAGAACAGCCTAAAACTTTCTCCCAAAGGTGGGTGATTTGGTTTCCGTGTCAGAGCCTGCAAAATGGGAATCCTACAGCACCTGGTGCAGGATCAGGGATCCTGATCTGATTTTTACACCAAGGTTATCGCTGCAGCCCTGCTGAGCCAGGCTCTGTCTGCAGAGGAGAGTGAGGTTACAGCTGCTCCAGGTAGTAAATCTACTAAGCCAGCACTATTGGTATTCCGTGAGATAGTAGCCAAGAGAATCTGATTTCTTCTCTGTTGTGCTGGTTTCTCAAAGCATTTATAACCCTTAACAACCTTTTCCATTTAGGAATGGAGGAGGAGAGGTGGGCACAGACCCTTCAGCCGCTGGTGGGCCCTCCAGGCTCCTCTGCCCCAAGCTTTGAGCAGTCAGGAGCAGCACAACAAACAGACTGAAGGGATTTACTGAACCCCTTAAGTAATTTAGTGTGTGTGAGAAGAGAGGCATCACCTCCGAATGTGGGGTCAGGGAGGCAGGAGACTGCCTTGACCCATCCCAGCACCCCCTGAGGGGTGGCCGAAGGGGAAGGGCGGTGCACAGACCTGGCTCTCAGCCTTAAAGTCAGAGAGAGGAGCTCCAGCACTGAGGAGCAGCACCGAGAGCTCCCTGCTGCAGGTTCAAAAGGCCGAAGGGACTGAAGCCCAAGCTGATTTATTTGCCCTCGCTTCCACAGGCACGGGAAGATCCCAGACCCAGCCAGGGCCGTGAGGGGACAAGGCCTCGTGGGCTCTGTTCTACCCGGTGTCACCATCAGAGGGATCCTTTCGCCTGTCCCTGGAGTCCCGCCTGACATTTCTTTTGGAAACGAAGCAAACAAAGCCGTGCGAGTTGAGTGAAAGTGCAATTACACAACGCTTTGAAGTGCCCTGCTAATCCTCTCCTCCCTCGGGACATGAGGCACAGCTTTGTGCGGTGACAGCCGCCGGAGCTTCACCCGAATGTTGGCGCTGGCTCAGAGCAAAGGTGCTGGAGGAACTGCAGCCTCAGGACAGCGCTGTGCACGTGGGCAGAAAGTGGCCCAAAAACCCTGTCCAAAAAAACCAGTCCTTTGCTTCTACCGTGAGTGAGGAGGGAGAACCCCAGAGAAGGAGGAGAAACTCCAGCAGCGACGCAGAAGCACCAGGACTGGTGATGTTTGTGAAGTCCGTCGCACCTCCTGGGATGAAACCAAAGAAAGCGGTGCAGGACTGTGGTCTCCATACTATTGTAGGATACCTCAATGCAGCTCCCTCATCCTCAGCTTCAGGATGCTCTGAAGAAGAATAAGGCCACGTGAGGCTGCTGTGGACCATAAAAATCCTGTCTTCAGCTCAGAAAAGAGCTGGGATTTTGCCTCCTGCCTTCCACCATCTCCCTCTTGGACCTCAGGGATACAAAGACAGCAGCAAATCATGGGGCTCTCAGAGGGCCTGGCGAGAGGCGTTCCCACCTGCCTGCAGCACCTTGGCAGAGCTGCTTGTCCCAGTCTATTTACACAGCCTTTCATGCTCGTGATGTCAGTGTGGAGATGTGTTAATAACCCAATTAAACTGTTCACCCAGCTATGGCAAATCCCAGCGCTCGGGGAAGGCCGGCGTGTTTTGCTTTGTAATTCTTGGGCCGCGTTGCAGCATGCAAAAGCCATGTCCTCGTGGCTGACACGTCACCCCAGCTCATCCCCAGAGGGGTCTCAGGCAGGATTGAGGCAGTGAAGTGCTAAAATCTAAAGTTGGATGGACACGTGAACGCCACCAGCGCTTCCTGACCGTGTCCCCCCCTCAGGAGGACGGGGACACACGAGGGCACGAGGTCGTGCATGAAGAAACGTGGCAGAAGGTGCTCAGCTCGTGGCTTTCAGAGGTGACAAACATCAATCTCCCTTGGCAAGTGGGCTGCAAAGGATTCAATTCCCATGGCAAAGGCACTGGACGGGTGGCAGGAGAGCCCAGCAGCTGCCCACTTCTGGGGAAGGGTGCAGGGTGTACGTGGCACTTCCCACGTGGGCTGTGCCCCCAGGAGGCAGCAGGACAAGGGCTCAGGGCTGCCTGGGCTTGCCTGTGCAGGGCTGTCGTGACTGTGCCTCTGCTTTCCCATCCGCCACAGGAAGGCAGGAATGTTTCCCTGCCCCACTGGGAGGCTCCAGTCACTCCTGCCTACGAGGGCATCACAAGTGTGGAGCTCTGTCTTGCAGAGGTTTTTGCTGGAACAGATTAATGTCCCTCTCTGTCATTGTCCATGGCTGTCACCCTCTGTGGAGCACAGGTGTGTAAGTGTCCATATATCCACATCCACAAAGGATCCGTGTTTATGTCTCAGTGTATCAAGCACAAATATTTGCAAGATGCAGTTTGGATTTCCTTTAGATCGATCCAACTTCCTTCTGATCAAAACCTGTAAGGTCAGAGTGCCCTCAGCACTGTCCCCTGAACTCTGAATTTAATCCAAACTCCTGCAGGAGCAAAGAAATTGAAAATTGTGTTACGTGGTCCCACTAGAAGAAAAAACCTCCCCTCCCAAGAGTCCTTAAGCTTGGATTTAACTGTGGGCACGTTGAACGCCAGCTGGGATCCCCAGAGCTGCAAAACACATCCACAAAGCTGAAATTCACTAATTCACTCAAGGGCTGTTCTGAACTGGGACCAGCTTAAGCCTGTGCTTAAACATTTTCTTGAATCTAAGCCTGTATTAGTGGAAAAGTCATTGTTCCGGAGTAGATTTTTATAGGTCTGTGACTTTGGGGTAGTTTTAGTATTCTCAGTAGGTTTTTTCTTTGGATGGCTTCCTCCACTCATCATTAATATCTGGCGTCAACTGTCTTTCTTTCTCATCCATTCCCAGAGACAAGGAAAAATTTTCCCTTCTTTCCACGGATGTATTTATGTTCCCCATGGAAATTCCTCTCTGTGATATATGAACTATTTTCAGAGAAGTTTAGCAAAGCCTAAATCACAAAGGAGAAGGAAACCTCCTCGGCTTGAGTTCATGAGGGGAAAAGTTGGGATTGCAGTGACCTGTAGTGTGAATTTTTTCTTGAGTTTAATTGTTATTTCCATTCAAATCCCTTATATCCTTCGCCATAAATAATACTCCTGCAAATCCTTAATTTTTTGTCCCTATATCTGCCTCCCATAAAATTAGGAGGGAATATTTAGGATCTGCCAAGATGACAAAGTGCCCTTTATGGTGGCCGAACGAAAAGAAGAATATAACTTTGGGAGAAAGCAACATGCTTTTCTTCAGCGTAGGATTTCCTCCACAGAGACATCATCACAGACTGTCAGAAGCTGGGCAGCTCTCCAAAGGTTAGAGACGGGGCCAAAACTTACAATTTCTGCTTTGCACAGGGCCAGTTCTGTCTCGGAGATTTTAAAGGCTGTCTCACCACAGCTGTGAAATTCGGAGCTCGCCGATCGCGGTTTGCTCACGGCGTTATCTCGCCAGGCTGGGATGGTTCCCATCCAGGGCTGCACAGGCTATTCCTGGAGAACTAGCTGGGAATTGGCTGTAAAACTAGTTGGGAATTGGTTGTAAAACGTGGATGGCAGAAAGGACACAGCCCAGTCCTGGGAGATGACTCTGCTGCAGCCACCATGGGAAAGCTCAGCTCCACATCCCTCTGCCTCCCTCCGTCCTCTCCCACACCAAACCACCCCAAACCCACTTCCTACACAACCTCCCTTCTCTTGCAGAGCCGAGTGTGGTCCCTCAGCTGGGCGTGAGCCTCCCTGCTGGGCAGCTGAGTCACCTCAGTGATGTTGGGGTGTTGTTGTGAGAGGCAGGGACTTTGTGTGAGAGCTGTGTGGAGGCACAGGAAGGAATGTGGGCTTGGATATTTCACATGTGAGGCTTCTGTGGTCCATAAGGTCACCCTCTGGACTGGGCACCGCTCAGGGTCAGCTCCCATGCCAGCCTAAGCCAGGGACAGCTATGGAGAGAGGCCATGCTCTGCTCAGGCCACCCAGGAGAGATGTTCTCCCAGAACCCAAAGGCTGCCTCATTAGCTGAGGGTGTAGCTGCCCTGGACAGAAGGTGGGTGATTCACCTTCAATCCCACAGCATTCCTTAAGAACAGAAGGAATGACCCGGAGAGACAACCCTCGCTGTGAAAAACTCCACATCTCCGTGCCACAGCCGCAGGACCGCAGAATCCACACTGGACTCTGCGCTGCCGTGACCTTGGATTTGCATCCCAGCACTTTCCAGTGGATGCAAAGCAATCCAGGGAGACCCTGAGCCTGGGAAAGGTCTGCACACCCAGCCCAGCTCTCTGGTGGTCATCCTTCGGGCCACAGCAGAGCTGCTGGTCTTACCCTGGCTGGGGCAAAGCCAGCCAGGATTTATGGGCTCCCAGTGCTGCTCCAAGCCCCCAAACGAACACACAGGACCCCCCTGTTCATCGGCTCACTGATCCTTCCCAACCTTAGGAAATCAGAGGAGATGGATTTTCCCTCAGACATCATTACTGCAATAAAGTTTGGGAGGCAAACGCACAGCCCCTGGCGCTGATCCAAGGGAGTAAGCCTGGGATAGGTTTTCTTTCAAGAATTCCAACTCATTCATGTACTTTCTTAATGATCCAAAGTCTTCAAGGAGTTGCCTTTTAGCTTCAGCTCCCTTTCAATATTTGTCATGTGTGTCAAAGTTGATTCTTCACATTTCCTCTGTAGTTTTAACGTTCTCAAGGAGAAACCTCATTCCTTAGACATTTGAAAGATATTTTTCCCCTCCTGTTGATTTCTTTTTTTAATGGAAGGAAAGAAGATCCCTTTTAAAGCAAGCAGGGGTGAGAGCAGAGGGAAGCATGTCTCTTTTGGAGATGCTAATGAAAAAATCTTAACAAATGACTGGAAAAGGCTATGGAGTCACTAATTCCTCATTATATTTGGATAGACAAGCAGTGACCTACAGGCAGTGACCACTTGTCCACCACTTCTTGTTCTTGGAAACCCGGAGCAAATGCCCTACGCCAGCTGGCCCTGCTGAGGAGCAGGAGTGGGAATGAAAGCCTCCCTTCATCCAGCTTTTCTCACAACCTGCCTCCACCTTTGGAAAGTCAAGGAAAGGCCAAAAGGTCTTTGCTGAGCCACCAGGGTGGAGTATGACTAGTCCTGTCTTGATGGAAGACTTGACAAGAGCAAGGCAGAGAGAGCGAAGTTGGGAGGCCAACCCAACAAACCCTGGCAGGTGCCTGCCCAGGCAAAGCCTGAGCGATGCAAATTAGACACTCAGCGAAGCTTGGCTGAGCCCTGAGAGACAGAACCCCCTCCAAACACCCCCTCCTGCTCCCCTTGGCTCCGAGGAAGTCACACCAGAAGGAGCTTCCACAGCCAAGAACCCTCTGGAGAGACAGGAGAGCACCTGGGATTTTTGGATTTTGGATGAGATTTTTGTTTCCCCCAGCAACAGAAATCACGTATGGGTACAATAAGAATTAGATCAGGAGACATCAAAGGGCTGAATCACATCTCAGTCTGCTCTCGGGCTGGCTCTGCTCAGCCTCAAGCCTTATCAGGCAAGTTTGGCTACATGATTGCATTTCACACTCTGAACACAATTATTTCCTTAATTGTATATAAACTGCACCTACAGCTTTTTGCCACTTGCTTTTGCCAACAGCTGACCTGTTGATGCTCAAGCAGAGTAAAATATCTCTTAAATTAGCTAAGAAAATAAAACTGGGCAATCAAAGGCTTCAAGACAGGCAGCAAAGCAGAGCAGAGCAGCAGCTGAGCGCCCTGTTTTAAGCTTTAACTTAGTCTGCTACTATTTACCCTCATTAAATCCAGAGTCATCTGGCTTCGTTTGGTTTGCCAGAAATTTGCTTTAGGATAATTCAGATCAGAGTCACCAGGCTTTCCCCCACTACCACCTTTTTAGGACAGAGGATAATAATAGAGGAATTTTTTTTCCATGAAAGCATATGCAATTTCCTCTCTAACCATCCAAAACAAATAATCAGGAGATTTCCCCATGTTTACAATGGGTCTTTCTACTGACCTTCCCTGCAAAGCACTTTAGGAGAAATCAGTGAAAAATACTCCATGAGAAGTGGGTCACAATTGCTGTTATTGTTGCTCAGAAATTATGTAGCGTCTAATCTGAAACCAGACACAACAACTGAGGGCTTCTCTTTGCCCTTTTCATAACAAACCAATTATATTTAACAGTAAGTACAGTTAGATGGGAATAAATCTGGTTTGTACACAGAGACACCGCATGTTTATTAATAATCTTTGTGCTTAGTGTTTAGACCCGTTCCAAATCTGAGCTGTAGCAATGTATAAAAACTTTTCTTTTGGCATGATTCAGTCACCATGACTGACTTGGCTCTGCCACTCTTTTTGAACAACCATAATTACATCAGTTTAAAACTGGCTACATGAGCCTCAATTAGGAGCAAAGCAAAGATGGGCAAAGTTGAGGGTAATTCTTTCAGATGTCGTGGGCAAAGAGATTTATTCAGCCCCTACTTTAGGAGTTTTGACAGATTTCTTTATCTTTTACCTCACTGGGCTGCTTTAGGTCACATCACTGGTGGGGATGCGGGAGTTCTTGCTGTGAATCCTCAGCACAAGGAAACCAGGGATGCCTCACCTGCACTGCCAAGAACAGGTTGTAAGGAAAATAAAAGCAGCCTTTTGGGTGAGTTTAGAGAGGACAGTTTAGGCAAAGTTTGCATTCACTGCAAGTGAAACTCCACCTCCCCTAATTCCCTAAAGCACAGATTTTATCCAGCTCCTCCACATGTAACCAAAGGGTGATTTCACCAAAGCTTGAGCCTCAGGTGGTTGGGAGTTTCAGCCCTCTGAAGGTGTTTTGTGTCCTGGCAGATGCTGGAGATAATTTTGATGGCCAGCTCAGAGCAGGAATTGAGCTGCTGTGTGATGAGTGGTGATGGACGTGGATCCAGGCAAAGTGCCCTGCCCAGCTTTGCATGAGTAAGGGTGGGAAGAGATCCCTGGGAAACAGAATCCTCACCTCTGAGTGTTCGTATTTGGGGATGTGATTATGAAATGTTACACAGTGCATGCCAGGAGCTGCGGGTCCACATTGTCCTCAGGATTCAGATCCCTGCCATGGAAATGAGGGAGTCTCCCTGGTGAGCTCAAAAACCACAGTTTGAGGCTCTTGTTGCCGTGATGTGGCTCATCACAGAGCTCCTGCTCCTTCAGGGACCTCCAGGTGGGTCTCACT
This sequence comes from Edolisoma coerulescens, assembly GCA_013397115.1. Classification (NCBI taxonomy): domain Eukaryota; kingdom Metazoa; phylum Chordata; class Aves; order Passeriformes; family Campephagidae; genus Edolisoma; species Edolisoma coerulescens. The sequence continues at coordinate 2,168,581 of VWZW01005771.1, forward strand.
CTTGTGGAGCTGTTAACGAGATAGGGAGAAAGATCACAGGATCATGGAATGGTTTGGGTTGGAAGGAACCTTAAAGATCATCCCATTACACCCCTGCCATGGGCAGGGACACCTTTCACTGTCCCAGGCTGCTCCAGGCCCCGTCCAGCCTGGCCTTGGACACTCCCAGGGATGGGGCAGCCACAGCTTCTCTGGACAACCTGTGCCAGGGCTTCTCCGCCCTCATAGGGAGCAATTCCTTCCCAGTATCCCATCTAAACCTTCTTCCTTTCAGTGTGAAGCCATTCCCCTTTGTCCTGTCACTCCAGGATGAAGAATCCTACTCCAGCTTCCTTGTAGCCTTTTCAGATACTGGAAGGTGCTGTGAGATCTCCACACAACCTTCTCCTCTCCAAGCTGAGCAGCCCAAATTTTCTCAGCCAGTCTTCACAGAAGAGACACTTTTTTCCCCTGATCAACTTTGTGGCCTCCTCTGGACTCTTCCCAACTTTTCTCCATGTCCTTCTTATACTGGGGCAGCAGAACAGGATTCCAGGTGGGGTCTCACAAGAGCAGAGAAGAGGGGCAGAATCCCCTCCCTTGACCTGTTCCCAGGTTGTTTCCCAGGTGGAAGAGGGAAGGGCAGCACTGCAGCTCTCCTACATTTAAGTTCCTGCAGGACCATGGTGACCACCAAAGCCAGCCCTGCACTGCTCAGGCGTACAGAGAAAGGCACAGCAAGAAATGAGAGAAAGCAGAGACGACAAAACACAGCTTTTTCTATTTTATCTATTTACCTGGAGGGAGGTGGATGCTGTCTGGTGCCCAATCATCATTTCCCATGGGATTTCTGCTGTGCTGATGGACGGGCGTAGCAGCAGCTGGGACACATGGCAGGACAACACCAGCTTTTGCAAGGGATGAAGAGCTCCTTACGCACTGTGAGATCCCAAATCCATCACATGGAGCCTAATGAGGGGGCTGAGCCAGTCCAAATACAACTGTTTAACAGTTTATTTTAACCATCCAATGAGAGTGAAACAACTTTAAAGGATTCATGCTGCCAACAATCTTTTCCTTTTTTGTTTTTTCTCTTCCCCTCCTTGCATGGCATTTGTTAGAAATCAGGATTTTCCTTAGCTAAATGTCTTGTGGTCTCCTTAGCTTTGTTTCTTAACAGGGTTGTCTTTATGTTAGTTTTCTTTGGCTTCCCAATAGAAGAGTAACAGATTTCTTTTGAAGTTTTTATTGATGAATGAGCTCCTATAAATAACTCTCTGTGGCAGCAGCTTGATCTCAGAGTTTACTCTGGAATAATAGTAGCAATGGGAATGGAGGAAATTTATGGCAGCATGACATGAAATCGTTTAATGGGCTTCATACTGTTTAACTTAATCTTTACAGATGTAAAAACAGAAATACAATTATTTTAACAACTATTATTACATATTGCTCTTCTAACGAAAACAGAAACTTAGTAAGCAATTGGAGATAGGTAGTGAAGAATTAAGGGGTCCAGCTCACTGTGGATTTGGGAATTACCGTGTTGGGCCAATGGATTTGAAACCTTCATCTGGGAGATCCAAAGTAGCTGGGAAGGATGGGTCTGCAGGTGGGATTTGGCACTGGCATGGAAAGCTGAGTCACGGGATGAGGATGCTGGAAGCTGCTAAAAATGGGGGAAGTGGTGGAGCTCCATCTTTGGAAGGAAAAAATCAACCCTGTGTTTTGTTCCATGCACCCTTTTTTCACCTGTGTGCTTGGGGAGGAGCGGATCCCAATCCCACCCAGGCAATCAGGGATACTTGGACACATCCCTTGTGACTTTAGCCCCATGAGAGGCACAGCTGGAATCCTCCAGCTTTAGGAGCAGGAACACTCCACTCACACCAACAAAAGGATGGGAAGGATGGAGGCAGATAATGAAAACTGACCTGATAAAAGAGAATTTAACTGTTTATCGTCACATGTCTGCTCATCTTCCCATCATGGGTTTGCTTGTGTCCCTAAGGCAATGTCACTTGAGGCAAACGTGGCCCAGATGTGCCTCTTTAAGCTGTGTAAGCGTAGGAAGGTGAAAAGGAAAATATAAAAATTTTCTCTCTAAATGTCCAGCCCAGAGACAGGCTGGCATTTCACCCAGCCCAGGATCCAGCTGGGGGATGTCAGGAACCAATGCGCAAGAGGTGGGTGTAAAATCCAGTATGAGAATTACTGGGAAAGGTCACAAGACCTAATCCAAACCTGAGATTTCCTCTCCACGTGGCTCGTGGCCAAGCCCAGCTCCATTTGCTTCTCGGTGCTTCGCAAAGAGCCTGAGTAAATATTGAAACATGTTGGTGCTCTGCGTAATTTCTATTAAAAAAGCCAACAGCTTTTGTTTCCTCCTTGAGGGAGCATTATTTGAAATGAAACTGCAGTGAAAATGATCAGCACTGTGTGTTTCCAACTGTCTGTTCAGTGGGAAATTTGTGTCCTCCACAACGCTTTCCAATCCACGGAAATCGCCCGTGCAAGAACGAGCTCGCAAATTCTTCCTCGATTTCCAAAAATGTGGGAAAGTTTATTTATTTCTCCATGCATTCCTGATTTGCAATGTGCTCTCTAAAAATGTCGCTAAGATTTAGGCTAACCGAGCTCATGCTAAATTTAGCAACTGTATTTTAAATAAACATTCTTTACGCTTTGCTGAGCCGGCTTTGAAGCTGGCTTGAAACAAATCGTGTTCGCATGAACATGGGCAATGTTTTACTTTGGCCTAAGAGAACATCTGAATAAGTAATAATGTATTATTCGCTATAATCCGAAAATGAGATTTTAGAGGTCTAATTCAGTCAACTCAGGAGAGATTCCTGCGAGGGATAGAGAACCAGGCCTGGATTATTTCTGGAAGGGCCTGTCCTGTTCTCTCTGACCACACAAAACTTCCTTTTGGTGTCTTGTTAGGTGCTGGAGCTGCGAGGCTCAGTGAAATCAGCTGTGACTTAGCACGCACTGCGTTTGAGGAATCTGGCCCATTTTAAAGCACTTAATGATTTGTCTGGATAAAGCACTAAAAATATACTGTGGGGAGCAATTATGCAACGTCCAGACTGATGGATTGCATAACCCCATAGACCTTTTCCATCTGTAACTTCTCTCATTCTGTGATCTTGTCTTCTTGGTCTTTCACTTCAAATCAAATATGTGATCTGTTTAATATCCCAAATGCTGTCTCCCAGGAGATCTCTTCTCTGGGTGTGTGGGGCTATGAATCAAGTGAGGAAGCAGATCCTTCTTCCTTGTTTTGCTTTGGGAATTGGCTGCTCCTCACACCAGGCTTAGGGGAAGTCAGCAGGAAGCCAGTGGGTTTCGGTGTGGAAAGGGATGCTCCCTCCTTTATGTGTCCTCTGTGGCAAAGAATGGAAAGAGGATTAACTTTTAGAATGGGGTGGGGGAAGGAGAAGAGGCTACCGAGTGCCTCAGATTGATGTCACCTTGGATCCAGGCGTGGACAGCCACACACCTCAAGTGACAAATCCTGAAAGTGGCTTCTGCTCATGTGTAAATACACGATTATATTTTATACCTGCTGTGGGACCAGCTTTAGGAGAACACACACTGAGCCTGTTTAAAGACTGGAAGCCCCATTTATGAGAAATTAAACTCCGGAATTATTTTAATATGCCCAATTTTCAGTTCCCCTCATAGGAAACTCGTGTTTGGAGCAGAGCCGCTCTGGGAACCAAAAAACTCCTCTGCGAGCCTCTTCCACTCCGTGATCTCCCCTGCTCCTAGGAGTTAAAATTGGCTGCAGAGCTCAGAGATGGGAAACCTTGCTGGCTTGGGAGAGGTCACTCCTCTGCAGAGGAAGGGGAAGGCATCTCCATCGCCCACACAAGCAGCGTGCTGTTTATTCTGCGTCCCGAGCTCTTTTCTCCACTTCTCCCCAGTATTCCAGACTGGTGTTTATAGCCAGCCCTGAGAGGTTGGGAAAGCTAGGAGGGGGGGAAGATTCCAGGGATGAGTGAGATGCTGGGTGGCACTTCTGTGCTTGGCAGCTGCTTTTTTGGCTTGTGAAGCAGGTGTGAAACCATTGGCACCGATTCCTTGCAGCTTGTCAGGTCCTTGATGTTTCCGTGGCACGTTGACTGCGCAGCACCAAAATCCACATGGATGTGGAGAGGATTCAAGGATGATCAGCCCCATCCAAAGGGCAGGAATTGGTGTATTGGCTGCACACTCATTGCTCTGCTGTTGTTTTTATTGCATGCTTTCATTTTATGTTTTTATTTTATGTTTTCACTGTATGTTTTTATTGTACCATGACTTCTCCCCTCTCTATAAACAGATGACGTGCAAAAGCCGTGTGTGGTTACTCATCCAGCCTGCTGGCAATAAGACCCTTTTTCTTGGTATTCCTCCCCTGTTACAGCACTGGCCTGATCCAAATTAATTCCAAATTGCCCCTCAGAGCTGCTCACTGGGCTCTGAGTTCACTGGAGTTAGTGTCACTTTTGTGCAGAGCATGTTAAGTTTACTAATTTCACTCTCTCAAGCGAAACCAAAATCGAGCTCAATGTGGCTTTTAAACGCTGCAGCTGCACTTGGTCCCACTCCACTCCACCAAAACAGAAATAAGATCAAATGTCAAAGCAAAGCCTCGCAAAGAAACAAATTCCCATTGCACAGAAAAAGCTGGCTTTCCAAAAAAAAAAAGTGTCTGTGATAAAAATATACGTCATGTATTAAACTGAGACTCTCTGTTTCTGACCACTAAAAAACTGCTCTTGTGCAGAAAGGGCTCGGAGGGGGAGAGGTTACACGTGTGGGGGTAGGAAAGGAATAAAAGCCCTGTTTGCAGGTCCAAAAAGGAACTTTGAGGGCTGGAATAGGAGCAGAGAGGTGACAACACTGGGGGTCACAGCTGGGGGGCCAAGTTAGGAGAAAGGAAAGCCGAGGAGCTGAAGACATGGGTTAGAAGTGGTGACTGAGAGCAGAAATATCCAATTTTGGGAGGTCAAACCCTTCCATGGGCCAGGCTGTGGGGAGAGCAGGGATGCAGGATCCCTCCTTGTGGGAACAGGCTCTGGGGCTCCACAGAGATCCCTCAAGCAAGTCCTGGGAGTCAGCATCAACCTCCCACCTCACCCCCGAGCCCAAATCACCACACAGGGGGCGGAGAGAGGATTTGAGGTCTCTGCTGGGCTCGTTTTCCTCCCCCTGCAGCTTCCTGTGGGTGATGTCACCTCCCAGACCCCAAAGAGGCCGGTGATGTCAGTGCCAGCCTGGAACTGAAACCTCCTGGCCGGGTGGGCACCTCTGTACCTGGTACCTGTCCCTAAGGCCACACAGGAGTGGCACTGCAGGGGTGGCACACAGTGAGCTTTAACCCTCTCAGCACCCACCCAGCCCTGGACCTGTGGTGGGGACTCAGCAGTGACACCTTCACAACCTTTCACAATTGTTTCTTCATTTTCTAACTCAGTGCCACAGTTTTGAACAATGGACTCAATAGACACTCAAGCAGGAGCTGTCAGAAATAGGAAGAATATAAGGGATTTTATTAAAATAAAGTTAATTTTGCAAATCTACTTTTAAAAAAATAAAATCTCTTTTTTTATTCTCTTTTTTCACATTGAGAAGCTGCAGCTCAGCCTATCCAGGGATCTGCCTATGAGCATCACTTTTTTTGGGAAGCTGAACATCGATTCCCACCTTTTGGAGATTTTCTGTCCTTCCCCATGTGAGAGCTCTTTGCCTTGGGCTGGAATGAGCAACCACAGTTCAAAATGTCAAGGAATTGATGTTGGCCTTCCTCTGCAAAAACTGAATCAAAACTCACCTGAAAACCCCACATTTCCAATATCCAGGCGCTCATTTAAGAGCAGGCTTTGCTAGTGAGAGAGGCTGGGATGAAAGAAGGGGAAGAGAAGGAGGAACAATCATTTTGGGAAAGATTTCATCAATTTCAAGGAACAGGTAATTTCCCAGGAGCCCATTTGTAGCCTCTCCCATCTTTTCCGTGGTCCATCACGTCAGCACCAGGATATTTGCTGCATCCAGCAGCAGGCCCCACTCCTTCATCCTCCAGCACAAGCCAAGGGGTGTTTTACATCACACCAGCCACACTCCTGAACAAAAATACCTTTATTGGATATAGGTTCGGTTTCATAATGAAAACTGAGAATATAAATTTTGTTTTCCAAAAGGGCATTTATCCACTGATATACAAAAAGCCTCTATTTACGGCAAACAAAAATATAAAATATTCCTGATTTCTTGCAATGTGTTAGGATTCTTCCTTCTTTATGAAAAAAACAAAACTTTACAAATACAGCTGATGTCTCTTTTTTTTTTTTCCTGGTATTTGTCCCGGCCTCCACAACCCTGCCTGAGTCTTTTTCGGTCAGAAGCAACTGATCCCAGCAAGACATGGAAAGAGGACAAATCTCCGTGTTTGCTCATCCATCCCCCTCTTTCTGGCCACATCCATGGGCAGAAACTCTGTGGGGATACTCCAAAGCACCAGTGCTGGGCAGGAAACCAGTTCCACACCGTGCTGGATCAAAGCAAGCAAGAATGTGCAGGATGAGCCTGGATTGCTTGATCTGCCATCAGTTCAGCTCCAGTTACCTGCCTTTCCCCACTGGGAGGACTGGGCCAGTGGGGAATATCAGGAATTATGATGTGCCTGTGGGTATTCATGGCAAAATTCTGGGCATTATTAATACCCGTGGGTATTCATGGCATTACAAAACTCAGTCTCCTCCCCCCCGGGATGGGGCTTGGTTTTCAAAGGAAAAATAAAAGAAGAAAACAGAGACCTGAAGGGCTCAGGGGAAACCTGGTCTGAGGAACCTGAGGGATGCAAAGACTAAAGGTGCAGAGCAAACCCCACGGGGCTTGGGGGCCAGCGTGGGCATTCCCCCGGTGCCTGCTTCGATCTCCACCGCCCACGGGAAAACAAAGCCGCTTTACCTTCAAAAGTCGCTCTGGCAGGGGGTGGGAGGCAACCGCTAAAGAGAGTCCGCAGCAAGACGCGCCTTGAAAATGCCCTGAAATCCTGAGTCACCTTTAAAACATCGCTTTGGGTTTTTCTCTTTTTTTAGGTCTTTACCCGCGTGGTGAGGTCTGAGTCCGATCTCTCCCCCCCATCGTGCCCCCCGGAGCAGCGCTCGGGGCCGGGGGGCGTCAATTGTTGGGACAACTACTGGAAATTGAACACGGCCTCGGAGAAGTGCAGAGGGAAGCAGGAGAGGAAGGGGATGCCGATGTGGTAAAGCCTCCCGTGCACCTGGGAGTCGAGCATGAGGGAGGCGTTGAGGGCCGGCCCGAAGCCGCCGCTGNGGGCGCCGCCGAGGCAGCCGGCGGGGCTCTCCCGGGCCGCCTTGGGGGCTGCCCCGGGGGGCGGCGGCCGCAGCCCCTGCGCCAGGATGCTCTCGATGCTGAAGCTGCGGCCCCGGGGGCCGCTCTTGTGCGGCGGGGCGGCGGCGGGGACCGGCACCGGGGGCNCCGCTGAGGGTCACCTTCTGCTCCGGAGCCTCTTTGATGGCCATGGCGATGAGGGCGAAGTAGCTGTAGGGGGGTTTCTGCGGGGGGTCCTGCCGGGACATGGCTCCCCCGGGGGCGAAGCCGAGCGCGGCCGGCAGGTAAACCATGGACGGGCTGCCCAGGGGGGAGAGGTGGCTGCCGTAGATGTGGCTCATCGCCGGCGGGCTCCCAGCTCCGCGTCTTCCCCCTCGGAGCCGAGCGAAGGGACGGAGCAGGGCAGGAACGTGGGACGAGTCCACCGGGGAGCTGTTTGTGCGAGCTCAGCTCCCAGCCCTGCCTGAAGGAGCTCGCTCTCCCTCTGTCCCTGCTTCATAGCTCTTAAAAAAAAAAAAAAAAAAAAAAAAAAGAGGAGGAAAAAAAAAAGTTAAATAATTGTTGTAAGTTTGCTATTATATGTTGACTTAGCGCTGGAAAATAAATTGTCTCTGATAAACAGTCGTTTGTGTTCTCAGCCCACCCACATTAATTAAAATTTCATTGCTACAAAACTCCGAGCTCTCTCCACGTGTCTCGCTGGTACCAGCCAATGGTCTCCGGGTTATTCCTTCATTTGTTTATAGAATTAGTCTGTTGATAAGTCTGCCCACCCAAGTCGAATCAAGCTGTGTTTATTTGGAAAAATTTCCGGGCACCCAATATATAAACGCACTGATCTGATGTTTGAAATATCACGTCCACCCTTTGACGCTGTAAGCACACACAGCAGAGCAGGATGTACGCTGCTGGAGCTGGGGAGCAGCGCCCAGGGATCCCCGCAGCAAAACCGGGGCATTAAACAACAACAAAAAAATTTTTTAAAAATTGAAGAAAGGAGAGAACGGGGTGGATGAGAGGAGGAGGAGGCAGCGCTGCGAGCGGGAGGAAGGAAAAGGGAAGGGGGGCTCAGGTGTGGAGGGGTCCTTTACACCTCCCGCTGCGGGGAACCGGCTTTCCCCCCCAAGGAGACCCCCGGGACCGGCGAAAGGAGACCCCTGGTCCAGCCCTGCTCGCAGCCCGAGCAGGCAGAGCTGCAGAAAAAAGGGGAATTTGGCAGGCCCGGGGAGGAGGGTCAGTATTTGTGAATGCGGGCCTGTTGCTTTATATTATGTACTTTCCTGTTTATAACAAGGAGGGGGATTATAACAACTTTACAAGTGCACACAGCTGGCCGGTGCTTACATTAGGAATTTGTGATGCTCTTTTTCTGTATAAACGTCCAGGTTTGGGGCTGTGTTTTCTGTTGTTGGATTTCTTTTTCTTTTTTTTTTTTTTTTATTTTACTGAGGTAACAGCTTTAATCCGAGCCCCCGAGGGATTCCGATGCAGTTGGAGGTGTCGCCTGTGTCCCCAATCCCCCCGCGGGCTGAGATCGGCGGGAGCCCGTGTTCCGTGGAGCATCTTTTCTCCGGGGCAGGGAAGAAGAGGCCTGAGGGGGATCCTTTCTCCTTGAAAGAGAAATATCCCAACAGCGCAGCCCCCACGAGCCTGCTGGGATTTTTACCTGGCAGGGGAAGAGGTAAAAGCCGAGCTCCGGGGTATCCCCCAGCACCACCAGGCCCTGGCGGTGCCTCCACCTCCCCATCCCCCGGATTTCCCTGCAAGTTCCCCTTCACCCGTGGGATTTCTCGCCCACTGCCGCTCCCCCGTC